>BCJJ01000026.1:58163-597368 GCA_039545355.1 Trichosporon coremiiforme
TCGCGTAGCCGATAGTGACGATCACTGCTGCAGTAACGCACTGATGAAGGTGAGGGGATGAAGGAGAGTCGAGTGGTTGAGGTGTATAAGAAGTTGTGGTCGCGTCCTTGTCGAGGTGCCAGCGCTACGCAGAGTAGCAGAGTAGCAGAGTAGCAGAGCAGCAGAGCAGCAGAGCAGCTAGAGCAGCTGGCGGCTGGCTGGCGGACGGCTGCAAGGACGGCTGGGACAGCCTTGTGAGCCTAGTTGGAAGTGAGTGTACAGGAATAGCAGGGATCGGAGGGGAAGAGGCGATGCATGAGCGGCGAGGGGGTCTATGTATATCTCGAGGGATCGAGGAGGCGGGCAGCATGCGGTCACGGCGGCGCGGTACGCGGACCAGCGTGCAGCCGTACTGTACGCTGAGAGCAGATCGGAGGAGCATGCAGCAACAGGGTCAGAGGGGATGCATGCCGGGTGCACGTTCGTCGCCCCGGGTCGAGTGCGGTTGGAGGAAGGCATAGGCCTGAATCCGCCAGATCCAGGCCACCCGGGCCCGCCGGGGCTTGCTCTGGGCTCTGGCCCGGGCCACATCCCTCAGCCCTCCCCTCCACCTGCCCTCAGCTTCCCCTCAGCCTGCCCTTCCCTCCCACTCCCACTCTGCCCTCACTCAACCGATCCGCCAGGCCGCCAAGCATGGGAGTAATTTCGCCACTGTACGCACGATCGTCTCGTCTGCCAAGAACACGACCCGTAAACGAGCCTCGTGACGCTCTCGTATACCTACTCCAATCATTTAACCCCTGCCGGCCCGTTAGAGTAAAGCTTCAGAGCCCGAAATGCGGTGGAGCATTACTTCAGTGGGTGGGTGAGAGCGATGAGAGCGAGCGAGGGACCCGATTTGGACCCGATTTGCGCGCACCTTCGCAACCGAGGCTGGCCATCAGCTCGTAGCTGGCTGGGCCGGGCTGGCTGGGGGGGGGCCAGCGCCCTCACTTGCAACTCTTGCCCACCGATCTCCCTGTACCGGCCAACTCACCGAATCTGGCGACTTTGCGTAACGGCCTGTCTTCAGATCTCCGCTACGTAGCAGCAGCACATGGTCCCCGATCACGTGTCTGACAAATGTCGACACTTCAAGCCACGATTAGCAACTCACCCCAGTCGAGCAGCCGACGGGAGCTAAATTTCTGCCAGACCCCTTGTTCGCCGATATGACACTAAGCCAGCCAGCCAGCCCGCCGGCGACGGCGACGCGCACGTTGGCTCGGCGCCAGGCGAGACTGGCATTGCCATGTTTCGCTCGTTGTCTGCATTCACTAGATACTCTCCCGCCTCTCTTCGCAGAAACGTAAAAATGGCTGAGCAGAACGACAAGAGTGAGTTTTCTGACCTTGCTTCTGTTTATTTCGTTGTTCATGCTCGCCGGCGAGGAGGTTGTTTGGAAGCTTGCTCAGCGACTTGCGGCTTGTTTACAAACGGCCTCTGCTCGCGGCGCAGCCGATATCGAGCCTCAAGCTGGACATCATGGACATTCATGACACTCATGACACTCCTACTAACCGGGCTCACGCTCGCTTCCGCTCGCGCTCGCGCGCTAACCCCAGTCCTCGTCGGTGTCATCGGCGGCTCCGGCCTCTACCACCTGGACAACCTGACCTTCGTGCGCAAGGTCGAGGTCGAGACGCCGTGGGGCAAGCCCTCTTCGCCGATCACGATCTCTTCTCTGCCCGACGGATCGCAGGTCGCGTTCATCTCGCGCCACGGCGCCGCGCACACGATCACGCCGTCCGAAGTGCCCGCGCGCGCCAACATTGCGGCGCTGAAGCACCTCGGCGTGCGCGCCATTGTCGCCTTCTCGGCCGTCGGATCGCTCCGCGAGGAGATCGCCCCGGGCCACTTTGTCATCCCCGACCAGATCATCGACCGCACCAAGGGTATTCGCCCCGACACGTACTTCCGCGGCGAGGGCCTCGTCGTCCACTCCATGTTTGGAGAGCCGTTCTCGCGCCAGCTCAACAAGTTTATCGCGCCCAAGGTCAAGGAGATCCTCGACAACGAGGGCGTCAGCGTGCACACTGACAAGACCGTGGTCTGCATGGAGGGTGAGTAAACCGTGCTGGAGAGGGGGAGTTGGATCGTCGTGAATGCGTGACGCCGACACGACTCGGTGCCTCTTTGTCTTCCAGAGACCGGTAGCTCCGCTGCAAGTCGTCCCCCTCACTCTCGCCTCGCTCGCTCCGCTCGTTCTGCCGCTAACATCCCAGGCCCCGCCTTCTCCACCCGCGCTGAGTCGCTCATGTACCGCCAATGGGGCGGCGACATCATCAACATGTCCGTGATCCCCGAGGCCAAGCTGGCGCGCGAGTGCGAGCTCGACTACGCGCTCATCTGCACGGCCACCGACTACGACGCGTGGCGCACCGACGCCGAGCCCGTCACGGTCGAGGAGGTCGTCAAGACGCTGCACACCAACGCGGGCAACTCGCGCGCCGTCGCCGCCGGCATCCTCGAGGACGTGTGCAAGCACGTTGCTGCTGGCGAGCTCACCGAGATCAAGGGCTCTATGCAGTTCGCCTGCGTTACCCGCAAGGACGTCCAGCCCCAGGAGGCGCGCGAGAAGCTCTCCTACATCCTGCCGTACTTCTCGGACTAGACTCGGGATAGATCTACATGCATATAACTAGAACTAGATGGGCATCAAGGACATAAAAAAAATGGATACAGGGGACGGGCAACGGGCAAAAGGACGGGTATTACGCTACAAGCTCAATGCTCACGGAGACGCCTTGTTCTCCTCTGGGTTGTACGGGTGGCCGAGGATCGGGTACTTGCACGTCTCGCTCTCGCGGCACTTCTCCCACATGATGGGCGGGTACTCGAGCTTCTTCCGCTGGCGGAGGATGGCATTGTACTCTCCCTCCCAGTCGGTGTAGAGGAACGCACGCACGCGCTCACCGACGCTCTGCAGCGTCATCTCGGGCGGGATGTAGCTGTCGATCGGCGTCTTGACCGCCTTCTTGAGCTGCTCAATCATGTCGTCCACGGTGCGGTACGCGTACGCGTACGGCTCGCCGACCTGCATCGCGGGGCCGTGCTGCGCCCACTTGTCCTTGAAGAGCGCCCAGCCGTCGGGTGTCGGTCCGTCGTCCGTGTGGTAGGGCATCACGACGGGGACACCGCGGCAGAACGAGTTGAACGGCGACGGCGACAGCTGCGGGTTGCCTATGCCCAGCAGCGCGCGCACGCTGCTCAGCATCTTGCCGTACTCGACCTTGCCCATCGGTGGGAGGCGCTTCAAGCCCGCCGGAATCGGGTGGCCCTCCTCCTCCTCTGCGCCCGTCAGGATCTCGATCCCCTCCGCCTTCATGGCGTCGACGACCCGGGCCCATTCCTCAATTGGCGGAGCATGCGGCTTGTAGAAGTAGTGGCTCAGCTTGCCCAGTAGCAGCACGGTCGCGTTTCGCTGCTCCCACGGTACGGTCGGGGAGCCCAAGCACGTCCGCTCGATCGACAGAGGCAGGTGCGTGTGGTTGTTTGGATACGCCCATGGCACCGCGTGCCACCTGCTGTCGAGAATGTGCGAGCTCCAACCGCTCTCCCCGTCTTCGCTCTGCCCGTACTGGCCCCAGGCGTTCTGGCCCTGCCCGCTGTACCGTGACGGCCGGTCGCCCCAGTACGAGATGATGACAACACGCCACGCCGGCAGCTTGCCCTCCTCTCCGGGTGTAAGCAGGCTCGTGTCGTGCCGCAGCTCGGGGTTCGCGTGTGGGTGGTAGTCCTCGGGCCGCACACAGCGCGGATCGCTGAGGCACATGAACCCAACTCTGATGGTGGGCATGTACATGTAGCTGCATGTGTGAGCTGTGCCTCTACATTGGACGCCCTCAGATCGCGATCTGGCAATCACTCGTTACTCACACAGATTCAGAAAGCATGCGCGTGGCGTTCCAAGACAGCGGGGTGTCGACCCAGTTGCCGCCAAAGTGTGTGAAACCCATCGCCACGAAGCCCTCATCCTCGATGGCGTTAACCTGGGGGTTTAGCTAAGCGATCGGAGCGTTGCAGCTTTCCTGTCGCCCGTGTGCTGCGCGGGCACGTGAACAACTCACAACGGGGTCAAGCCAAATAGCTTCGCCGGAGGTACTCTGCTTGCGGGTGAAGAAGTACCAAAAGTCGGAGATGATGAGCGGGCGCTCGGGACAATTCACAAGACCGAGGACGCAGCGTTCGAGCTTCTCGAGAGCTTCCTCTTGCTCGTGCTGCAGCTTCAGGCCCGAGACACGCAGCTTTTGGATCTGCCGCAGCTGTCGCGCGCGCAGGCACCCTGGCGGGTCGTTCTCCTCGCTCGCATGCGGGTCCCAGCCTGCGCATGCGTCGGGTTTTGTCTTGCCCAGGAGGCCCTGCAGACGGCTGTATGTCGAGCTCGTGGTGGCGACGGGGTAAGAGGGACGCTGGTGGTGCAAGTCGTGGTCGGTCTGGCTGAGCGCGGTGAGGAGGGAGATGGATAGCCAGGCGCTGATGCCTATGGCGACGAGGGCGGCGACGTTGAGCGGCCGCGATAGCGACAGCGACAACATCGTGTCAAGGATTTCGGTCAGTGCAAGAAAGAGTAAATGAATGTCAAGATAAGAAACGAACATTTGTGCATCGAGGGAGACAGATAGTGCATGCGACAGTGGCCTGCGGGCAGTACGCAGTGTACGCGCAGTGGCCAGGGGCTCACGGACCGGGACAGGAGTGCAGCATGTGCAGTGGGTGCGCAGTAGCGGAGCGACAGTGTGTGAAGAAGGCATGCCGATTCCTCCCTCGGATGCCCGGATGCCAGTGCTAGTGGGAGAGGAAGAACGCCAGGAAAGGGCGCGAAGGCACGCCTGTCCATGCAACGTGTACCGGTGTGCCCGTGCGGTCCGTCTGACTTTACACCTGCACAACTGCGGTTGCACGGAGATACAGAGGAGAGACTGCGTTCGACGTCAGCCCGACGGGAAAGAGCGAGCAGTCGTGAGATAATGACCGCAGCAAAACGGGAGGGCAACAGGGGAGATGATCATGCATCCCTTTCCCTGCACGGTCGGCTGTCCCTGGTGCCCTGATCCCTACAATGTCTGCACCCGTCCCAAAACGCAGAGCCGAAACTGCCCTCAAGCCTGCAATTGCATCTTCTCAGCCCCCAGACGCTAGACGCTAGATACGCTTCTACATGTGAGCGACATCCGCACACTGGTCGAGCCAAACCAGCCAGGCGGCTGTGAGAGGCTGAGGCGCGGAGGCTGCTCGCTGCAGTCGCCGGAATTCCTGTCCTGCCGTCTGACGTCCGGGCTTCTGATGGCGCCGCCTCCCATGTAGACTTCGCATTCAATCGCCCGGTCATCGAATACAGCCTTGTCCGCATCCAGGACATGCGGGACGCGAGACATTGCGTTTCAGTCATGCACCGCAGTACATGCAGCGAGCCATGCACGGTCCCATCGCTCCCACGTCGTCCCGTGCTTCCCACCATGGTAGGAATCTCGACATCCCTCACTGCACAGTGGCCAGTCAACGATTGTGCCCAGGAACGCTGACACCGTTCTCATATGCTGATCTGGCTCCTAGCTTGCACCAGGAGCCGCTCAGGAGGATTAGTCGGGCCTGGCGGCACAATAGGCTCGACCACAGAGCGATTAGACTCGAGGGCAACATGCCAGCGACATGTGATGGTGTGTCATCCGGACCGTTCGGCCGCATACTTGGGCTCTGAAGGCTTCTTCAGGAACAAACCGCCCGAAGATACCTATTTAAGGTTGAGGGCTTGCCTTCCTCTCCTCCAGCGCCAGGCCGATGCGCTCTCTGCAGCCCATGAGCTCCGCGTACGAGCACTTCATGGGCTGACATCCTGGTCTGCCTCGCTGCCGGTACAAGCGAGCATCAACTCTAATGCGACTTTGGTCTGTGGGTTTCTCCGCGGCTGCCCTGGCAAAAGCGAGTACGCAAGCTTGCTCGACTTTCCACTCCCGTTCCGGAAACGGATGAGGAGCAGAGCTGCCCCGCGAGATCTGATCAGGCAGCAACTGTGAAGAGATAAGGTCTGACATGATACAGGAGAGTAGTGGGACAGCGAGAGGAGGAAGACAGCATTATTCCAATCTGCCTTCCTTTGGCTGAACCCGCACTCGTACCCGCCCCAGCTGCAGTGCACAATAACGTAACCTTCGCGCCGGCCCCTCGCGTGTGCCGCACACATACCCCTTCCTCGACCGAGTAGGCGGCTCGTCTGCAATTCATCTGCAAGCACACCAGACGACATGCGACTGATCGTGAGCGACTTCTGGAACGCGTGAGATGTGAAACTTCAAGGGCGTTTGACTTTGGATCTATCATTCAACCGGAACGACAGCCGAGGACGGCCCGATGCCCGAGTGAGGGCGCGCGCTATCTCATGCTGCGCGCACTCGCTCACGCCACAAACCGATAGCGCGAGCAAGCACGTCGTCGATGGTAGAAGCTGTCAGGTCATGATCGTCGAGAGCCGTACGGGAAGGGCCAAGCACGTTCCATGCCTTGCAAGCATCTGACCGATTCTGCCCACTACTGAGGTCAGAAGAGCTCAAAAAATAAAAAGGGGGGGGGGCTCCCTCGTGCCAAGCGTGTAGGCATCATGTAAGTGAATCCTGGCCAGGACTGCCATCTCTGCCGCTCTGCCACGGCACTCAGCTGTCAATTCCGTTCATACCGCAAAGCCATCGGCGAAATCACGAAGATGGCCTGTCAGTCCGGAAGAATCGCCGTTCGTCTCGGATACGCATTCCTGCTCATTCGTCCCAGACAACGCCCTCTTAATCTGGAGCCTTCAGCACCTCGTTGGACATCGCCACATCCAGCCCCGTCGCGTGGGTGAGGTGACATCACGTGATGGCCCACTTTACGATACCTCCACTGTCACGTCCGTTACGAAGGTCACGAAGGAACCTGCAGACGTTCCGTCAACATCCACATCGAGCAGCAGCAGCATGCTCCCCCTCGCCTTCCTTGCCTTCCTTTCCCCCGCTTCCGCGGGAGAGGTTATCTTTACTCCGGACGCGCCTAGTCCCTCGCTCCCTTCCTGCCTGCGTTCGGCGTACCACGGCGAGTTCGGCGGCAAGCATGTTTACCTTCCCCCTTCGGGATGCCAGCAGGAGTTCTCCTCCGGCTCGATTGTCGAGGTCGGGTCTGACGACGCCGTCGTGTGGGTTACCCGCGCTGGACTTGAGGGCGACGACAACGCTCTCATCGGCGAGCTCTTTGCTCCCTCTGCCGTCGGAGAAGACGGAGCCCAGGCGGTCATGCAGGCGCCCTCGCCGCTGAGCTTCCTGCACGCTGATGACGAGTCGTTCTTCCTTTCGATCCCTCGATCTGACTTGCCGCGTCTCGACAGCTTGATGCCCCGGCATCTGTCGAACGTCGTGCTCGGCGGCCCCGTGCCCCTCGACGGACGATGGGAGGTTCCGAAGAGCGCGCGCAAGCACCTCCAGAAGCTCATCGACAACCTTACCTTCCGCCCCGAGGTCGACGACCTGCTCGACGAGCTCAGCGTCGACGTTGTGGCAAAGCACGTCCGCTACCTTTCTGGCGAGGCCGAGGACTCGCCCATCCGTTCCCGGCACGCGATGCACCCCGATGCGCGCCTCGCCGCTATCTACATCAGGGACAAGATGACCGAGGCCGGATTCGAGTGCAGCGGCTATCCCGTCCTGCCTGAGGCTGGCTGGAGCCCGTCGATTATCTGCGCCCTTGGAGGACAGGACAGCACGGACCAGGTCGTGATCAGCGCGCACTACGACTCGCGTGGCTCTTTCGGATCAGTGTACGCTCCCGGCGCCAACGATGACGGAAGCGGCACGGCGCACCTCCTGACGCTCGGCGAGGTGATCGGCTTCAACAAGCTCAAGTTCGAGAAGACGCTCGTCCTCGCCTTCTGGAGCGGGGAGGAGCAGGGCCTCCTCGGCTCCCACTCGGCCGCCGAGTTCCTCGCGCAGCAGAACGCGACCGTGACCATCAATGTCCAGGCCGACATGCTGGGCTACCACGTGCCGGGCGAGCCGCCGCAGCTCGCGCTCCCCGAGAAGATTGCGACGCCAGAGGCGTCCTACCTCGTCTCAAACGTCAGTGCGCTGTACGCGCCCACGCTCGTCGTCGGCCGCACGGGAGCGTGCTGCACCGACCACCAGAGCTTCCTCACTTTTGGCTTCCCCGCCACGGCGCTGTTTGAGCGCAACGGCCCCATCGCCGACCCAATGTACCACAACTCGGGCGACCTGTCGGACCGCGTCGGGTACGACTTTGAGCAAATCAAGACGATTGCGCGCGTCACGCTCGCCACGGCGCTCGAGGCCGCCGGCGCCAAGCTCGGCGAGAAGTAGAATGATAGAGTTGTTAGTATATCAGAAGTAGACGTAGAAGCAGCGACAACGGTGTCTAGATAGCTCGAATGCATTCAAGATTATGATTCGGATGGTGTTGTTGTTTGTTTTACTTGTACAAATGCTTTGGTGTGCGTCTACAATGTCTGGTGTGGATAAAAGGGAAATGGGGTGGATTACAGCTTGTCCTTGATCTCGTCGTTGTAGCCCTCGACCTTCATGTCGCTGAGGCCGAGGTCGTCGTTCTGCTCCTGGGAGCGCTCGTACTCCTCGATGGTCATGTCGGGGTCGGGCTCAGGCGCGTTCAGGTTCTGGAGGTACGAGTTGCTGAGGGGGTCGTCGAGGATGACGGTGAAGTCCTGGTCGACGGCCATGACGTTCTTGAGTCCCTGGAGGAAGGCCTCAAAGTTGCGCGTCTCCTTGCCGTGGTCCTGGCCCTGCTGGCCGATACCACTCGTCGCCGAGTCGCCCGTCTTGAAGACCTTGGTGGAGAGCTCGTCGTAGATCTCGTTCAGGATGCCCTCGAGCGTCGTGAAGCGGCCGCCGAGCGTGCCCGGCTGCAGCTTGAGGTCGATCTCGGGAATCTCGAGGCCACACGTGTCCGACTTGAGCAGGTCGCGAGACAGCGCGTCCTCGTCGCCCTTCTCGACCTTGAGCGTGATGCGCTTGCCGAGCGGCTTGATGCGGCCGCCAGACTTGACCTCGTTGTCCTTGTATCCGCACGTCGGGCAGGTGGCAGACATGATGATGACGTCGTCAAAGTAGGGGATGCGGAGCTGCTGCATGCGCGTCTCGAGCGTGTGGCCGCACGACGAGCACGTGGAGGGGAAGGTGAAGACCTCGTCGGGGGCGACCGAGCCGTCGCCGTGCTCCAGCGCCTTGATCGCGCCCATCGCCTCCTCGGCAGACATCTTCTTGTGGTCGTCCGGGACAGTCTCGGCCGCCGCGGCCTTCTCGCCGTCCTCCTGCGCGACGAGGCCGAGGGCAACGTTCTGGTCCAGCGTACGGTTGTACGCACGCAGGTTCCACTGGGGGTCGTTGGTCGAGTCCTTGAAGGCGACGAACGAGTTGCCCGAGGGGTCGTCGAGAGTAAGAGTGAAGGGCTTGAAGGGACGCTCCTGGCCCTCGCTCTCGGTCTGGACCGAGGGCTCGTCACGGCCGACACCTCCGTCCTCGTCGCTCTCGCTGATGTCGAGAATGTCGCGGATGGGGGCGAGCAGGTCGTCGATCTTCTTGGCCGTCGGCGGGTCCATGATGCGGCGGACGGGCTGCTCGATCGAGAGGTCACGAACGGTGTCGCGGAGAAGACCCTCGACGGTGGTGAGCTGGCCACGTCCCGGGGGGATGGTGAGCGCGAAGTCGGGGACGGTGACGGTGGCGTAGTTGCTCTTGACGATCTGGCGCTGGAGGTCGTCGCGGGTGAGCAGGTGCACGGTATAGATGGCGCCCTTGGGCTGGATCTCGCCGGCAGACTGGATCTCCGTGTCGCGGTAGCCGCAGTGCTCGCAGAAGAACGACGACACGATGATCTCCTTGAAGTAGGGGATCGTCGTCAGGAGCAGTCGCGTCTTGCCGTTCTCGTGGCACCGCATGCACATCGACTCGACCTCCTGCATGTCGCGCGAGCCCTCGGGCACATCCGCGTCCGCAGCGTCCGTCCTTGACGCCACGTCGCCCAGGCTCGGGAACAGGTTCTCCTTCGCCGGTTGCTGTTGCTGGTCCGACACTGTGTTCTGTCAGCTTTCCGTCCAATTCAACAGAAGGTGGATTGGGGGTTTTGTGATCAGTCGTTTAGGCATAGGTTTGGTTTCACGGCCGCCCTCGAGGAGCGACCTTTCAAACGCAAATTACATTGAACATCTTCTCAGCAGCGCACCCATTTGGGGCTGCTCGAACACGTCGAGCGAGCTCAGGATTAGGAGACAAGATACTCACTTTTGATTTTGGTGATTGAAACGAATGAGGAACGGGTTGTATGACGCTCTGAAATTTCTCTTATAACGTCCACCCAAATTTTCGTTACGTAACGCAGCCCCCCACCACACGGAATATGCGAGATGACGCCACGGTCATCTGCACCCTGTGGCCATTCTGCCATTGCTCCATCCTTGCTCAAGCGATCCTGAAGCTCAGACCTGGACGCTGGTTTGCTATGCACGCACGACGCCGCTGACGAGCATGAAAAGAGGGCACTGTGCTGACTGATGTGGCTCCGGCGTTGACCGACTGCTTCCTGTTCGTGCGGGACATCGCGGAGATCGACAGTGGCTTGCAACGGAGCTGTCTGGTGTCTTCCTGTGTCTGAGAGCACGCAACGGGAGACTGACAACAATAGATTCTCAGGACATTGCTGTCTCACTCGCAGAGTTCTGGAATCACAGCCAGTTGGCCTTCGGCTTCCAATGACTACCGCTGGTCCCTACTGCTGGTCCCGCTAGGCAAGACCATACCGACTTTGCGGCCGCCAAAAGGCATCGGGCATCTCACTGAGACACCCGGTTTCTCCTGTCACCAGCGCCTAGTCTGGACCAGTACCAGGCGTGGCCAAGCTCGTTTGCGATGGCCCCATAACTCAAGAAGTTCGGAGTCGATAAGTTAAACTTTGGTCTGGAGGGTAACGATGAGTGCAAAGAATGCGCGGGTTGCTCGTGTTGCTCGTATGTCCTGTGAAACATATAGAATGCATTGAACGTATGTAACACCACTATGACACCTCCTCGCCCACAACCCGCGCCGGCGCCCAGTTACCACTCAAAAGGAGCTGGCACTTAGACTGTGACGCCCCCCAGCCGTAGCTGGGGGCATTGAAGGGTAGAGCAAGCAGGCTCTAAATGTGATGGTTGTTCAATCTTCGCTGACCGGATCGCCGCCATGCTCATGGAAGGAGCAGACGGCACTGTCTATTTGGGTAGCGTGAATACAAGGGGAAAAAGATCGTTTGCCTGTGTTGAGCTGTGTCGTCTCTCGGTTTGATCAGTTTGATGGCTGCTTGAGGTCGCGGAGCTAGAGGTCAGTTGCACCTTGATATTCTTGAAATCTTGCAAGAAAAACCCGATTTGTCATATCCGTCCCTCTGGCCGAGGTGGTATGTGCAATGATGGTACATGCGCCAACTACTACCCGGCCAACATGTTCCAACCCGTCTAGGCCTCGTCAACAACGACGTTGGTGCGCTCAGAGATGCTGAATGGTTAGTTACTGGTGGCGTGAAACCGGAACTCGTTCTGTTTGTACTCACTAGATACCGTCAAGGAACTTACGGATATCCTTGTTCTTGACACGGCACTTGTCGGTGATCGAGGCAGCAGACTGAGAGACCTTCTCGATGTCGTTGCCCTGGAGGATGATCTCGTCCTTAACCTCGGAGAGCGAGACCTTGGTGCCCTCGAGCATAGGGCACTCACGGACGAACTTCTCACCAAGGAAGTTACGGATCTGGATCGAGGATCCGTCGTCGGCGGGGATAGCGTTGATGGGGAAATGCGCGTAGACGAGCTTCATCTTGTAGAGGAAGCCCTTGGTAACACCAATGACCATGTTCTCAACAGCCGACTTGATGGTGCGGAGGCAAGCAACGTGCTTGCGGCCACCGTGCCAGATGGTGAAGATGACCTTCTGGCCGTTCTGAATGTCAGCGGACAATCCCACAAACGCAACGGGAAAGATTGGGACATGATTCGGGCTCCGCGCGGATCTTTCAAACAACTCCCTCCAAATCTTCCAATCCTTCCGGATGCGTGCGCGATCGCAACGACGCCCTCTCTCCGTTCTCTATCCGTTCGCGATGGCTGTCCTCTTTCGTCGCTCGCTCGACATCTCCTCTACCCCTCCCAGAAAAACTTTCCTCCCTCTCAGGCGACTCTCGTAATCCCATCTCTGCGCGAGCCCGTGTCCTTCTCTTTCCCGTCGCTTCGTTGCGACTTACGACCTGGATGTCCATGGCGACGTGGCCAACGTTCTTGTGGAGAGTTCCCCTCGGTCCCTCGACGGTGACCTTGCGGGCCTTAACCTTGATGGAAACGCCGGCGGGGATGGTGAGGGTCTCAACCGAAGAAAGGTCCTTCATTTTGGCCTGTTGGTGTGTGGTTTCGCAATGTCCAGAGAGAGAAGCAGATCCAACAACACAGCGCAATCAATCGGGCGGGTCGAGTCGAGGCGTGCAGCAATTCGAGCAGTTCGGAAGGGAGCCAATCAAGCCAAAGTTTCGCAGATCGAAGATTCAGTCGGCGTTAGGGGTCGAGTGGTGATAATTTCGAGATGGAAAAGCGCGCAGTTCGTGTGTCGTTGTCGGCGGTCGTCGCGATAATGTCAGCAATCACTCCCTCGTCGTCGCTATGCTGTGTACGCACGAGATTTTTGACGGATGGAGAGCGAGCAACGACGCCGTTCAACGTCTAAACCTCGCCTGCAGCCTGGGCCCGCCAGACCTGCGCCGTATGTGGGGGGACCGAATTACGCCACGAAACTCGCCGTCGGACATAGACCACGTGGCAGCTTCTAACGGCCGACAGTCTCGCTCCGCCACTCCGCGGCCCTGAAAAGTTACCAGCCGCGAAAGTTGCTTGTGCTGTGAGCCAGCCGTAGTACGCTGTGTGGGTGGTCTGGGGCGTGGCGCGCCTGATCCGTGGCGTTTCCCGCCGTCTTCTGGTGCCATCACTCCAGCTGCGCGCGACGCAGGATACTCCAGTCTCCGCAGCATCTGGCCAGCGATGCAGCCTTGCATAGGTGACCTGCGTGATCTCTGTCTGGCTACAGCGAACAGTCTAGGTTGCTGGGACTGTCGGGGTTGCCAGCAGTCTGCCAACCAGCCAGCCCTCTTCGGTCTCCGAAACAGATCGAAGGCGGGCTGCAACGGTCTCGTCACTATCCCCGGTGCTCGGTGCCACTCCACTTTGGGCTGATTCCAACGGACTGCCTATCATCGCCATTGCACGTCACCTCTTCATGCCGGTCTTGACGCACCGGCACTTAGTGCCGTGGGCCATGCGATGTGCGTGGCACGAGATTGGCTCGAGACATTGCCAGTGCGGTGTGTGCGATGTCTTGATCTGTCCGACTCTCTGGTGAGTATCGGTCCCGGGCCCGTTCCCAAAATGAGTTATGTGAGACCGATGCCGCCGGCTGCACACACTGTGTTGCAGCCAGAGTGTCCAGAGGTGCACGGCGCACACACGCCACCACGCTGCACGCCGCCGTTGCTTGCTGGCTCACTGCTGCTTGTGCGCGGCGTGCCTGACTGCCCAGTGTGGCGAGGGACGCAGATAGCGGCCAGTGTGTCTCTACCCGCAGCCGGAACACGCCGGGAAGCAGCGCTCATCAGGCTTGGCGGCCTCGCGGCCTGCAGTCGCTGATGGAGGAGCACAAGTAGCCTGTGTCTGTTACAGCAACGCCGACGGTATGCGGCCAGTAAGGTTCGAGATAGTGAGACAGTGACACGGCGGCGGGCGAGACATCCTTGCGCTGAACCAGCGCCGCCGGTGCGAGCTGCTTCATGAGCGCGCATGATCTCTTTGTCGGAGTGCACCGTCCGCTAGCGATCGATCGCAAAGAGGTAGTTTTATGGCGGCCTTCAAAGACGACTCGGTGCGAGCGAGCCCCGACTGTTCTGTCCATTGACCTACTTCAGCCATTGCTTACGGTTCAGAGTGCTCCGGGCGACCTCTGACACCTCCTGAGCTCGACGTCTCCAACCAGTCCCCTGGCTCTCCCCTGGTGTGCTGCTGCAGACGACGTGCTCCGTGGTCTTTGTTTACGCGAGCACCACCCGCCAACCTGCCCAAAGCAGCCTGCTGTCCGTCTCAGCCTCCTGCAATCCTTCGCTCAGCCCTCGCCAGCCTCCTTGACGGCTTCCTTGAGTCTCCGAGCCCCGCGAGTGTCCGCTGTCATCTGGGAGGCTTCAAAAGTGGCTTTGTCGTGTCAACCAGCTTCCTCTTTCGCATAAGTCTCGCACTCGACGTTGTCAAAGCCAACAATACTGCATAAGCGCGGACGAACAACCAGTAAGTGTTGGTTTACGCTGATGTTTGTGATCAGCGCTGATGACAGTGTCGTCGCCGGTCACACCTGCCCGCTTTCCTGGCAGTGACTTGAGTTATCTGCTCAGTTTCTCTCCGACCAGCCCGATCAAAGCTCTATACTACGCCGAGGGCGAGAGCGACTCGGACGGCGACACGGTCGTAAGCTTGACGTGAGTGGCTGTGGCATCTCTTATCCCGCCTGCAGCAGAGAGCTCATGCTCCATCACTGCAAGCAGCACCACAGCCTGCTCCTGCCCGCGGCTCTCTCGAGCAACCCTCAGTGGCACCAAACCACGCACCAGAACTGCATCTCCGTTCGTGCTAACACCAGACCCGTCACGCCCAAGCGACCCCCAACAGCCCTCCCAACCCCGCCGCCCAGCCTGAACCGCCCCAAACCGCGCGCGCTGACGCTGCACCCGCGCGCCCTCACGGCGTCGTTGGGCCTCTCAGCGCTGAGCGGCCTCAACGCCGTCCTCTTCTGGGACGACAGGCAGCTGCCCCCGCCCCTCACGGGGAGTTCCAGTTTCTCAACCAACCCGGGCGACTATTCCCTCAGTGCTCCCTCTGCTGGACTTCCACCTGCGACTCATCCAGTCGACGGTCCCTTGGCCCCCGTGACTGAACACTCCGAGTTCTCCGGCAGAGCACCACAAGTCTGTGAGAGACGCGCACAGCAAGACAGTGACGGTGGACTGGGGGCCGGCACGATGGACCTCGACGGTCTGACTGGCGGATTTGGCGCGATGGGCGGACTCGGCGCGCCTCTCGTCTTGGGCCCCCCGTTCGAGCCGCACATCGGACACCGCCATCCCCTGCACTCCTCCATCACCCCTGCGCCCGGCATAGCGTACCACGTAAACGGCACCATCCGACCCCGGGACTTGCCCGGGTGGTCTGAACCGCCCTCTGCCTCCTCCACCTTGTCGTTGAGGAGCGACTATACGCTCTATCATGCCACGGCCGGCGTCGAGGGGAGGTTCAGGGAGGAGATGCTCAGTCCCCAGCGGGGACAGGTGGCCTGTGTCTCGCCACACCGCCTCGGACCCGGGTTTCGCTACGGGGGGTGGATGAGTCCGGTGCGGTCGGGGTGGGTTGGGGACTGCCGCGACCTCCGCGACTCTCGTGACTCTCGTGACTCTCGTGACTCTCGTGACTCTCGTGACTCTCGTGACTCCCGCGACAAGTTTGGCAACGACTACGACGGCGGCCGTGACCATGCTCTCCACGAATACCAGGAGAAGGCTCAGCGCGAGCCACAGTTCAACACGCGCAAGCGCTCCCCCTCCGACTCTGGCAGCGACTGGACGTCCGGCTCGTCCCCCCGTTCCCCTCCGACCCGCGCCACGAAGCGCGCCGTCTCCTTGCAGACCGAAGCCGCCCGTGCTCCTCCGCCTAAGCGTCGGGCCGTCTCCTACCCCTCTGCCTCTACGCTTCCCCGCTCCACAGCGCTGCCCCGCTCCTCAGCATCGTACGACCTCGGCCGTCTCTCCGGCCGCGTCCTGAAAGGCCCACCCCCGCAGAAACCCCTCACCCCTCTCGCCGACATTATCTCTGCCTCCTCTGCCGGCCTGAGGCATCCCGGTTCCGAGATGTGGTTCACCGATGACCGGCGCGCGCCATACGGGGACGACATTGCCGTGCGCCGCGTCTGTGGCGAGTGTCACCTCGAGCAAGCGGCCAGGAAGAACGTGACGTGGCGCATGGGCTCTCTCCCGGGTACACGCCGGATGGTGCTCTGCAACCCCTGTGGACTGTATGAGAAGGAGAAAGGCAGGAGGAGGGCCGGCGCTATGTGGGGGATAAGGTACAATACGTATGAGGATGGGGAGTTTGACCCGGCGATTGCGAAGAAGAGGACGAACAAGAAACGTGCGCGCCAGGAGTAGGTACAGTAACTGGTGCCACTAGACGTTAGGAACGTTAGGTACGGGACAACCGTGGGTGAATGGGTCAACGACGTCACACCGACCCCATCACGATTTCACCCAGATGGGGCAACAACAAGCAGCCAGCCGACAAACGAAGCAAAGAACGGGACACTAGAACGAAGAACGTAGCGTGGCTCGGATTAATAACAGCATGCATTTTATGTGAGATGGTCAAGTCGGATCGGGTACAAGTCACATGCTCATGTCTACATTATACTTGAAGGAGAAATGGATCAGGCCGTGGGGGGGACGGCGCCCTCCTGGGCGACGACGTTCCAGGGGCCGGCGTTGGAGAGCGAGCATCCGCCGGCGCAGTTGCACTTGCCGCCGAGGTTGGCGGGGAGGTTCTCGGCGGGAATGTACTCGAGGAGCTCCTTCTGGTAGTTCTTGCCGAGGATGTGGATCTTGGCCTGCGTCGCCGGGTCGAGCCAGGGCTTGACGAGCGACCACACGGTCGAGAACAGGTACGGCGCGTTGATGATGAACATGTTGCCCATCGTCTCGGGGTAGTTGTTCTGGCCGATCGAGGAGGCGGCAGAGACGTAGTCCTTGACCTTGTAGAAGGTCGAGATACCGGCGTTGTGCAGGTCGAGGATCGTGCACGAGGTCTCAACCAGCTTGTCCGAGACCTTAGAGCAGGCAGGCAGACGCTGAGACAGGAAGGTCTCGTACTCGTACACGAGGTGCTGCAGCATGCGGTCCTGGGTCGTGATCTTGTACAGCGCCGACACGTCGAGCTTGCCGAGCTGCTCAATGTAGACGGGCCTTCCGTCCTTGTCCGTCTTGTGGTAGAACTGAGGGTAGTACTTGTCGACCTCCTTGGCCTCCTTGTAGTCGAAGCCGTTCCTGTGGGGGGTGGTCAGCTTCGGTAAATGGGTTAAACACGCGCCGGCCACATTGCAGCGGCACGCGGCACTGTCGGTGATCGGCGCAGCAGCACTCACTTGGCGAGGTCGTCAGCACCAAACGACTTGCGCCACTTCTCGTTCTCGGCCCACATCAGCTTGGCCTTGGGGATGTCAAACTTGCGCGCACGGAGGAAGCGAAGCAGCGTCTGGTCGTCGTAGCGGTCGTAGCCGACGGCGGCGATGGCAGCCTCGAGGTCGGTGGGGTAGAGGCCCTCGGCGATGAGCTCCTCACGGAACTGCTTGAGAGCAGCCTCCTGGGCGGCGTCGCTGGTACGTCAGCGTCATGTGTCCGTGTGGGTGCGAGCGAGAAGCTTGATTGCGGAGCCGACATCGGTGTCTTGCTGTTGCCGCATCTCGCGAACCTAGCCGCGGGAAAGTTGGAAACTCACAGGTGGCCGGGGTGTCCCGAGAGGGGGTCAGCAGTCTGAGCCTGTGCACTGTCAGCAATGGGATGGGATGGGGTGGGTGGATGTGAGTGCATGTGCGGGGTAACTCACGGTGGCCATTGTGTGTATGGAGATGTGGTGGAACGACTGCGGCGAGTCGAATGGAGGATTATAGAGAGGAGGGGAGATTGAGGAAGTCGATGTGAGGTGATGCAATGGACTGTCAACAGAGTGGACACAGCGCTGAGCGTCGTGGCGCGCGCTCTAGATCGGGCAGCCCTGAGACAAATGCTGCGTCCCATAGTGGTTCCAGCCAGCCAGCCAAAACAGCGCAATGCAGCGCACTGCTTATGGGCCGTCACCGATTCACCCAGTCCCTTCTCCATCCGGCAACTTAGGCGTGCCGCCACGTGCCCGAGTGGAGAGATGGGGTTGGCTGGCAGGCCTGCTGATGTTATGGCTGCCTATTGACGATTACACGTCGAGCGGGTTGTCTGCCCAGCATGCCTAGCAAGCATTCAGCCTAGACATTGACCCTAGCTTGGCGTTAGCGGTGGTGCCATCCGGGCCGGTGAATCACATGAATCGGTGGAGGCGGCAAGGGGCCGGCATCGCCTGGCACTGCAGCGGGGCGGGGTCAGGCTCCAAGCCGCCGTACCGCGTCCGGTCTCTACAAGGCTTCAAGGCTGGAGCGGAACGGAGATGGTGTCTAGGCGTCTAGGGCGCCAGGGAGAGCTGAGAGCGTCGAGGGACGGGCCATGTCAGTCACTTACTCAGTCGCAGACACCACCCAGAGAATCATTCGCGTGCATCGCGTGCAACCCTCGCACTCGTGTCCTTGTCGTCGCGTCTCTCCGTCCCTGGGACCTTTGGCCCTTCCTTGCACCCGGCACCGCGTAGCCCCTCATAGCCCGAAGCCCCCCTCGGTACCGACCACTACCATATGCCATACACCATTCGCGTCCATCTGCACATCCTCATCGTCCTTTCATCCTTCATTCTCGCTCCCCTCCATCAACCCGCCATCCTTCTTCCCGCCTGATCGCGCGATTATACACGCCATCCCAGCAAGGTCAGATCATAACGAGGAGAAGATCGTAGCGGACCCGAGCATCTACCTCGCACCGCCGCAATCTGCCGCCCGCACGACCCTCTCACCGCAGACCCTCGGCCAGCGCCTAGCCTCGCTTTCCTCAATCCTCAATTCTGCCCACGGTCCGTGGCTTGGCCCCAGCCTCACCCACACGCCCCCTCCACGCCTTGCACGCCTTGGCCGTCGTCGTCAACATTAGCCCCCGCTGACCGGTCCAACAACATGGCCTACCTCGGTCGTCCCTCTGGAGGTGATTCTCCTTTCGCTATCGGCGATCGAGCAATGCGTGACACCTCTTCGCCTCAACCTCCTTCTCAACGCAACCCCATTCCTCGCTCAAATTACATGGCCACCCCGTCCCCGTACGGTAGCGTCAGTGAGGAGGCCCGCCGACGCTACGAAGAGCGCTACGCACGCAAGCGCGCAGAGGAGGAGGCCAAGCGTCGCGAGGAAGCCGTCGCCCAGCAGCAGGCTCAGCAGCCGCAACAGCAGCCTCTCCAAGCGAACCAACTTCCCCCCAGGCAGCAGCAGTACTCGGCAAGGCCGCCTCCGCAGCAGATGTACCAGCAGGGCCAGCCGCCTCAGTATGCTGGCGGCCACCCCCAGCAGCGCCCTCCGCCCCAGCGCCAGTACTCTGGCCATGGTGCCCCGCCCGGACAGCAGCAGATGTTCCAGCAGCCGCCTCCCCAGCAGCAGCCGCCTCCCCAGCAGCAACAGCAGCAGCAGCAGCAGCAGCAGTACCACCCGCAGCAGAGCCCGACCCAGCAGTACCTCCACCAAGGCCGCCAGCCGTCGTACCAGGGCCAGCAGGGCCAGTACCAGTCGCCTCCTCCTGGTCAGCCGTCCGCTGCTCAGCAGTTACAGCAGCAGTACCAGCAGCACCAGCAGTCGCCTCACCCGAACCAACGCACCTCGCAGCAGAGCATCCCTCCCCAGCAGCAGCATCAGCAGCAGGCGCCCCCGCCCCGGCAGCAGCAGCAACAACAGCCTCAGTTCACGAATGAAGAGGCGGAGCTTCGTGCACTGTTCGTGTCTCATGTTAGATCCCGCTGACAACAGGTTCACTCAGTTTGACTCGTCTCGCAACGGTCAGCTGAGCTCGTATGATCTGCAGCGCCTGCTGGAGAAGGACGCCACTATGGAGGCGAGAGAAGACTGTGTTAAGATGGTGCGTATCGTCGGTCGACCGCGCTGCCCCCTCCCTTCAACGGATCTAGCTGACACTCCAGCTCATGAGCATCTTCGATACCGACCGCTCTGGATCTATCAACTTCATGGAGTTTGAGGGACTGTATCGCTACATCCAGGACTGGCATGGCATATTTGGTCGCTTTGACAAGGACCAGTCTGGGCTGATTGACCGTCGTGAGCTGCACGACGCTCTCGAGGGCTTCGGGTTCAGCCTGCCGAGCGACATGGTGCGCAAGCTCGAGAAGCGCTTCGCGCCCCCGCCCAAGGCGGGAGGGAACCAGAACACGGGTATCAGCTTTGACCGCTTCCTTATGGCGTGTGTCACAGTCAAGCACTACACTGAGGCCTTCCGCAACTTTGACCCGAACGGTACTGGTCGCGCGACGATGGACTACAACTCCTACGTGAGTGACTGCTGGTAGAGCTGTCTTTTACGACCAGGAGCGGCCGTCGCAGCAGCTGACACATGATGACTCGCGAGCTGACAACCAGATGGACATTATGCTGGACGCCCCGTCGTAATCAGCTCTAAAGAGGAGCTTCTGGATAGCAAGGAAGGTGTGTCGCCAGCTTTAGTGTCGCCTGGTCGAGCTGTCACGATACGAGAAGCATGTGTTATGCATGAGAGATGTGCTTAGCTGAGAGGTGGCCGGGTGGCCGGGAGGGGTGGATGTCCGGTGCTCGGACTAGAGAAGGTGGACGGTGATCGCGCGGATCGTACGGAAGGATCTGAAGGTGAAGGGCCAGACTGGCCAGCATGGCTGGATTGGAGCCGGGTGCAACGTCATGGAGACTCAGTGATTGGCCTGGTGGTCGTTTGAAGATCCAACGGGGTCTGCAGGCAGGGAGGTGTGTGACGTCTGGCTGTCCCAAGTGGGTCAAGGTCGAAGTGGAGTACCAATCGGCGGCTCAGGCACCGAATTCGGGCAGGTCTGTTGCATCTGTTTGTTTACCCTGCCCTATTAAAAGCATTATTTGTTTACGACCTGGGCCAGCTGGGCAAAGCACCAGGGGAATCGACGAGGGATCGCAGCGTACAACCAACCGCAGACCACCCAGCAGGGTCTTGGCATTACGACCGAGCTATTATTACACCCTCTCTATGCCCTCCCCCTCTGCCCTCCCGCAGCCATCACCAGGGGCCTGGCACCTGGCACCACACACCACACGCACTACCCGCAGATCCACCCGTCATACTGGGTCTGGGTCACTAGCTTGCATGCTGACCGCTGGCTGGTTGCTTGGCCCCTCCCCTCGCACTACGTAAAGACTTGCACTTGCATGCAACCCTCCCTCCCTCCCCTCGCCGAGCTTCCGTGCCGCTCCATTATTTACAACTCCTGCTTCTGACCTTCCTCTTTTCCAACTCCAGTCTCTCCTTACCTTGCACAGATCAACCCCCGCCATGTCGTTCGGTGGCACCTTCAGCGCGTCGCCGCTAAGCACACCCAACGTCGGTGAGGACACCGACGTCCCGCCCCTCGACAACGCCGCCTACCACAGCACCACCTCCCCTCACACTTCTTCTCCTCTTGCCTCCATCCCCGCCGGCTCCCCTCCTCCTGCGATTAACACTCCCCAGGCCGAAAATGGGTACCTTGCTCCTCCCCAGGCCCCCTCCGCCCAGTTCTCGCCGCAACAGCGACCAGTCAGGAGCTCGACCCAGCCCATGGCCCCCGTGGTGAGGGAAAACAGCGGCCCGATCCAGCTCCCGCGCCGCCGGAGGACGCACCCCGTCTCCAGGAATACGGAAGACATGCCCGCCGTGCAGCGAGTTGTGTCGGACCTCTTCACTCCCGAGCACAAAGTTGGACCGGCTCCGACGTTCTGGCAGAGTATCAAGGCGTTCTTCCTCTCGAGCTGGATGTGAGTATGTGTAGTGCGGCAGGCACAGCCGAGATGCGTCCCCCCCTCGCGCGACCGCGCAGTTGACACGTTGCCCCGCGTCTTCCGTTTTGGGTGCGCCTCGGTTCAGCCTTTTGAGCCATTTACCGGGGCGATCGACGATCATGCCAACACACTAATCGCTGGCGCTTCGCTAACGGCAGTAACGTGCTCCTCGTCTTCATTCCCGTCGGCTGGGCGCTGCACTTTGTCAAGTCGGGCGGCAACAAGTCGATCTCGGACACGGCCGTGTTCTGCGTCAACTTCATCGCCATCATCCCCCTTGCTGGTCTGCTCGGTTTCTCGACCGAGGAGGTCGCCATGCGTGTTGGCCAGACGCTCGGAGGCTTAATCAACGCCACGCTCGGCAACGCCGTCGAGCTCATCGTTGCCATCATTGCGCTGATCAAGTGCGAGATTGCCGTTACGCAGTCGTCGCTCATTGGCTCGATCCTGTCCAACCTGCTGCTCGTGCTCGGCATGTGCTTCTTCGCGGGCGGTATCAAGTACTCGGAGCAGACGGTCAAGGGTACCGTTGGCCAGCTCAACGCCTCGCTCCTGCTCGTGTCGGTCATTGCGGTCCTGATCCCCTCGGCGTTCCACTTCTCGATCAACTCGAGCAACACGCAGAACGGAGACGCGCGCCTCACGCAGGAGGTCGAGCAGAAGGACATCCTCTCCATGTCGCACGGTGTCGCCGTCATTCTCCTGGTCATCTACTGCTCCAGTCTTATTTTCCAGGTGCGTACAGCCTCAGTGATTGTAGCTGACTCCAGATGTGGACCCACGCCTCTCTCTACGAGGACGAGGAGGTGTCTCTCTCCACGCCGTACGGCCCGGAGATGTCCGCGGTACCCCGCCGCGTGAAGAACAAGGCGAAGCGCGTTCGCCGCCGTATCCGCATCCCTGGGCGCAAGACGCACGACGTCGAGGCCGCCGCCGTCAAGGCCGAGCCCGGAACCACCGTGGCGGGCGCCACGGGCCCGAACGGCACGGCGCTGGAGCGTATCTCGAGCCACTCGTCGGGCAGCACGAGCTCGACCGACTCGGACGACGAGGAGATCCCCCAGATGAACCTCCCCGTCACTATCGCCATGATGATCGTCACTGCCGTCATTGTCGGCGTCACGGCCGAGTTCATGGTCAGCGCCATTGACGGACTGGTCGAGAGCAACCCGTCCCTGTCGGCCGAGTTTGTCGGTCTCATCCTCCTTCCCATTGTGTCCAACGCCGCGGAGCACTTCACCGCCGTCTCGGTGTCGGTCAAGGACAAGATTGGTAAGTCCCCCCTTGCCGAGGACGCAGTCCGAAGCCCCCAACATCCGAAGCCTCCAGCTTCCTTCGTACCCGTTGCTTCCTTCGTACCCGTTGCTTCCTTCGTACCCGTTGCGCTGACACCTAGACCTCTCCATCGCCGTCGCGGTCGGCTCCTCAATCCAGGTGGCCATGTTCGTCATCCCCGTCGTGCAGCTCCTGGCCTGGTGCATCTCGAAGCCGATGACGATGCTGTTCGACCCGTTCGAGGCCGTCGTGCTCTTTTTCTCTGTGCTCATCGTGAACCAGACCCTCGCCGACGGAAGGAGTAACTGGATGGAGGGCGTCGTGCTCATGCTCCTGTATCTGCTTATCGCGATTGCGTTTTGGTGTAAGTGTTCAAGCGGGCGACGGGCGAGGGCCGCCGGCCCGAGACCGCAGTTCCGTGACCAGTGTCCCCGGCTGCGCAAGTGTCTGCTGGCGAGGAAACGAAGAAACGAGCCAAAGACGATACAAATGCGAATGCCGGAGACCGTTTGACGGTCCTTGCGGAAAAACCTGGTCCCAGGCTGAGGCTCGCTTCCCCCTCCCTTCTCTTTGGAGCTATGCTGACAATCCAGACTACGTCCCCGTCGCGCAGTTTATTGCTTGTCACTAAGCGCGCAGGCGGTTGCCAAGCCGCTGCACCTCGCAAGTGGCCAACTCCGCTCGGTCCGCTCGCTGCGAGATAGCCCGCGCCCACTCCTCCTCATTCATGCTCGCCCAATGGAGATGACATGGGGCAAATCCGCGCGTGTCTTTTTCTTTCCCTACCGGCTCTTATATTCCCGCATATCCTATTCTATGCATTAATCGTACACGCCTCTCGGTCTGATTTGGATTGGGGTGAAGGCAGAGATAGGGTGAGGGGGAGGCAGCAGAGGGAGAAGGGATAAGGGGAGAGAGGGAGACAAGCACGGCCGAGAGGGACTGGAGGAAAGATATACCGAGCTAACCGCGGCTATCGGATGTCCTGAATGACGACAGAACAAGTTCGAAAACTCTCCTGACACTATCAGGTTGTGGATACTGCTGCTCTTGCTCTGAGGTTAGCGTAATTGGCACGCAGAGGACAACAATAGTAAGCAGAAGCTGTGTGTTGAGAGTCTAGCAGAAGCAGAAGCTGTGTGATAAGAATCTAGCAGCACAGCGCTCTCAGGAGTTCGGGAGGTAAGAAGTCCCCAAGTCCGATCGGTGATCAGGCAAAACCGAGGATGTGTGCCCACCTGGATCCGGGACACCTTCTGGCGCCGTCCTGCGTTCTGGCGTCGTAACGACGTCAGGCATGGCCGGCTGATCTCCTGATCTGCCCCCTCTGGTCCCCCGCGCTCTCACTGTTCCAGGCTTCAGGCTCACGCAAAGGCGTTATGATCGAACGGCAGGACCTGAGAGGCAAGTACAGAGTGTGAGGGTAACGTTATTTCCGTCGTGTGCGTGTAATCCGGTTGCCTGCGGGCATGCGGGCAGTCGTCTGACTCAATAACTCGTCGCATTCCGCACATCTCGGCGATCTCCATTGCCAAGTTTGTACTTAAGATCTCGGAGACCCTGTTTTCTTCCATCGCTCTCTTGCTGCTCGTTACCACTGACTCCCTTCCCACTAACATATCCCACTCCGTGCACACCCGGCACACCTCCACACCCCTTTAAGCACCCTTCCCCCCCCCCCCCCCCCCCCCCCCCCCCAGCGCTCCTCCCATCGCAAGCCTGAGGTTCTCGCCACTCGGCCATCTCCGAGCACCCAATAGCGAAGAATGCCGATGCTCGCCGAGCTTTTCCTCGTCCTTCTTCTCCTCGTGTGCTACGCCGGCTACAAGTACTACCATGCGTCCAAGTCGAGTGGACGGGCGGTGCAGACTGGCCTGGGGCCGATCGAGCCCATGAGCGGCGGATGGGCGCGGGGTCCGGCGCAGCACCGGCCCTTCAAGCCAATCTACCACATTACGATGGGTGAGTCATGACTTGGCAAGGAGCAGTCGGCGGTGGACTGATGGGGGGGTTAATGTGCACTGACACCCAAAGCGCTGAAGAACGCAACCCCCAGCGACTGGATCACGATCGACAGCGACTTCACCTCTCGACTTTCTCTGCGTGCCCGTCTGCTCGCCGAGAAAGGTAGAGGCGTGCACGGCGTTGTTCCCGGTGGCGAAACCCCCGTGCTGGACCTGTACAACACACTGTACAGCTACTTGCCAGCCCGGTACCCGGACATTTTCACGACCAAGGCGAACCAGCTACACAACAAGCTGAACGGGGCGAGTTCCCCCCTTTCTCCTCTCGATCCCCTTACCGCACTGCAGGATATTGCGACGACAGTGGAAGAGGACTTCTTCCTCCTCGTGCAAGAACCGGCTGGTCACCGCTGCGTCGCGTTCGTGTGCTGTTTTCCCTCTGGCTTCGACCCGGCTAGTAAGCTTGGCAAGGGGCTGGGTGCCATCCACGCCCCCGTGCCCAGTTATGAGCGGATTGGACCCAGCATGGAGCGGTTCTTTGGCAAGGTCCAGGTCGGCAAGCCCGTCACCAGAATGAATTGGGCGGTGCAGGTCGACGGGGTGCTGTTCAACAGTGGGAGCAACCACATTGTGGGGGAGGATCAGGAGAACGTGGACCCGGACAGCGTGGATGTCTCCCAGGTATGCTTCATTGCGCCGTATCTCGGCTAACGCCCAGGCCCACCTCCGCGTCGAGCACCAGACCCTCACGCGCCTCCCGGAGTCCAAGGCGCTCGTGTTCTCGTTCAAGACGTACCTCTACCCCCTGTCGCAGGTCAAGGCGGAGGGACTGGGCCCGCAGTTTGCAGACGCGATCGAGGGACTGCAGAAGGGAAACGCGCCGGGGATGTGGACGTACAAGGCTGCTGTGCGGTGGGGACCTAAAAGTGTGGAGTACCTGCGCTCATAATGTCACAGAGGACGTTGTCAGCGGGAGAACGGTTTGTAAGAAGACAAGAATGGATATGCAACGCTGCAGGCTGTGGGCTGAGGATGAGACGGCAGGTGAGAGATGGCCTCGACCGAGCCTGAGCTAGAGTTGCGGGTCCGGCCGTTGAACCCGCTAAAGACCGAGGGGCAGGTAATCAGGCGGGCAGTCATTAACCCAAGCAGCTGTCACGCGGCCCGGGCGGGCCGTAATTAACTGCTCTCATCGCATCGCCCCCGTGTCAATGTCGGCTGCTCGATCCTGTGCTTATCTGTATCGAGGCTCCAGACCTGGTCTAGCCTTTTGTTCGGTGCGCCTCGGTGAAGGCTGGAAGCAGCAGAATGACGACTGTGAGCGTGACAGTCATGGCTCTCACGAACACGGAGCCGAGGCCTTGAACCCGCCATGATCTGTGAATGCGAAGGCATTTTCGAACCAAGCTGTGCTGTCCCTCGATGTCAGAGTGGGTTGGAGTTGTCTCCGCCCCCCTCCCCCCCCCCCCCCCCCCCCCCCCCCCGCCAGGTGAGGGGTTTGTGGACTGGGGAACCCGTGGCCTCGCAGAAGCGACGACGGAAGCGGAGTAAATATGACTTGCACTCGTTTCACTGCGAACGCGACGGTCGTTTGCAGCATCAGCTGACCGATAGCAAGCGAAAGCATTCACATTCGGACCCGGACAGACTTCGGCGCGCTCGGTCCGCTCGGTGGAGCACATCCAGCGGCGGTGGGCTCATCCACAGAACGCATATATGACTGCAGACGCACGGGCTCAGCTAAAGGGCCAGTGAACCACCCGCAGGATGCTCGCGACACTCATCTACTTCATGGCGCTCGCGACGGCGGCGGTCGCGCAGGAACCCTGGCTCCACTTGCAGTATAACCCCGATCCTCTGGCCCCATACACCGACTCGAGCAACTTCTGGTTCGTCAGCTACAGTATCGGCAAGTTCCCCAAAACCTTTGTCAACGGCGACAAAGTCAGCCTGTGAGTCGCCCGTGGCGGCGTGTCTGACTGCATTCAGCCAACGCGGAAAAGCCATTTACATGAGCTCATCCTTCCGCTTCACCCCCGGCAAGAGCGGGCATCTTCAGGCGACGGCGAACCTGCCCGAGGGCGACTTTTGCCTCGATGCTGGTGCGTTGGGTGAGTGACTCGGTGACTCGGTGGCCCCACTGGCGCGGACTGACTTCAGACCCGGTCAATGGTGCCGTCGTCCAGCTATGGCAGTGCATCGACAACCATCCGCCCCAGGAGTGGATCGTGGAGAATGGCCAGGTCAAGCTCGCCGGCACCAACTTCTGTCTTGACTTTCCCCTCGGAACCGCCACCGGGATCGGCGACCTGCACATCTGGGAGTGCACGTGCAACAAGAACCAGGCGTTCAGAGTCCGCTGCGGTCTGTACCCGGGCCAGGACCCGAACTGCACAGACAAATAGTGAACGATGCATACTTTGTCCTTTCCTAATCGGAGATATAGGGAGTGTACGACTTCTAAGGGAGATGAGACGAGGAGCGGGACTAGAGAGCGAATGGTCCACCACCTGCGCTCAGCGTTTGAGGCTCCTATCCCAACCGTCCATCTTCCAGGACGTCGAGCTTATTGGCGGCGCCCGGGCCCGGACTCAGGCACAGCTGATAAGATTCGATATTGGTGCTCTGCGGTTCCCCGACGCTGATGCACTAATGCTTTGGGGGAAGCGAACAACGTTTGCGCTCCCAGAGCAGAGTGGATATTGCACCATGTCACCTGCACACATTGCTGCTGGGTCGTGATGTCAGCTGGCCAAGCAGTGGGGCCAGGACGAATAATGCATTGTCATTCACGTTCGGATCCGATATGCCCTCCAGAGTCGGAGTGGCCTTCTGCCCCACCACCCCGTCACTTTGGCTGTCTTGCGTATAAAGACGGCCGTGGGATCACCCCAACGTCACGACAGAGGACTTCAGCATCATGTTTGCGACACTCGTTTACCTCTCAGCCCTGGTTACTGCGGCGGCCGCGGAGAAGATACCGGCGCACAAATTGCAGTGGATCCCAGACCCGCTGGCGCCCACCGACGACGAGTCACTGTATGTGGCGTACGGGGTCGGCAAGGGATGGCCGGGTATACTAGGGCCCGAAGGCGGGCATACCATCTTCCTGTGAGTACGCTCTGGAGGCCACGTCTGACGCGGTCCAACGATCTGACGGCAGCACCGAACCCACATCGATATGGACTTCCAACGCTCTCACCTTCACGCCCGGCAAGAGCGGCCACATTCTCGCCATTGAAAACAAGCTCATCGGCGACTTTTGCCTCGACGGCGGAATGGGTGAGTATTCTCCTCCAAGTTCCGCATGAACGAGCTGACCCCAAGATCCATACAATGGCGGCAGAGTCTACCTCTGGCCGTGCATCGACAATCACCCGCCCCAGGAGTGGATCGTGGAGAAGGGCCAGGTCAGACTCACAGGCACAAACTTCTGCCTCGATGCCGTCAACGGCGGAGGTAAAGACCTGCAGATTTGGGAGTGCACATGTAACAAGAACCAAGCGTTCAGAGTCCACGACTTTGAGTTCACACTCCCGTGATGGACAGTGACTGGAATTAAATTAGCGTATTAGACAATGCAAGCTTCGTCTCCGATGAGCAGGGAACGGACACTCGTGGGAGGAATGACATCAAACGAGAGAGAGAACGAGCGCCGAGTCATTGAGGCTACACGTATCAGCCATGAGAATGGTGGGACGGACTTGCTTTCGCCATCGACCGCTCAGCTGTTGAGCTATCCGCTGGCCCTCACTTCCCGCCGCCTCTTCCAGGGGCAAAGTGGTCGATTTGCGGCAGCACTGGGTCTCTAGTTTCCGGGACCTGTGTGCCGCAGGGCGCTGAGCTTATCTGAGGTCGTGTCAGCGCCACCACGGCACGCACCTCCGCTCCGACTCAGACACAGTCGGATTGATCTTGGCATGGTTTTGCAGTCTGCAGCCCTCCATGCCCCACTGTCCCAAGAGCAATAATCCAACGCTGAACTGGGAGCGAACAGCAGCGGCAAGCCGGGTGAATGCAAAGAACCAAACGGCCCTCGTTCGGACGAAGCCTTGCCTGCCTGTGCAGATGCCACCTGATCAGTCCTCCAGCTAAGGAGAGTTGCTCCCTCCTCTGTCCGGGATTCCTTTCCTCCTTTTCACTCGCGGCTGCAGTTGTTTGCGAGCCCCCAACAGGCTTGGACTTGCATCCTCGCACTCGCCGCCGCTGCGCCCTGGGCGTGCGCCCTGCGCCCCTCACGTGTCCAATATTCGGGCCACTTAGCTCAGTTGGTTAGAGCGTATGCTTAACACTTGTGTCTTACGCATAAGCTCGGCGGTTCGACCCCGCCAGAGGTCATCTTTTTGGATTCCAACCAGAGCCTGCTGCCATTCTCGTCCTGCTCAGCAGGTCGCGATGGGTCGCGACCTGCTTATTGGAATTGTTGGACGGTGGAGTGGTCGCTGCTGTATCAGTGGCAGAGACGTGCTGGTTGTAGATCTACAATTGGACTCGCCTGCGCTGTTGCCGTCTGCCCTCCCGCGCCGCCTGTAATCTCCGTGGTTTCAGCTCCGTGACATGGAGCACACTTAGAGTTGCCGGGTGCGTAGACGTGTGCCTTACCTGTAGAGAGAGAGGACGGTCAAGAGGGGATACTGGGTTTGTTTACATCCCGGTCATAGCCGATCTTATCAGTGACGTCACGCAACGCAAACTGTGCAGCAACCGTCTGACCTTTTCTTTCTCGAACGTCATATTTCATTGATTAGTCGCTACATAAGATACAATTACGGGGCATACGGAGGGGGCGGCTCGTAAGCCGGGGGCGCGACGACGTGTGGCCCCTTCTTCTCGCTTGTTCTGGGAAGGACCCTCCCTACAACTCGAGCATCATACCCCTTCTGCGCCATCATCTCCTCCGCCACGAGCCCGAGTTCAGCGTGCAGTCTCCGCACCTCCCGCGGGGATTCGGAGGCGTTGATCAGCCTAGCCGCACGGAAGACATAGTCGTCCATCCCGTCCACGAGCCAGACCCTCTCCCTCGCATGCGGGAGACGGACCATCTCGGCATCCAGGCCCAGATACTCCCCCCACTGCAGGGGGAGCGTACCGTAACTCTCCAAATGCTGCAGATGGGCGAGGTACGACGCGAAGCGGTCCAGGGCCCATTCCTGCCGCTCGAGAATGGCTGCACAGCGCTTTTCGAGGGCGCGGATGCGGGACCGGAACGTCGACTCGAAGCGTACCATTGGACCTGCGGTGACGCCGGCAAAGGGGAGGGTGTACACTTCCTGAAGGGCGCAGAGGCGGCGGCGCGTGTCGTCCAGGTCGGATTGGAGGGTGGCGTAGGCCGAGCAGAGGCCGGAGCGGGGGCATGTCGTCCGCGACCCGTGCGTTGTGGTGTAGTAGAATGTGGTGAAGTGGTAGGGCGAGGGGGAGATGCTGGCGAAGAAACCTGTCGGCTTTGCTGACGCACGAGCGATACGGGCGATTGGCCTGCGGCTGTTGCGAACGAAGACGTTGTGTTCCGTGTGTGAGGATGGGAGCGATTTGGCGCAGAAGGCGGCGGCGTAGTCGTGGTCGGAGGGGAAGAAGGGCTGGCCAGGCTTGGATGCGGTCTTTCCGAGCTCCTCCTCAATCCACTTCTGGATGTATGTTGTGATTGCGTTCATGACGGAGCTCAGAGTAGTCAAGAACCAGGTATGCGTGTGAGGGTGTGGAGAGAAGGAGGAGTATGCATGAAAAGAAGGAGGGGAGGAGGTGGTTTGTTTATACGATTGTTTTTGCAGGTTGGCCGCTGAAAGCCTCATGAATGACTCAATGGCGTGTGGCGACGCTAAGGAGACCATCCGCAGTAACTTCAATGGACGTCAATGGACAGATCTGGGACGGAGGCTGGTCCGCTCATGTGGCTGGCGGCTGGTCGAGCATGTGGGCCTGACTTTTTCATGAACATCGATTCATGCCGAGGGTGACGCGACAGGCTGAGGCTGTATGCTTAGATGGCGGGGGAGGTCACGCCGCAGGCTGCTCTCATGACGAGGTTGCGGTGGTCGTTTGAGGGATGGAGAGTTTAGGAGTAATGCCAGCCAATGCCATCGAACGCAGCGTATGCATCGTCACGGTCCACTTTGTTATGAAGATCGGCAGGAGTACCGTGTCAGGCGTACTCGTGCGTGTCGTGAGTGATCGACAGAGACCAGACTTGCTTCTCTCAGTGATGGCAGTACAAGTGGCGCCCACATACCAAAGGGCGGGATCAACTCATTCATCACGCTGAGTGTCCACCGCGACATGAATGGTCTGTCACTCTTGACTCGTATTCACCTGTGTTATCGCCTGATGTTACCCGTGTTTCTCAGCTCCCAAATAGCCGCCCGTCAGTGTTCATGCAAGAAGCTATGGACCTGCAGAGGGCATAGGAAGCTGACAGGGGCGTCCTCCTCTCACTCATGGGCTTCCACGCTCCGGCTTTGGGATCGGCCGAGTCCAGCTCTGACCACGGACAACAGCGTAAACGTTGCTATGCTCGTAATAAAGAATTGCAGCTTTGTACCAGCTGCACTGGCGTCACCTCTGCGAGGTTGCTAACCTCCGAAGTCAAGAGTGGCTCCGATGGATTTGAAGTGTAAGGCTCGGAAAACAGTCGCGTCGGTCTGGGCAGAGCCTCCAGCGGTGCAGCTCCATTCCAGGACGCAATCGGCACGAGCAACTCGGATCTCGATGCAGAAGGGAGTGCAAGTCCCCCCAACGTCCTTTGCCCAGCAGTCCCGGTGCATGTCGCTGGCGCCGCAGGTTTCAGTCCCGCTAGCCACAGGTTGGGATGAGGCAGTTTCGAGGGCTCTGCGTCTTGGCTTGTGGCCAGGCTCGGCGGTCGATGTCTGCCCCTCAAGCACAGTGCTCAACTGCGGTGTCAAGAGAGTGTGTCCAGGCCCTCGTCCCCTGTCCCCTGCGCCCCGCACACCTCGACATGTGCCATACCCCGCACACCAAAGCGGAGGGTCCGAAACGATGACGCACCGAAAGGTGAACTAGGGGACGCCTGATTGGATTCCAGCAGTCGCCAAACGCAGCCCTGTGCGGCGCACGACATACCGCTGTGAATCACGCTGCGCTTATCAGGAGCAAAGGGGGCGTGTGCGAGTCCGGAGTCTCCAACGCATCGATCCCTCCAAGGTCACCGCATTCGGCACACTGGTGCAAAGATCTCTGTTGCTCCAGACTTCTCCTTGCGGCGTTCACTGCTGTCCGCATCCGAGACTCGTGACCTCTGGTGCACATGTGCCTCGAGTGGCCCGACCCAGCCGGCCGGTGCGGCCGGTACGTGTTGCCCGACCGATGACTGCCAACGGAAGCAAAGATCCGAGTCCGGTCGCTGGTCCGGTGTCCCGGTGGTTCGGATGACCAGGAGTTAAACGTGGACAAGGAACGTGACCCCTTTCCAGCTTGCTTGTTCGGATTCCCAGCGCAGCATACTAGTTGCACCCTGCACTCGCGTGCGGGCTACATCATGCGATACACTCTCGCATCGCATGACGTATGGTGACTACCGCGGTGGAGGAGATGTCCAGTGAGAGGGCGGGAGAGGGGAGCAGAATTAATCTTATCAAGTCGACTGTGCCCAATGCCCAAGGGTTCCTCATCATGGCCCTGAGAGATCAACCCTGGACGGCCCAGTCAGGAAATTTCCGGGTCCAACGGTGAAGCATAAACGCTTAACCGCCCGTATCCTGCAGAAGCTCAGAACTTGACGCAGAACACCCGGAACGACCCAGAGCAGACCGAACCCACAGAAGCTCAAGATAGCACCGGACTTCTGATCGGCCGGCGCCGGCCGGCTCCAAGACGGCAACTCGTGACTACTCCTTCATGCCCACTTGGTTCCTCTTGCCGATCACGAGACGTGGCATGGGTCGCAGTGTCGGCTGCGTACCTTCGCAGCATTGCAGAGATGCTATCCTAGCTATCCTGGCTATCCTAGCGCTGCCTTCGTGTTCCCGCAGCATGCGTTGGATAGGTCACATAGCGCCAGGGCATTTCGCCGTTACGACACCCTAGGACACCCTAGTATTCCTTGGAGTGTCCTTGGAGGCGTCTAGGGTAAGCCTTGGTTGAAAAAGTCGAAGAGCACGAAGGTCGCCACCGAACAACCGAGTGGTCCCCGCAGGAACGGAGGAAATGGTGAATGGCACTACGGCAGAACATGGAGCACGGGCCACATGTGATCGCGCCAGTGTTACATGCTGGCACGAAACGAGGGAGGCGCCGACGCAAGGCCCACCGGCGCAGTGTTGCAGAGTGCTCTCCACCTCCTTCTGTATCGGCCGATCGGCCTGCGGCGTTCGCACAGGCTCCCGCTCCAGACTCGGGCCGCGGAGGGCGGAGGGGGCTTGCGGGCTTGCATGCAGACTCCTCCTCCTGGGCAACGTTGACTTTGCTGACTGAGCCAAAGTGCGGCGATTCGACGTGTGCGATGGTGGAGATCTGGCGAGCGAGTCGAACGCGACGCCTGGTTACGCCAAGCTACACGGAGAATCGAACGGAGGCCATGCCAGGGACATACGGCGGCAGGGTCCGTGACTAAGCACCAAGGCCAAAAGGCGAACCAAAGGCCAAAACAAGGGCTGCAAGGGTTGGTGACCTGACTAAGCGCTACTGTCGCGGACCTAAGGACCGATAAACGTCAGATCGCATCGTGTGGTTCGTGGGTATCTCATCTGTCCGTTTCGACCAGGAATACGACGCGAGAAGGGCACAGCGCATGTGTGCGGCGCCGCAGCTCAGGTTGCCAGGGGTGCACAACACCTTCCGGGGAAACTACGAGTCGTAGCATGGCATACATAAGAAGTCCGGTTGAGGTGACACCCAGCCTCTCCTTGCCACCACCACAGAGCTAGACATAGCCATACCCACCCTTCGCGACACACACGACTCGACCACGACGACTAGCCGGCAGAGCCGCCATTCGCCATCCCAACTACAATGAACGCCCTCGCTGCTGGACCAGCACCCCGCCCCCGTCCAAAAGTCAAGTATCCGGACGCGTACCCGAACTGGCACTATCCCGCCGACTTTGTGCTGAAGCCGTCGCCCTTTGACTCTGGCGTGGAGAGCCCCCACATCGTGCGCCGACACCACCACTCGCTCAGCCTCTCGTTGCCCTCGATGCACTCCCATTCTCGTTCCCACTCGACCTCCGCCTCCGCCCCCACTCCGACCCCTACTGCGGCGGCCTCCACCTCCCCCTCTTGCCACTCGCGTTCCGCCTCCACCGCTACCACCCCCGGCCACGCTCGTGCCTCCGGCTCGCGTGCCGACCCTGCATCCGGAGTAACGGACCCTGCCGCGCCAGCCACGCCAGTCCGCGGCACGGCGCCCACACGCACGGCGTCGGACCCAGACACGGTCGCGTACTACCTCTCCGCGCCCAGCAGCAGCCAGGGCGCGGCGCGGCGTCTGCTGGACGCGTTCCGCTCCCGCGCACCCGTGTATCTGACATCATTCGTGTACGAGGACGCCGGATACGTCGATGCCTCACCCGCAGCCGCGGCACCCTCAACGTCAACACCCTCAACCTCGGCGTCGACCCCTGTGGCTGACCCCGCCACGGCCAGTGCGTCCGGCATGCCTGCCCCAGCTGCATCAGCCACACCAACGTCGCCTGCTACGTCGTCTCGTGCATCGCCTATAAGGACGATTCGGCAACACCGCTGCACGCGCGCCGAGCTCTGTGCGGCCTTTGGCCAGCTCGTGCAGGACTGGCACCGATTCTGGTCCTTCGGGATGGACGTGCTGTACACGGTACCCACCTCGCCTCCCGCGGGTCGCGAGGCCGAGTTCGAGGAGAGGTTCGGGGAGAGCATCTCGCGTCTCCGCGCCGTGTGGCAAAGCACGCAGTACCGTCTGTTCTGGGGCACGTACCTGTTCGGCGACTACCTCGAGGCCCTGTCTGAGATGGAGGATGCGGGGCGCCTGCCTGCGCGTTGGCCGCGGACCGGGCTCGACACTAGCTCGAGAGCAGTGCGGTTCCCCGGCTGCTCGCTGACGCACCGCTCCCCCGGGGGGCGGCTGGATGACTACGCCTTCCGCGCCGCCAAGGAGATCAATGGGAAGGAGAGCGAGCGCATACCCGAGGTCGAGGATGCGTACACGGACATTGAGGCGCTGATGTGGGACATGCTCGAGTTCAAGGGGCTCGATCCGGAGCTCAGCCTCGAGGCCCTGCCCAAGATGCGCGGCGCGGCTTATGCTACCCCTGGGCGTTTCGAGCCCCCTCCCCCACCTTATGCGCCGCCTAGCTATGAGGACGCCTGTGGAAGTTGTTCTGGGTGTTCGAGCGCAGAGTCCTCCAGGGGTAGCTCGAGGGCGAGCTCCGGGTGGGGATCGCCTCGCAGCTCGTACGACAGCGCCTTCAGCGAGTAGTGTTGTAATTGTTAGTTGTACAGTAGCTTGATGAACTCATGATTGCCATGTCCCAACTTGAGTAGCACAGGAGTGGCCAGTGGGGTGAACATCTGGCTCCAGGTCTCGTCGTCACGCTACTACACGATGCATGTCCCGTTCTCAACTTTTACGCCCATCCCGCCTCCTTCGCGATCGTGTCAACAAGCTCAGCAGCCGGCATCTCCCTCGACTTCTTGTGCCCAGTCCCAGACCAGCACACGCCCCAACCCTTCTCCCCCGTCTTCTTGGCGGCACCAACAACCTGCTTGCCGAGGTCGTACGCGTTGGGGTACGACGCAACGCTCCCGTCATGCTTGCCCTGGAGGGCGGTCCACTTGTTCTCGAGGGAACGCGCCGGCCGGCCGGACAGCACGTCAATCATGTGCGTCCCGGGCGCGGAGAGGAGGAGGGCCTTGTAGTCGGCATCGGCGCTGGATTCGGGACAGGGCACGAAGGCCGTGCCCATCTGCACGGCGGCGGCGCCGGCGTCGATGAACGTCTTCGCCTCGACGCCCGTCATGATTCCGCCCGCCGCGATGAGGGGGAGCTTGACAGTGCCCTTCAGCTTGGACAGCAGGTCGATGGTGGAGAGACGCTCGTCAGCGCCAGTCGGGTCGAAGATACCCCTGTGACCTCCCGCCTCCCATCCCTGCGCAACGATGGCGTCGCACCCGGCATTCTCGATCGCCTTGGCCTCATCCACACTCGTAGCAGACGCGAGGAGGAAGATGCCCTTCTCCTTCAGCTTCTTAATCGTCTCGGTCGGGGGCAGGCCGAAGTGGAAACTGACGACCGGCGGCTTCTCCTCGAGCACGACGTCGAGCATGGCCGCGTCAGAGGCGAAGGAGGCGTAGATCGTATTCAGCCCCTTCGGGGGCGTGCCGCCGAGACGGGTGAGTTCGGGCTCGAGCGCGGCGATCCACTTGGCGTCCTGCGCTGGATCGGGGGTGGGGTCAACGTGTACGAAGAAGTTGACGTTGAAGGGCTTGCTTGTCAGAGAGCGCGTTTCCTGGATCGCCTTGCGCGCCGCGGCAACGTTGCCGGCGCCCAAGCCCAACGAACCCAGCGCTCCGGCGTTCGAGACGGCGGCCGCGAGCGCGGGCGTAGTCACGCCCGCCATCGGCGCTTGGACCAGGGGATACTTGAGGCCGAGCTGCTTGATGAAGGCGGAGCTCATGGTGTTGTAGTGATGTGAGGAAGGTTGAGAGGTGGAATGGCGTCACTCGAGGCGGGGTTTTGTACTCGGCGGCAAGACACCGGGTGCATCGGTCGGTAAGTTCGGGTATTGGCCGATGTCATCAGCCAGATCTGGCTTGCTCAGCGATTCCCGTGTTCCTCGCTGACTACGACTTGTGCATGACTCAGTCTCATCGCGACCGATACAGCCGATGCACACGCACATGCGCAGAAGCAAAGTACAAAGTGTCAACATGCATTCCTCGGATCCTAATGTACAATCGTGGTGGTCTAATTGCAGACGGTACTAGCGGCTTCTCTGATGACTGATGGTTAACCCTAAGAGTTGCTGATTGTCGCGTCGTTCGCGCGTACCAGTGTTGGCTGCTATGATAGGTATGGTGATGACTGTATGCGCTGATGGACTCTAAACCTTGACAATCGATAAATCCGATTCCTTGCTCGAGACCTCTGTCTCAATGACCGGCTCCTCTGTTACTGGTGGGACCCGTCGCAGCACCCATCTCTCGAGGTACCACACGACCACAATCCACAGCGCGAGCAGACCACTGACGACAAACATGGCAATCGTGCCCTTGTGGAACAGATGCTCAGCGTCTGGGACAGGATACAGGACGATTCCCCAGAATGCGAATCTTGGTGTCAGCACTGGAGCAGAGAGGAAGGGACGTACAGGACGGAACTCGCGCCGTTCATCGCGTACAGCGTCACGGCCCTCGCTGCCTCATCGCCAGTGCGGAGGAGGATCTTGTTCGCCCACGTGAAGCAGACGGGCTGGATCATGTATGCGGTCCCGGCGAGGTCTGCCGTTAGTTTAGACTTCCATCCCACCTCTGTCGTGGCCCATGCTTGTCGACTCACAATAGGCAGCAAACACGCCCCCGTCCCTCAACCCCGGGGAGATGAGCATCCCGCACGCCGCAATCTGGAGTGCACAAGCGGCAAAGCCCCACACCATGTGTTTCCCGCTGGCATCTATGCCGATAGACGTGAGCAGGGTCGCGACGATCCCGACTGCAGTCACACCCAAAGGGTACGTGTTGTTCTGTGCGCGGCTGAAGCGCCCCACCGCCTTCATCCACAGCAGCATGCAAGACTGCGTGCTGAAGGCCTCGAGCGCGCCGCCAATGACCCAGAACAGGGACAGGGTGTAACTTGGGTCAGCAATGCCTTCCCGTCTAATGGGGAGCGGGGGGAAGGGAGAGGGGGAAGGGGAACTCACAACTCCGGTCTGAGCAGCACCCTCCGCGCCAGATCCATTCCCAGCCTGTGTCCCTCGCTCTTTTCTGGCGGTTTCGGCAACCTCTCCACCGCCAGCCTCCTCTCACTCTCAGTCAACCAGAACGCCTTCGTGGTTCCTGGCAAATCGGGAAACACGACGTACCCCACCATCCCAACAGGCACAGTCATGCAGCCGAGTATGATCCAGAGCCACTTCCACCCGGGCAAACCTCCCCTGCCGTCAAGCGTACAGTTGATGGCCGCCATGAGTGCGCCCGAGAACATGGTCCCGGCCATGCCGCTCGCTGCGAACAGCCCCGTCCGTTTCCCCATCTCCTCTGGGCGATACCAGGCGCCAATGACGTACTGCGTGCCACTGTACGTGCTCGCTTCGACTAGACCCATGAAGAAGCGGATCGCACAGAGGTGCGCGAACGTCCGCGCTGCGGCGGTGAGGAGCGTCAGGAGGCCCCAGAGGAGGACCATTGAGGGAAACCAGAGACGCGGCGGGACGGCCTGGATCGCGAGCGCGTGCGGGACCTGCCCGACAATGTCTACTGTTAGCTTTCTCGTCTTCTACCCCTCCTCACGGGGATCCCGTGATCCGTGGGAGGAGGTTATGTCGCCTGGCGCGCCTGTCCTCGCCCGTCCTGACGGCCAGGCTGAGCAGGCTGATGCCAGGCTCGGGTCACTCACATCCCACAGTCAAGCACGTGTTGACAACATTGAACTGATGCCCGTGCAGGTGCAGGTCCTCCTTCATGCCCGTCACGTAGGCGTTGGAGAGCGCGCCGCGGTCGAGGTAATTGACCCAGAACGAGATGCACGAGTAGCTCTGGTTGTCAGCGCTCGCTCCGCTCGCGCTGACAGCATGCGAGTGCGTACTGCTCTTTCGAGCTCAATGTACTCACGAGAATGACCAGGTCCAGCTTGAACAACAACCTGCGCTCGGCACTGCACTGCGGCCGCTCGCCCCAAAGTAGGACCCGGAGCGAGCGGGTCGTGCTTGCTCGGCCCATCCCGCCTTGCTCCTCAGCGTGCCGATTGGAGAGAGTTTGTGCACAAAGGCGCGATCGCGATCGCGTCGATCCCACAGGGGATTCCAGTACCAGTGTGAAGTCAGGTGGCTACGGGAGGAGGTACGGGAGGTTACGATAGCCGCGGGAATGGTGGTAAGCGCGGCATGCTGCTTCCTGCGCTTCAGTCAGAGAAAAGAGAGGGAGAGTGTGGAAAGACAAGTGGGCTTGTGCATAGATCGTGACGGATATCGCCCGGTGCGGTATGGGTGTGCTGTGGAGGTTGCGATCGATCGAGAACCTGGGACCCTCGGCACGTCCACGGCCCGCGGCGTGCACGTCAAAAGGTAAGGTGCACCGAGCGAGGAACGGAGGGAACAAGATTTTATGGATATTGCGTCGCAGGCGGGGGCTTGGCACAGTGATGGGCCCTGATACTTTGGGGCTGACGGGGCTGGGCGGGCTGGCGGGGCTGGGCGGGCCGGGCCTGTAGCTCCTGCTAATATCCTCCGCTCTGCATGCTCTGTGCGTCCTTCTGGAGGGGTTGTTTTTCGTCCAGACTAGCCGGACGACGGTGCAGATCTTGGGCTGAAATGTTAATGAGATGGAGGACCCTTAACGGGGTTCCAATGAGAGAGGGATGCTCGGCCCGTGGAGGTGCCGGGGAGTGGACGGATCTCAGTCGCGGCGTCCCCCCGCCGGTAGTTAATGAGCCCAACGCCTGCTCCGAAGCTGTATGCCCATGCCTTTGCCTCATGCCAGCCTAACCCCCGTGCGCGATCAGAGGCATCGGGCTGGACTGCTGCACTGACACCCAGGGGTAGCCATGTGCCCTTGCGGCTGGTGCGAAGTGCACCTCGTCAACCTCGTCAAACCCTCGGCGGAGCATCCCTAGCCCGCGTTCTCCGTGTCGGACTGAGACTGAGGGAGAGGGAGAGGGTTTGGGTGTCACTCCGCACGCTCAAGCCTGGTCTGTCCCTAAGAGTTTCTGGGATCGTGAGGAGTGCGTATGGCTATGGCTGGCTGAAATGCTGGACTGAGTGGTTGTGCCTAGATGATCTACAGGTCTCGGGCACCTTCAGTTACGTCGATCCCCGCAACTCTGTTTGTCCTATTGCGTTTGTTCTGGAGGTCTGGGGCCCTGTAGACTGGAATGTTATGCAAAGCGCCCAGACCGAGCACGACCAAGGCTGGGGGTCGCGACTGCGGTGGCCTGGAACTAAGCGCGTCGGCGAACTGCCCGCTGATCTGGGGCATCCTTAGTCCTTAGCTCGATCGCTTCTTGGCGTTGTCACATGTGTCAGCCTCAGACCCCAGAGCGTCATGGCGACACTGAACGTCCTCGGTTTGAACTGCGGCACGTCCGTTGATGGTGCGTGGCCCCCTCTTCCTATAGACCGGACCAACTAACGGCAGCCGTCGACGTCGCCCTCGTGCGCATCTCGGCCCTCAACGCCTCCGACGTCTCCATAAGACTGGAGCACTACAGCGAACACCCCGTGCCTCCCTCGCTCCGGTCCCGCATCCTCGCGCTATGCAGGCCAGGCGCCCCGACGACATTGGAGGAAGTATGCGACCTGAACTTTGAGCTGGGGGAGATGTTCGCTTCTGCTTCTCTGACGTCGGGCGTAGACATGGACAAGGTGGACCTGATCGCGAGCCATGGGCAGACACTCTGGCACCACCCCGTCGCGTGTGGGAGTGGAGGGTTCGAGAACGGGGAGAGGAGGGCAGCAACGCTGCAGATGGGCGAGAGCGCCGTCATCGCGCAAAGGACGGGGGTGTGAGTGGATCTTGCCCTAGTGAGCTGACACCAGCACCGTCGCGAGCGATTTCCGCGTCGCCGAACTAGCTGTTGGAAGGCAGGGCGCGCCGCTCAGTGGGATACTGGAGTCGGCCCTGCTCCGGAACGAGGGGCTCGTGGTGTGCCAAAACATTGGGGGGATGGCTAATGCCTCTGTCGTGCCCGCCAGTGGTGGGTGGTTCGCGTACGACACTGGGCCAGGCAACGTGCTCATTGACTGTGCGGTGCGGACCCTCACTGACGGGGCTGAGGAGTGTGACCTGGACGGTGCGCGCGCGCTGAGAGGGGAATCTGGGATCGATCACGCGTATGTGGAGGACTGGCTGGAGGGGTGCGAGTACCTCGCCCGAAGTCCGCCCAAGACGACAGGAAGGGAGCTTTTCTCCGAGTCCATGGGCCGGAGCATTGTGTCCGACCTGAGGGAGAGGGGACTGGACGACGACGCCATCGTCGCGACAGTCACCCGTCTCACTAGCCTCAGCATCAGCTGCTCTCTCCAGCAACATGTGGAGGCTAGGTGTGGCCCCATTGCCGACCTGCTCGTATGCGGGGGCGGGGCGCGTAACCCCGTCCTGATGGCCGAGCTGAGTCGTGCCTTCCCGTCGGCGCGGGTGAGAACTCTGGATGCGCAGTATGCACAGCTTCCGGCCGAGGCCAAGGAGGGCGTCCTGTTCGCGCTGCTCGGGTACCTGTGCGTAGGCGGGCGGGGGGCGCGTGTCTCGGCTCTGGAGAGTGGACCCGAGGTCGTGCTGGGCAAGATTACGCCGGGAGACAACTTTGCGTCTCTCATGCAACGGGCTCTGCAGAATGCCGGCGAGGTGCTCGGTCGCGTTGTGCTTGCGCAGTAACCAGTCGTGCGACCGTGGAATGCTGGTACGGGGCTGGTACGACGGGAATGCATGGGATACGTTGTGCACATCGTGGATTGCTGCTTGGATGAGTTTCGCCGACGCAGCCTTGTGTTAGGGTTAAATATAGCATCCGACGGTGGCAGAAGGTTGGGCTGTGCAGCGCGCGGGGAGAGGTGCAGGCGGGAGAGCAGAGGAAGGATGAGAGGACGCACGTGACTTTTTCACCTCACTGTGGTGGCTCGGCCTGGCGGCGACCTCTGTCACCTCACACTGACTCGCTGACTCGCCCGTTACCCCCGCACCCGGCGACAAGAGATCCCCGCAGCACACACGCAGGACTCGACGGGTTGCTCGCTTTCATGCTCTCGCTGTTTTGGCCGACGTCCTTCCAAGCCAACAGATCCAGTATCTCATCCACCTTTGCCTTCACACCATGCCTAGATCCGATCACTCGGCCCCCTCGGCCCTCTCGGCCTCGACCAGTGGTCCTTCCACCCAGACTGGCCCCCCTGCCCCCCCTGGCCCATCAGGTTCGCTCGATGATGTGGCGCACTCCTCCGCCCACCCCAATCACCCAGGCCAGCCCAAACCTAAACGCACCAGCGCCTGCCTCCACTGCCGCAGGCAGAAACTAAAGGTATTATATATACTTCTGCGAGCAGGACTGACGCCCAACAGTGCGACGGAGGCCCAGACAAGCCCTGCACCAGGTGAGTCATATGCGGATGGCCCCGCTCGCGCCCTCCGTCAGTCGGTCGGGCGGTGGGCTGTTCTACCCCGCATGCCCGATCCCGATTACGGAGAGTCGCATCGATGGGTCGTGCGAGCACCGCGTCCTCTTCGCTCGCAGTCTCGCTTGGCCCGAGCTTCCCCCCCAAAGGCGGCGCCGAGGCTCGCCGCCGTCGACTCCGGAGCCCCCTGGCCCCGTTATGCCAGTTACAGCAGCTGACGCGCAGATGCCGCGACGACGGAGTCGAGTGCGTGGTGCGTCCGCGCGCGAACGCCGCCATTCTCGTCGACGACCTGCGCTGGCAGCAGAGCGTGGAGATGCGGCTGCAGAACCTGCAGCAGGAGATTGCAGCGGTGCGCGCGGCAAACGCAGAGCTGCAGCGGCAGGTTGACGGCGGCGTGCCGCGGTTCGACGAGATGCAGATGAAGCACGAACACACGCACGCGCACGCGCATACGCATACGCATGGGCATGCGCGCGAGCGTGCCGAACGCGAACGCGAACGCCGAGACGCGCGTGAGGCGAGGGAATACCATGACGATCCCCACGTTCGCAAGCGACACAGGTCTAGCAGCCCCGTCCACGGACACATGAGGCGCGAGTCGGCGTCCCGCTTCGTCCTCCCCAGTCATCTGCATGGGCTCCGCGATATCCTCCAGCCGGCACTTAACGAGCTGCAGCGCCCGGATCCGCTCGACGTGTCGATCGACGACGCGACGATTCTCTGGGAGTCGTGAGTTGATACCTTTCCTTGCCTGAAACTGACATAACCAGGTTCTACGACTCGCTCGCCATCTTCTTCGGCTTCACGGCGTCGACGGAGCAGCCGACGCCGTCCCCGCTTCTGTTCTCTGCCGTCGTCACGGCGGCGGCGAAGCGGTTCAGCGACCGCCTCTCCACCCCCGCCGATCGGTGGGAGGAGCTCTTCAAGCGCTCCCTCATCCGGCTGCTGTACATCACAGTGCCGAAGACGTGGGACGACGTCGTCGGGCTCGGCATCGCGCGCTCCTTCTTCTGGAAGGCGGACGAGATCACTGCCGGTTTGATCTATGGCGGGTTCGTCGAGACGGCGACGCCGAACCAGAGCAACCAGCGCGACAGGCGCGTGTGGGACTTCCTCGAGATGACCTCTGTCTCGCATGGTATCCTGCACCTGTCGATTCCGATCATGCCTGACCGCCCTCCCCGCGGCGTGCCTGCCAGGCGAACGAGCCATCTGTTGCTGCACGCGCTCAACGAGCTCTTCGACGCACTCGGCGTCGTCAACCGCAGCCTCACCACCGCCAGGAGCATCGTCATGACGGCGCTGACGGGCAAAGCCGGCCCAAGCCCCCTGACATACGCCGAGGTCGCCGTGCTGCGTAACTGCCGCCACGACCTGGAACGCTGGGCGCCTAAGTGGCTCTACGAGATTCAGCGTGAGTCCACCCCTCCCATCTTTCCCCCTGCTCGTTCGTCTTCGGAGGAGATTAGCTGACGCCCAGACGCTGAGAATGCCAAACTCCCAGTCGGGCACCGCCGCGAGTTCCTCCTGGACCTGATCAGCCTGTATTACCATGTCGCGCTCGTCGTTGTCGACGGGTATTTGAACCAGTGCGCGCAGCCCGACACACACCGCCTGCACGAGAGCGCCAGCGACCTCCTCAACCTGGCTGCCGGGAAATGGGCAGGATCCCTGCACCTTTGGCCGAAACTGTTCCTGCACACGGCGCTGATTGCGGCCATCTCGCTGCCGCCTGAGGGTGAGTAACTCCTTCCAACCCTCCAACCCTCCATCCATTATTCCTCTTGCTCCATCCGTCTTCCCCTTCATTCATTCCACCTTGGGTGGCGAAAACAATGAACTATATTCCGAATACCTCTCTCCCATAGTACTGGCGCGCCCGCCCGCCCGGATTCCGGATTTCCGAGCGACGCGAGCGACCGCTGGTGCCTGTGACCGAACTAGTTGCAGAGCCGGTCACTATCAGCCGCGCAATTCACTAGTCGCGGTTTGACACGGACCGATAGCTGCGCCGAGGGCCGAGCATCACCCCTCACTCCCTTCACATCCACCTACACCTTGTCCGCAACCGCGAGCTAGACAAGGGAGGATTAGCTGACACGCAGACCCGCTCGTTCGGACGTGCCACGAACAATTCGTACACCTTTCGCCCATGTTCCAGACCTCGGGCTCCAAGCTACTCCAACGCCTCAGTGAGCGTCTGGAACGTTCAGCAGCGGACGCAGGCGCGCCCCCGCCTCCGCCCCTGCCCGTGTTCACAGACATTGACATGAGTATGGCGTACACTGGCTCTGATTCCTTCTGGGCCGACATTAGCGGGGTTCTGGGGCTGGACGGGGGCGTGCCCCTCCCCCCTGCTCCGGTTATGCACCCGGAGGTGTGGCAGCCACCGCCGAGGGAGGTGGAGCACTGGGGGAGCGTCAGGCAGCAGTAAAGTAGAGGCAGTATGTAACTTGTGACAGGACTCCGAACACCGAGGCGGAGTGAGACGGAGTGAGGCGGAACAGTTGGGTGATCAAGGTGATGAGATGATGATGGGAGAGCCGAGGCAAGTCGACCTGGTGGACACGGCTTTGGACATCGATACGCCGCGCACTAAAGATAGTGTCATCGGCAGAATGTCTTTGCTTCGTCATCACTCCCATCCAAAAACTCGTGAAATATGGAATGAACATGCCGAGGAGGATGCCCATCGGCACAGCGGCACAGACGAGACGTGAGCGGCAAGGGCGCGGTGACTTACTGGTGCCTCATGACTTGTCTCAAAAGTCCCTCCCTCCCCTCAAGGTCCAACATTTCATGCCGAACTGAGCAGTTCAGCCGCACACACGTACACGCCATACGCAGCCATATGCAGCTGCACGCAGGTACGCAGGTGTTCCGGGCCGGAGCCGGAGAGCCGAATGCATAATGGTTCAGGCGCTTTCAGCGACTTTGAAGGGCATGAAGGGCGCTTAGGGAGAGTCGGGGAATAGGCCGAGCCCGGCGAGCTCGGCAGCAAATGCTCGCTTTGGAGCGCAAGGCAATCCCCCTTCCCCTGGGCGCTTCCCCGTTCTCTCTGCTGCTCCGCCTGCTCCGCCTGCTCGTCTCCCCCGCCCTCCTCGACCCTCCTCGACCCCTCCTCGACCCTCGACCCTCTGCGTGCGGTCTCAAGCTCCCCGCCCTGCGCTCGCATGGATGCATGACGTTCTGGCCAAAAGGTACAGAGGAACGGGGACACATGGGGACACACTGATTCTATCTCCGCCTGGCCGCCTGGCAGCCTGGCAACTGACGGCACTCAGCGCTCATCGCCGGTGTCCAGCTTGATGGGGACAGGTCGATAATTATCTTATCCTCTCTTCTCCGATCTTTTCTCTCCCAACCTTCCACTACCCCTTTCCCTCTCTCACAGAACCAGCTGCGGCGACTGTCCATCTCTCGACTCCCCGGCACCACAGCCGAACGGAACCCCACAAGCCCCGGCTCCACACGACCCAGCGACCCAGCGTAGTCCGACCGACCCACTGGCACACCGGCGACTTTGCAGGCAACAACACCCGCATCTCTTCGCTTGCCAACCCTCCCACACAACCACCAGCATAGCGGCGCCCCTCCCCGGTCCCGCACAACTCTCACTCTTCAGTCTGGGCGACTCGACACACAAGACACACAACAACACACCCATGACAATACCCATGACGCCGGGGTCCGACATTGACCGTCTCGCGGGGCTGCAGACCGAGGCGCGGAATGAGGGCACGGCCGACATTGACGTCGTGTCGACAGTGGAGATGATGGGTGAGTTTGAGCGAGCGCTCCGAGTGTCCCGAAGGGACACGAGGGGCGCGAGGGAGTCTTCTCTACCCTCCACCCTCCCCTGCTCTCTTCCACTTCACTTACTTGAAGGATGGAAAGGGTGGAGGACTGTGTGTAAATGGAAACACTGACGCCGCCAGAAATGATCAACGCGCAGGACATGACGGTCGCCCTGTCGGTGCAGCGGTGCATTCCCTCGATCGCGGCGCTCGTGGACGCAGTGCACCCCCGTGTCGCGCGTGGCGGGCGGGTCATCTACGTCGGCGCCGGCACGTCTGGGCGTCTGGGAATTCTGGACTCTTCGGAAATGTACGTGTGCGAGCGGAGCGAGCTACTTCGCCTCGCCGTAGCCAGAACAAGGCAGGCACCACGCTGACACCACAGCCCGCCGACCTTCTCGGCTCCTTATGGCCAGTGGCTGGGCCTCATTGCCGGCGGCCCGCGCGCGATCCAGTATTCCGTCGAGGGGGCCGAGGACTCGCCCTCCCTCGGCGCATCGGACATTGCAGACCTCATGCTCGACCCGGCGCGGGATACTGTCATTGGACTCGCGGCGTCGGGTCGGACACCCTACGTGCTCGGCGCACTGGAGGCGGCGCGGGCGCAGGGCTGTCTCACCGCGTCCGTCGCGTGCGTCTCGCCGAGCAAGCTCGCCGAGGTCGCCGAACTCTCTGTCGAATGCCCAGTCGGCGCCGAGGTCATCACGGGCTCGACGCGCATGAAGGCCGGAACAGCGACGAAGATGATTCTCAACATGCTGTCCACTGGCGTGCAACTGCGGTGCGGCAAGACACACGGTAACCTCATGGTCGACGTGAGGCGGAGTAATGCCAAGCTCATCGCGCGCGCGCGGTTGATCGTGCGCACGGTGCTGGAGCCGTACTCGAAGCGGGAGAGGCTGAGTGTGGATCTGGGCAGTGACGAGGCCGTCGATCGGCTGATTGACGAGAGTGGATCAGTCAAGGCTGCCATGGTCGCGGCGCGGTGGGGATGCGGCAGGGAGGAGGCCGAGAGGAGACTGAGGGCCGCGGGGGGCATACTGAAGCATGCGCTTGAGGAGGATCTCGCCAACCTCTAGCTTTGAGAGCTGGCTTCATGGACAATTGTTGGCTTGTACGAATTAGTGTAATACGCCCTAGAATACCACATGCATGATAGACATAGAACTCTCTGCTTCACTTCATTCATGGACCTTTCTTCATTCTTCATTGTCGTCCTCAATCCTTTGTTTCGAGGGCGTGGGTTGTGGTTGAGCAGAGCAGCGGAGACGGGAACCATGTGTTGAGCACCGGCGAAACCCGGCCGTCGTCAGCTGTCGTTAATGGGGCACGGGACAGCGGCGCAGGCGGCCCGGACCGTGCCGGCGACTAAGCGCGGCCCGCCCAGCGACGTCAGAGCTTCGGCGAGGGGCTCGTGCATGAGCGGCCACTGCGATGGAGCGCGTGGTACATGTCGGAACCTGAACCGACTCCAAGTTCGCAATTGGATGGTCTGGTTGCGTGTGGTTCAAGGCTCGGTCTCGGCGTACTCGGCGAGACGGGTGAGACTGGTGTAATTCTGGCCAAAGTTAGGTCAGTTTAGCCACAACCTTGTTTGTGTTTCTGGGACCCTCGTGGTGCGCCACACTTTATGCAGAGCACGCAGGGCACGCAGAGTTGTGCAGTGTAGTAGTGTAGCGCGTGGTACGTTCCACACTTTTGCAAGCTCTGCGAGCTCTTACCACGTTGATGAGGTATATCTTTAGCGCAGCTCGACGCCACCTCGTCGCAGCTGCGCAGCTCTCCCTTGTACGCCACGGTGACTGCCCCGCCGATCGGGACGAGCACATGGTCCCCTCTCGGAATGGCTTTGCGCCGTGCTTCCCTTCCCTCCCCACCCGAGAAGACGTCGGGGGGCTCAGCGAGTAGCTCAAGATAGTTCCTGGCCTCGCAGCTCTTCGGATATGCCCAGGATGTCACCGTTTCACCACTTGGTGGTCCTACGTCAGCCACTGAGAACGACTAGTCTCTAAGTCCTGGCCTCCTTTGGGAAGCAGCACATGGGCACCGCCCAACCTGGGCACATGGGCACATGGGAGTCCGGGATGCATACTCATACGTACACTGAACTGCTACGCTGCTACAACTGCTGAGCTCATGAAGTTTGAAGAGATGGGGGACATAGGGCCCGCTTACGCACCCCCGCACAGGTGACACTATGCGCTAGCGTTTCGGAGCAGGTGCTCCAGCCCCGCGCGTGCCGGGTCCGCGACAGCGATGCGCGACCACGCCCACCCCCGGGCTTTGAACTGTGCGTCGACAAAGGACCAGAACGTCGCGTTCAGTCCCAAGCCGCCTGCGACGACTAGAGTTGCGTTGTTTCCTACCTCTCCTCCTTCCTTTCCTTGAATCTGTCGTCCACTCTCATCCACCCGCACCTCCTTCAGAGCGTCCATCTTCGCCCGCACCGGCTCCAGAATCTCGCACACTTCCCCCGCTATCCGACCCAGTATACGGGACGCCTCTTCATCTCCTTCCTCTGCGGCTGTCACGACCAGGTCGCCCAGCCCCGCAATGGCCGATTTGCGCTTCGAGTCTGCGTCGGCGTGCGACAATCCCGTGTCCAATGCGCTCGTCGTGCGGATCAGTCCCTCGGCATCAGTCCCCAATCGCTCGAGCAGCGCCTTCTGCCATTCCAGCAGCGGCATCTCGTTCGCAGCGTAGAACAGCACAGAGCACACCGCCGCCTTGCCGAGGGACCAGCCACTGCCCCGATCGTCGAGGACGGGTCCCCACCCGCCTGATCTGAGGAGTCTCACGGGCTCTGCAGGCGGGGGAGGAACGTGCCAGAGCTGCGCCAGGCCCCCCGTTCCGCAGATGAGCGAGGCGCCGAGTCCTTCCATTGGTGCACAGAGCAGGTCGCCGTCGCCTGTGAGACGGAGCGAGGCGGTGGGGAACAAGGGTGCGAGGTGGGGATACAGCAGCTCGCGGTCTGAGACGCGGCCGCAGCCGGCGTACCCGGCCCAGACTGCTTCGAACGAGGGCCACGTAGTATCTCCTATGTTCATGCTCGCCATGGCCGCCGATACCGCCGCCCTCGTCGCTGCCAGAACGACATCGACGCCGAACGTTCTGTCGTTAGCCGTCAATCGTCCTCTTTCTCTGCTGCGCTCGCCACGCCTCGCCCGACTCACAAATTGCCCGAGCCCGCCACGCCGTGCGCCATGCGCGTCCCCGCCTCGTCACGGACCGCAATCCACGCACTCGTCTTCGTCCCGCCCCCGTCGATGCAGAGGTACGCCGGCATGTAGGTCCACGTGCTAGGTCCAACGTCAAGGGAGCCTGGCCCGCTTAGGGTTCGGGCCCGTGACCGTGACGGCCTGACGGCCTGAAGGGTAAGTCACCGGTCTGTCGCGGCACCTTGCCCCACTAGCGATGGCTACGGACGGCGGCCGACCGTACCACGCTCAACACGGTCGTGTGCGCCGTTGTGCGTCGTAGGAGTGGGCTGCACGGCTGTGTACGCGCCGCAGAGGAGAAATGACCCGCGGGGACTCCAGCACGGTGCGAGATGGAGATGGGGTCAAGTGATCGGCGGGAGTGAGTGAGGGAGAGCAGAGTTGAGGGTCGTGCGCGGCAATTTTCGTCCATTCACGAGTCTCGGCCCGCCCCTCACCCTCTATTCTCGCTCACTCCCTTGCACGCCTCACTCGGCCTTGGCACGCACACCGCACACCGCACATGCACAGCACTCGTCCTATCCCCCACACTCCCACTCTCACTCGTCCCATCGTCTCGTCAACATTCTCCATACCTCGTGCTTTCAACGCCACGATAAACGCCCCCCGACGAGGCGCATACACGCAGACGCCGAAACACAGACAGACCCGGATAAAGGCTGGGAATAGGTTCGGCGTTTCCGACGGAAAATCCACTCATCCATTGTGTCTCGTCTCGACACACCGTACGACGCCTTCCCCACACTTCACTCTCAACCAACGACGCCACTCATCTCGCCGTAATCGTTTGTTACTGGCCCCGAAGAGCGCCCCGCGAACGCCCAACGCCTCGACGATCAACAGTTGGCCGCAAGATCGCCGCTGCCTTGCGCCGAGACAACGGATCCTCGCCTGCTCGGCCCCCGCAATGCCCCAGTAGCGGCCATGTTCTCGCGCTCCAGACGACGACATCAGCAGCCCAACTTCCTCTCTACAACACTGCAGACATCCCGCCGGTGACAGCAGAGACAGCATTCAATCCTTCCTTTCGCCCTTCTGGCCCGTCCGGGCGCCGGGCGCCATGTCCCTGAGCAAGCACTCCCTGCAAGAGGACGAGGTGCGCTCCGTCGTGCCGAGTGTGCGTGCCCCCTCGTCCAGCGCAGGCGTGCCCTACCGCAACAGGGCGTGGACGCAGCTGTGGCTCGTCAGTTTTTGCTGCTTCTGCCTGCCGGGCATGTACAATGCGATCCAGGGACTGGGCGGCAGCGGTCAGCTCGACCCGACCGTCGGCGCGAACAGCAGTGTGGCTTTGCTTTCCGTCGGCGCGGCCACGGGGCTGCTCGTCGGGCAGCCCATGTACGACCTCCTTGGGAATCGGTGCATGGCCCTTGGCGCCTGGACGTATCCGCTCTACACGGCCAGCTTGCTCGCATACTCCCACGGATGCGCTAAGGATGGCGCGTTCGTGATTGTCTCTGGGGCGATACTCGGACTCGGCGCGACGTTGCTCTGGGTAACCCAGGGAGCGATTATGCTGAGCTATCCGCTACCGGGGCAGAAGGGACGGAGTATCGCCGGCTTCTGGGTCGTGTTCAACCTCGGAGGTGCGATTGGAAGTTTCATCAGTCTGGGACTGAAGTGAGTTGAGACTCGAGCTAAGTTGTCTGTTCGCTGAAGCTAACCCCCAGCTACAACCGCCACCACGCCGGAACAGTCAGCGACGGGACGTACATCGCCTTCATGGTGATCATGGTGTTTGGGTGGTGTCTGTCCGCCTTCCTGCTCCCGCCTCACATGGTCATCCGAACCGACGGAAGCCGTGCCGCGCCCCCGCCTCCTTCGCACGTCTCCCAGCCTTCCTCCCTCTCCTCCCTCTCTCCGCCAACGGCGCGCTCGCGCCTGCGGAGCTGGTACTTCGTCTTCGCGTCCACGGCGCGACGTGAGCTCTCCCAAATCGCCAAACTGCGCCATGAGCCGCGTCTCCTCTTCCTCCTGCCCCTGTGTTTCGGGGCAAACTTCTTCTACTCCTACCAGCAAAACATCGTGAACGGCGGTTCCTTTACCCTCCGTTCGCGATCCCTCAACAGTGCCCTGTACTGGGGTGCGCAGATGCTCGGCGGCGTCCTGATCGGCCTCTTGCTCGATCTTCCCCCACTCTCGCGGCGCGGCCGCGCCCTGTTGGGGTGGTGCGCCGTCTTCATCCTGGGCAACGTGGCCATGGGCGGCGGGCTAGCGTACCAGAAGTGGTTCGAAGCAGAGGCACACCGCCGCCAAAAGCTGCGCTTCATCGACTTTTCCGACGCACGTCTTTTCGCAGGCCCCTGTATCCTGTACATAACCTACGGGGCGCTCGACGCTGCGTGGCAAGGACTCGCCTACTGGCTCCTCGGGGCGATGTGTGACCGGCCCCGGGACGCGGCGCGTTTCGTCGGCGTGTACAAATCCCTGCAGTGTGTCGGCGGCGCGGTCGCGTTCAGACTCACGGCGAGCCATGTCGCCCCAATGCGCCAGTTTGCGGCCAACTGGGGCGTTATTGCCGGCGCACTGCTCTTTGCGCTTCCCGCTGTATGCAGGATTGCAGAGCCGGAGGAGGAGGCGGAGCAGTTTGAGGGGGCGCCGGTTCCCCAGTCCGAATTGGCGGGGGTGACGCCGGCATCGATGCAGGTCGTGCGGAAGGAGGGCAACTAGTTCATCTTGATTCTTTGTATATAACTAATAGGTTAAACAGGGTTGTAGCGTTGTACGACTTTATGAAGAACCACTCTTGACACGCAGATCCTGACACGCACACATGAGGCAGGAACTAATGCATACACGAAACGACGGGACTATGAAACATATTCTAACGCTCTACCACTGCCTAACTCATATCAAACCCAGCCCCAGACTCGATGGCCTGGAGGAGTTTCTCCCTGAGAAGTCTCTCATCCTTGTAATCCGGCAACTTCAACAGATTCGCACAACTACTCGCAGTCGGGAGTCTCTGCGTATCCGCCCCCGCATTCCGAACCGCAAACTCGGGATTCAGGTACTTGAACCCGAGCAGCGGCGGGCGGGCGCAGGACGTGACAAACTTGACGAGTTTGCCTCTCTGCTCTTGATTCAGGCTCTCCAAGACGCGCCAGAACGCCGTCGGTGTCGAGGAGTCGGCAGCAAAGCCGGAAAAGTGCGTGTGCCGCTTCAAGTCGGCGAGGTCGATGTCGGCGTGCTCGCCGCCGAGGAGCTGGGCGAGCTCGGCCTGGTCGAACATTCTCAACCAACGGGGATCGATCATCTCGGCCAACCCGCTGAAAAACGCGCGACTCTGGGCCGCGAACTGCCGCCCGAGCTTGTACTGGCACATGAGCTGGATGTACTCTGCCCTGTTCTCGGCGGTGACGGGGATCTCGGACCCATTTGGCACTAGGTCGATGCTGCGCGCGACGCCAAAGTCGTCCTCGGTCACTGTGAATGAGAGACTGAGCTCTTCGGGCTTGGGATAGTTCTTCACGCTGATTAGGCCGCGGTACAGCTCTGCGTCGAGGGAGGAGAGGTCGTCCAGGTATGACTGGCGGCCGAGCCATTTCGCCACTGCGTGTTAGTTGGACAAAAGGGAGAAGTGAACTTACGGAAGAAACCCGCAAAGGAGACGTCGACGAGAATGTCCTCGTACAGCGCCTTACCGATCACGCGGCCGAGGAACGCGTACCACTCCAACTGGTGCGGTTCCGTCGCATACCCGTGCGGATTGGGGTAGAGTTCATTCTCGTCGTTGGCGAGCCACAGCCCGCGCTCGACGTCAAACGCCTCCTTGACCAGACACGTCAGGAACTCCTTGAACAGTCCTCCGCCATCTATGCCTGCTTCGGGGAGACCGTGCTCGTTGACAAACTGGATCTGCACCATCCCCCTCAGCGCGCCGGGGCGGTTGAGCTGCCGGAACCCGTCGTGCGCGACGGACGTGCGCCGGATCTGCGCCTGCACCCGGCCAGAATGGAAGGGGTTGTCGCCGCGCGTGCGCATTTGGTCTGCGCGCACAAATTGCCGGAACACGTCCACGCGCGTCTCGAAGGGGACCGCCATCGGCAGATTGTTCAGCAGTCCCAGGCGCGGGGCGATGTACGCCAGTTCGCGCTGGCGGAGGGCGCGGGGGGCGGCAGCGCCTTGCAGCGAGGCCTCCTCGTACCGCACCGCGTTCACGAAGGAGTTGATGTCGCTGTTCAGCTCGCGCATGACCCAGAAGTTGTGCGGGGCAAACTTCCTCCGGGCACTGCGTGTCAGTTAATGATGCGAACTCGAGCCAACTCACTTTCTCTCCGCCACGCGCGTAACTCCCCGGGTGAACAGGGAGCGCACCTCTTCCGTGCCCGGGCCGCGGCTCGGGCTCTCCCCGGAAGAGACCCCCTCCATGAAGCCCCAGTACGCGAGGTCGCGCCAGATCGTGCTCAGGTCGAGCACCTCGTCGAGTGTCAGGGCGTTTGTGTCGTTGGAGAAGAACTCGTCATCCGGCGTTAACAGCAGGTAGTGGCAGTAGATGTGCGAGAGGAGCATGAGCATGGCGCGGTTCGGGTCTGGCTGTTAGCTATGCATGCAAGTGTAAGCTGCACTTACTGCTCGAGAACGTCTCCCAGTCCTTCCGTCCGCTGCCCCACTTGCCGCGCACGCCTTCTCGCCACAGCAGCTTGGTCATGCGTGCCCCGCGCTTGCCCTCCATCACCGCGTCGAGGGTAGCTTCCCACCTCGCCGACCCACGGAACGCATTCAGCAGCCCAAGCACGAAGAACGAAAAGTCCACCAGAGTCTTGGTGTCTCCCGCCATGGCGGCCGCGACGAGCGTGCCGAGGTGCGCCGGCGAGGCGAACGAGTGCAGCCTCGCGGCCACGTTGGCCGGCAGCGGTTCCCGGATCGGCTTCCTCGTGACGCGCTTGCCGTTCTCGTCCTCCTCGTCGCTGTCGCTGTCGTCCACGACCATGGGCTCGACTTCGCTCCCGCTCGTCGCGACCCAGCGGCCCCAGCCCTCCCCGAGCGTGGAGAACATTGTGCCCACGGCCGCGATCCAGTCCCGCATCCCCTGCACCCCTTGGCGCTGCAGCATGCCTCCCGTGATTCCGAACGTGGCCAGGTTCGACAGGAAGTGCGTCTTGCCCAGCTCGGTGCTGAGCCCTCGGGCGTCGAGGAGGGCGGGGTTGGCTGCGGCTGCGGGGAGCAGGACCTGGAACAGCGGCAGGCTGCGCGACAGAGTCGTGAGTGCCGGTAGCGGGAGCGAAAACGGCAGTGACGGCAATGTCATCAGGTCCTGGAGTAGCGAGGCGACTAATGGCGAGTCCTGTGAGGGCGAAGCGATGGTGATAGGAGCCATGATGACTGACACCATGGGGGTGGAAAGCGGGTGCTTCTTCTTCGGCAGGCGTTGTCCCGCACCGATGAACTCGCGCAGCGCGCCGACACCCGTCGTGACCCAGTCGCCGCCTAGGGTCGTCACGAAAGCTTGCCGCCGCTCAGCGTTGAGGGAGGCGTATGCCGACGGGGCGATGAGATCGACCAGCTTGCCGAGCAATTGCGCCGAAAGCACCGTTCTGATGTCAGCTGACTAGTCGCTCTATCACAGCTGCGGATAGCCTGAGGAAAGTAGACGTACCTTGGTTGTTTCGCGATGAATGCCAGCAGCCGCCTGAGCAGCAGTGCAAATCGGTATGCGAACTCATCGTCGCCGAGCTGAGCCACAAAGGCGGGTCGCCCCGATGCTGTCCGTCAGCTTAACGTTCCACTAGACTCAGCTCACAGTCTTTCTCCAAAGCGCTGGTCGCCCACTTGGTCGCGATCGCCCCGAACCCTTCCCGGTCCCCGTCTCCGCTAAGGAGCACGAGCACATTGCCCGTATCCTCTATCCCGATCGGCTGATCCTGCAGATGGGCGAGGAGCTGGGCGCGGGTGTTGCGAGCACTTGATCGGCCGCGCCATACCCTCTGAATGGCGAGGGCGGCCAGCTCCTGTCGCCGTTCTTGCTCTCGTGCGAGTCGTTTGGCGCGGACAGTGGCGAGGACGCCGGAGGAGGAGGACGCAGAGGCAGTGGAGAGGTCGACGGAGCCGTGCTTGCCCGCGTCGGGGTTCCACATTGTGCCAGTGGGAGGGTGGAGGTGGGCTTGGCAAGCTAGGTGAGACTGGCGAGATAAGAAGTTGGGTGATGTACGTGCAAGTTGTCTTTGTGATCGAGCGTCGAATGGCTTCGGTTCACCCGTCGAGCGAGGATGGGTCGCCTTACGTCAGTAGAGTGATGTGCTTAGCACGCGTTGTAAGCTACGGTGGCAAATCCACTCCGTCAGTCATGGAGTGGAGGTGGAAATGCGCGGAGATTAGGTTTCTGTCCGCCATCGCGCGTACCCACTCTCGCGTGGCACTCTCGGCCTCGCCCCTGCCTGTCGGTCGAGTAGGAAGCGGCGCTGCCGTCCGTCGTCATAAGGGCACAGAGCACCGGGGGACGGCGTCAGCAGCTCAGCGTGAACCGTATCTGGTCCTGCATGCACCGCTGCGGGCCTTCAAGCCCTGCATTGCTCCACGATGACGATCAAGTGTCCGTCGCTACCTTAATTTTTTCCAATCAGGAAGTGGGGAGCAGGAAGTGGGGAGGTCAATGCGGCGCCCCAAGCTGGGGTTGCGCTGTCCGTTCGATCTGCAGGTTAGTTGTCTCTCGTCATGATTTTTTATACACAAGAGGAGCGATTGCATGCACAAGAGACAAGTTTCGTATTCACACCTGCATAAAGGACAGTTGATACAAAAAGAAAGGGGATACGCTATCTAGTGGATTTTATGTGCTGCCGCGCCAGTGGCCGGGAGGAAATGCTGAGATGATGGTGGATGTGGGAGAAATGCTAGGAGACATGTTATGGTGAGGGGAGAGGGGGGAGGTTGCAGACGGGTTTTGACTGTACGTTTTACGTCTGAAGTATTCCGTGTCGTTACTTTGAATCGTCGAGAAAGCCCAAGGAGAAATCTAAAACAAGAGAGAAGAGACCTTTGTTTTGGTTGTTTTCTTGCTTAACAAACAGGAGCAGTTTGCTTAGGCAGGGATACCCTGGGACTCGAAGGAAGCGGCACGAGTCAGAGAAGGCGAGGCGACGTTGGAGCGCGTCGACAGGCGCTCGACGAGACCAGGGCGGAGCTCGGCAGCGCTCTTCGTGACCTGGATCTTCTCCGAGGGGGGCACGTGGAGCGTGTACGGGTTCGCGACCTGGGCAGCGGGCTGCCAGGTGGGGTGGCGCTTGTCGAGGGTCTCGACCTCGGACATGATGGACTGAACCGAGACAGAGGAGGCGGACGAGGCGCCGTCGGAAGCGAGCGAGTCGGACGAGGCAACGCGCTGGAGCTTGAGGTGCTCGACCTCCATRCCRCCCTCGAGGACACCRACRCGCATCATGGCGAGKAGGTTGTGGGCAGCGTTMGAGTGGTCGTAGACACCACCGAAGAAGGCAGTGGTSGCGTCAGTGCCRATRGAGCGCTTGACGAGGTGGGCRCCACCRGGGTGGTCCTCAATGAAGCTCGAGACGTCGTGGATGAAACCGTGRATGGCRACGAGCGAGCGGTCCTTGGACTCGGCCTGGAAGTCCTCCCACGAGATGACGGGAAGGTCGTTCGAGTGCTTGGGCCACTTGATCTCCTTGGACTGCTCCTCGAGAAGCTGGAGCTTCATRGTGTACTGACCCTTCTTGATCTCGTTGTCGGGGAAGGTCTTCAGGTGCGAAGCAAGGCCAAGCTTGGAMGMRGTCCAGATGAACCACTTGGTSGGGTCGTACTGGTACCACTTGATRGCGTTGCGGAAGTCCATRGGGAACTGGTGGTGGAAGTTGTGGTAGCCCTCACCGACAGTGCAGAGCGCAGTGATGAAGTGGTCCTTGGGGGTGTGCTTGTTGTCGAAGGGGGTCTCACCGAGCCAGTGGGCAAGCGAGTTGACGCAGAAGGTCGAGTGGTGGACGAAGACGAGACGAGCGGCGGCAGCGAAGAAGAGACCTCCCCACCAGTCACCCCAGCCGAGACCAGCGACAAGAGTCGGGAAGCCAAGGCCGAAGAAGACCATGAGAGCGAGGTAGTTCTTGTGCTGCCAGCGGACGACGGGGTTCTTGGTCAGGTCCGAGATGTCAGCGACACCGATCTTGCCACGGGGCTTGATAAGCATCCAGCCGATGTGGGCCCACCAGAAGCCCTCGTGAGCCGAGTAGGGGTCAAGCTTGGTGTCGGTGTAGCGGTGGTGGGCGCGGTGGCCGCGAGACCACCAGCGGATCGAACCCTGGACGGAACCAGCACCCGCGCAGGCGAGGAAGTACTGAAGCGGGAGCGAGGCGTTGTAAGCACGGTGGGCCCAAAGACGGTGGTAACCGGCAGTGATGCCGAGACCAGTGATGAAGTAGTAGATGACGCTGTGGAAGGTTAGCATCCGTTCGAACGGTGGGGGAGGGCAGATCGGATTGTGCCACTCAAACGCCGCCACTTGCCGTCGGCTAGATGACGCGAGTTTTGTGGGGTGCCACAATCCGGCTGCGCAGGGGTGCGAAATACTCACGCCCAGATAGCGGTCTTGAGCTGCCAGGGGGTCGTGAAGAGACCGTAAATGGCAAGCGCGGGGGGAATGGTCAGAGCAAGGAACGAGATCCACTGGATGTTCTGGAAGAGGTTCTTGGCGGTGACGGGCGGGAGCCACTTCATGTTCTCGACAGTACGCTGGACGTAGTTGTCGGGGACGACGAAGGACTCGAGCTCAGGGTTGAGCTCCATCTCAGCGGCGGCGACGGGCGCCTTCTTGTCAGCGGCGACAGCGGACATGGTGTGCAATCGGAGCTAGACGCGCGGAAAGGTTGAAAGAGGATGAAAGGTGGCGAGGTTGCGATGGGGATGAGAGATGTGGCGGTAACCGAGGTAGTGGGGTGCGGGGTAGGTCGCGGCTCAGTCGCGTTCAAGGCTAGTTGTCGTTCTGCTCCTAGTCAAAGGGAGAGGATCTTGCCTGTAGGGAATGTCGAGATAGCGAGAGTGAGTGAAGATAAGATTGGAAGATGGCCTTGGAGCTGCTGCTTTTATGTATCATGGTGGTAAGGCTACCCACGCCAGGCCCACCAGCCCATGTACCAACTTTTGGGGAAGACCACCAGAATTCCTACAGCGGCACTGGACCCTTCGGCTTAATGCGGGTAAAGTATATCCTAATCCCTCCGTTACCTCGGTGCCTGCAACATTAATCGGCCACGTGGCTTTCGCTAATCGTAGCCTTTCTCCGATTAGGATCTCGCTTTTCGCTGTTCCTGGGTGGACGGAGGCTTGGCCCGTCATGGCTGCGCTCCTCGCCTAGGACTAAGAATGGACGTCACTTGGCCCCGATTGGGGAGCGCGAGGCGAGCTGTGCAATCAGACACAATCTGACTGGTCACCGCCGTCTCCGTCGCACTCCGGCGCGTCCTGCCCATCGCGCCTCCCATGTACGACCCTGCTGACATTCTCGCGTAGTGGAGCTCGCCTGGGAAGCACCGTGGATCTCATGCCAGTGTGCCAATGAGACTCCGCGATCGCGACGACGCGTCGTCGAAATGGCGACATGGCGACGTCCTCGTTTAGCTGATCGTCGTCACGTAACTCGTATCGCGTTTGGCTGCGCATGGCCTCTTGGCCGCGGATGACGCTGGAAACGCTGTGACACTGGCCCAAGTCACTCGTGTCCCGCTCTGACCCAGGACGCACAACCTGCGCTCGTCGCCATGCAATTCAAGTGCCTTCCAAGCCACCGCCGGGGCTGGTGAGGGTTATCTAATCGTTGCAAGAAAATCTGCGTGCACCCATCACCCCCGCCACCCGTCCACTGTGCACCCGCCGCCGCTGCCGGGAGCTGGGACTCGGACCTCACCGTCACAGGCACTCCGTGTCGCTGGTAACCCCGTGATCAGCGGCACGGAGTTAGCACCAGTGCGGATTGCGGCACGCGGGGCTATGGCCTGTCGATCGCTGCCTACGTCGGCTGTTGGGTGGGCCTCGGCACGTGCCGTGGGTCACGGTGAATTGCGCTCCAGCGTGCTCCCATCACTGAACCATATGTGCTCCACAGTGAGATCAGGCGCGTCATGGGTGCCTCGTGTCTGCGTGCTGAGAGAATGGCGAGCGGCGTCGCCCGACAACCAGCAAGTCTCGAACATCGATTCTAAGAGATCTGATGGCTTGTGGCTTTCGGAAGGTATACAGGATCTCGCCTCGGCTTTCAGATTTTGTGGGGCGGATCAGTGGTGCGCCACGAATCCCGAATCTGAGTTCGAGTCCTAGTGCGGATTATCACGTGGCGTCCCTCACCACTCCCTCTGGTCTCCAGTGCCGCTGCAACTGCCGCGCTTAATGCATTGCCGTCGACCCGTCGACCCCACCGCATCTCCCAACTTTTGTCCGGCTGCATGCAACGAGGGACCGGTCCTGATAAGATAACTCGTCTGCATCGCTAGACATACCCGGAATCGACTACTCGTCGAGTCTGGCGTTCTCCAAATAGTCGTGCGACCCAATGCAGCTCGTTAGCGCGCTTGCACAGATCGCTTTTTCCCATTTGGGTTCCGCGAGTCACCGTTCACGCCCCTCGGAAACGTGATTCATGACCGCCAGCAAGGCAAAACAAACAACCAGCCGCGCTCGAACCCACCCGGTCTGCTCCGTCACTGCAGAACGACCCCTCTGCCAGCGTGTCACTCGTCACTGTGAAACGCATCCGTGTCGTCTGTGCCCATTGCCATTGTCACGTCCGCGATTCGCCTATCCAGGAGCTCCTGCCAGCTCCTATCTTCCTATCTTGGTCCACTGCGCCGTCCACGGTGGCGGTCGGTGGTGAGGGAGGAACAGATTGTTGGGGCGGAGGCAAATCTCGCCTGGCCCACTGCACGATCCACGCCAAGCCCTCCAAAGATCCTCCGATCACGTGAAGAACATGTCACGTGAAATTTCGTGTGGGTCTAGCGCGAGTCTAGCGTGGCTAGAGGAATGCCGTGTGGCTACGGACAAGTCATGTGATTTCGGCTGGTTGTGGAGGCGGCGGGGGCCGTTGACATGATGGAGGGGGTGGCTTACGATACCGGGGATGGCCGACGGTGCGGTTTGTGGGGGACCGGACTGGAACCTCGGTGCGAAACGCGTATGAGGCAGCCGAACGAGCTGCGGGGCATACTCGCATGCTCCAAATGTGCCCGCCGGCCCTGGACTCTTCCCCATGCATATGTGGTGAACGTGCGAGTGCATGTTGTCAGCAAGTTGAGATGGCGAGGACACAGAAAGAGGACGGTGCGGCGGAGGCTCCTTGATGCGGCTTTCTTGGAACCGGTTGGTGTGGAATTGTTTCCGGTGGCCCGGCGGTGCGCGCCAGTGCGGTGAGCTCGGCTTGCTCCGCCGCGTATGGACGCCAATCCCTCCACCGTAGATGACGGTTCAAGGAAGGTTTCATCCACCCGGCCCGGCTACCACCACCGCTCCCACCCGCAGGGACGACTGTCCGCACACCAGGCCGCTGCCCACTTTCCACCACGCCATCCTAAACTTACTATAACACTACAAGGCATCGCGCCCTTTCTCATACCCCATACCTCCCCACCCGACACACTCCTTACCCATCATGTCCGTCGACCCCAGGCTCTCCAAGTACATCGCCCCCTCGGCCTGGTCTCTCGTGCGTCCCGAGATGGTCCGTTCACCAACTGACGCCAGATTGAGCCTCACTTCTCCCAGCAGGGCAAGGAGACCCTCAAGACCCTCATCACCTTCCTCGAGGTAAGCAACCCAAGCTAGTGACGCCGCTGACGTTCGCAGGAGGATGTTATGCCCGCCGAGCCCATCTTCCACCAGCAGCTCTCGACCGACCCCGCGAAGCGCTGGAAGTCGATCCCCCCTATCCTTGAGACCCTCAAGGAGAAGGCCAAGAAGGTCGGCCTCTGGAACCTTTGGCTCTCGGGCGGCGAGTTCCAGCACCTCGCCCAGGGCTCCGGCAAGGGCCTCACCAATCTCGAGTACGCTGTTCTCGCCGAGATCTCGGGCCACTCGCACCTGTGCCCCGAGGCCATGAACTGCTCCGCCCCCGACACCGGAAACATGGAGGTCATCGCTCGTTTCGGCACGGACGCCCAGAAGGACAAGTACCTGAAGCGCCTTGTCAACGGCGAGATCCGCTCTGCCTTTGCCATGACCGAGTACGGCATTGCCTCGTCTGACGCCTCCAACCTCCGCAACACGACCGTCACGAAGCGCGCCGACGGCAAGCTCGTCCTCAAGGGACACAAGTGGTGGATCTCGGGCGCTGGCGACCCCCGCTGCTCGGTTCACATTGTTGTCGCCGTCACCGACCCCAAGAACCCCAACAAGTACAAGCGCCACACCATCTTCCTCGTCGACCCCAAGACCCCCGGTGTCGAGATCGTCCGCCCGATGCAGGTCTTCGGCTACGACGACGCTCCCGAGGGTCACATGGAGATTGTCTACAACGACGTCATCCTCGACCCCTCCGAGACCTGCGGAGGTGAGGCCATGATCGGCCGCGGCTTCGAGATCCTCCAGGCCCGTCTCGGCCCCGGCCGTCTGCACCACTGCATGCGCACGATCGGTGTCGCCACCCGCGCGCTCGACCTCATGCTCCTCCGCGTCTGCAACCCCGCCCGCAAGACCTTCGGCAAGGAGCTGCGCGAGCACGGCACGATTCTGGCCGACATTGCCCGCTCGCGTGCCGACATTGACCAGGCGCGTCTCCTCACCCTCGCGGCCGCCAAGGCCGTCGACGAGCGCAAGGCCAAGGGCGCGCTCAAGGAGATCGGTCTCGCCAAGTTCACCGTGCCCACTGTCGCGCTCCAGGTCATCGACCGCGCCATGCAGGTCCACGGCGCCGAGGGCATTTCACAGGACAAGCCGCTCGCCAAGATGTACGCTGGCGTCCGCACGCTCCGCTACGCCGACGGCCCGGACGAGGTCCACCTCCAGCAGCAGGGCAAGGTCGAGATCAAGGAGCGCATCGCGTACCTCCAGGACCGTGAGGCGCGTGTCCGCAAGGCCGCCGCCGCTCTCGGCGACCGCGGCCACAAGCTCTAAGCACGCGTTCACCGCAAGCCGCGAAGCGGCGCAGCGGCGCAGTGGTGTGCTCACGAGCGCAAACTTGTAAAGACATAGACGAAAAATGTCCCCATCCAAATCAGTAGTAAACATTATCTCCCCTCTTTGTGGTTATTACGAGGTCATCCGAAGAAGTATATGCAGAAATTCAGACACTCAATACGTTACATGTGAACAACTAACGTCTCGCGATCAGTTATCGTTACCTGCCGACTCGCGGGCATACTTCTGCACCCACCCCTCCCTGTTCCGGGCATAAACCTCACTCTCGGGCGGGGGGACGGTGCCCGGCGTCAAGAGGCCGGCATGCACGAAATCCTCCCCCTGCGGCGTGGTGTGGTACGTGTCGTAGAGTGATCTGGGGTCAACTCAAGGCAAGGGGAGGGGACCGGAGCTGAGCGGTGGGGAACTGCGGAGAGGGGAGCACGGAACAGATCCGCGTCGCAGATGGCCGTCGGCGCTGGTATGTTCAAGCGCTCATGTGGGCGACGCCGCCGGGGAAGACTCGGATGCGTTCAGAACAGGTCCGGATGCAAGTTACCGAGCCCTTCGGGTTCTTCCCACCGATCGCCACCGGATGATCAGCGGCGCCCACCGAGACCGCGAGAGCGAGAGCATCAATCTCGATCTCCGTAGCGGGGCAACCGGCGGCAGTTGCACAACCACGCGACGAGGCCTGGGCTGTTACAACGACACTGGATCGAGCAAAGATAGGGCCCGCGGTGCGATGTAGACCGTTAGAGAAGTACTCACGATCCACAAATGGGACAGAAGAAGCGCTCCACTTCTCGTCCGGCGTCCGACGTCGTCGCCCACTTGCGCACTTCGCCAGACACCGTCAAGTCGTACGCGCGGACGAACTCTGAGGATCTTAACGTCAGCGACTACTCTCCCCCAATCCAGGGGCAGTGGAACTTACACCGATCCAGTGAATTTGCGACAGTCGATGCAGTCTGTTCGTCAGCTCTTCTCTCCACACTTGAGCACCCAAGCTTCAAGCTGCGTTCCATTGGAACTGGGGTTGAAGCGAATGAAAGCGATGGAAACAATTCAGCCCCGCCTTTGATCGCCCCGCGCCCTGGAACTGGACTCGAGTGAGGGAATGGATGGTTCTGCTATGGGGGAGACTTAGGGAGAGTTTGGACTTACGACAGATAGCTGTCCCCCCGTGGGGCCGGAAGCGGAGCGTGATCAAGCCACAGCCGCATCTGATCTGGAGATGGTTGGAGCCCGAGTGTGAGTGCGAGTGCGAGGAGCGGGAGGTGTGCGTGTGTGTCGTGTGCGTTGAGTGTGGCATGTCCGTTTTGCTGCTGGGTCCGATGAGGAGTACAGTCGGGAGTTCAAGGAGGAAAGGTCAGGGGATAAGTAGGATGTGGAGGATGTGAGAATGTGAGGTTGAGAGCTGAAGAGTGAGCTGGTGCATCAGTTGGAGTGTGTTTGCTGACTGATAGCGGATCGGTCTGAAACAAGGCACCACGACGTCATACTGTTCGGTCATTGATGGTGGCGGAGGGGGATGATAAGGAGTTCGCCGATCCGCGAACCCGTCACAACAACCGTCCGGGGTAGCTCTCCGCAGTCACGGCTACTGGTCGCACACTTGCAATCGCATTGGGAATGTCGGTGAACCCGGTTCGGTCCTTGCAGAGTGAACGAGATTGCTGGTTGTCTTCCAACATTGCCAGCGCGAAGCTGTTCTGCCCGGCAACAGGCCATCTGTTCATAATGCCACCTCCATTGTTCGAGGGCACACCAAGGGCTCCCGCAATGATCTACCTCGGAGAGCGCCATTGTCGCTACCACAGCCTTCAGCCATAAGCCTAGTCCATCCTCGGCTCCCGTCTTAGTCCCCTGTCGCTACACTAACGCGCACTAACTGGTTCCACTATCAGAAAGTTGATCCCATCGGGTCCCACGACGGTTTGGTGGTATGAACAACCGCTCCTCATTCTTCCTATCATCCCTCACATTTCTTGCTGCCTTTCACTTGTATCCTGCTTGAGCTACACCACGTCATCGTCATCCGTTACTTGTTGGAACGACATGCCCAGATCCCGCGACACTCCCGTCACCAGGCGACCCAGACCTATCGTCTGGTATGTTCTCCCCCCACCTCGTGCTGACTCCAGGCCAATCTCGCTCACCGCGCTCGCCGACGCTCTCGCAAACGCCCCCTCCATTCCCCACCACTCGGATCCCGCACAGATCCTGAACATCGAGAACCCCACGTTCCTCAATGATCAGGATGAGGAGGCGGACACATCCTTCGTCTATGACTCCGAGCTAGAAGTTTCAGAGGCGTACGAGGGCAACGATCACGAGGAGTCCACCGAGGCGGATGGGTCCGAGGGCACGGAGGAGGAGGACGAGGGGGAGGGGGAGGGGGAGAGCGACGGCTACGCACACCGCAGCAGCATCATCGCGCGCGATTTGGCAGCGTACCGCGCCTCGCTGCAGACCGCCTCTATCAACTCGCCGTACCCTTCGTGTCCATGGATGGCTGCTATGGCGTTAGCAACAGACGCCATGCGCTCACGCACCCAGCGCACCACTTCCCCGGCCATCGCCGAAACCCGACGTGTCCCCACCTACTCTCGACAGCCCGACTCTGACTCTGATACCTTTTCTGATCCCCACTCTGGTCCCGACGCCGACGCCGACGCCGAATCGGACTCGAGCTCCGACGACTACGACGACGAAGGAAACAGGGAGGACCAAACCCGCGCGATCCTCGAGGACCGCGTCCTCTCGGCCCGTCGTGCACAGGTCGAGGCCGAACGTGCGGAAAGAGTGGCTTGGAAAAGAGCTCATCCCCCCACAAGCGAGGCGTGGGAGTTGGCGTATCGCTCCGGAATGCGGGTTTCTGAGGCATACGCGCGCACCCGGGCTGGAGACGGTGGGTACAGCGGTATGGGCGGTTACATGTATGTCGGGCGGGCTGCTTCTGTTTCTCGATCTGCCCCGAGTTTCTATGAAGGCGACGGGCACGGGTCGTACTCTGCTCTCACCGAGAGATACCGCCGAACGCACAGCCAGACGCGCACGGAGACCGAGACACGGCGAGCCCACGCCCACGCCCAGACGCTGTACACCTACGGTCCCTCTGACAGGGACGAGGCGGGCCGAGAACTCCAGCGCGAGGTCGAGCACACCCGCCGCGCGGCCATTGTTGCTGCCAACAAGCGTTTCTGGGCCGAGAGGGAGTTGGGGGATTACCTCCTCCGAAGTGCTTTGTTGGATGTTGAAGGTGGGTGTCAGAGTCTCGAGGACGGGCCCATGTTCCTGTAACCTCGCCACGTCGCATCAGTTGACACCTTTGGATTGAGCATAGTTTGATATCTCAGTTGTACGCGTAATTGTCTTGCCAAGATGCATGAGTATAGTTAGATATTGCCGTCTTCAGAAGGTCTTCGCAATCTAATCTTGCCGTACACTTCTCCTCTTTCTCTCTCATACAACCCTCCCCGACCTGTCCATACAACTTCGCATCCCTTAGGCCGCCTCTCTCTCTGCTAGCTCTCGGCCAGCCTTCGGCTGTCCTCGAACAGCGTCTAGTCGCCCTCCGCCTCCGCCTTGGGCGGTGCATCGCTCCATCCCATGCGGATCGCAAACTTGCTCAGGAACCAGCCACTCAGTCCCCACACCTCGAGGTTCTTCATGTGCTCGTCGTTCTCGTCAGGCGGGGGGTGGAGCAGATCTCCGACCCGGATCTTCCAGTACGGTCGCGAAGAGTCGGAGCGGAAGTAGTGCGCCACTTTCCGTGTTGGGTCGTCGACTGCTGAGAGCGGAAGTGGGAGCAGAGCAGCGACCTCTCCTGGATCCGGACGGAGAGAGGAGAGGGAGATGGACTCGACAGGCGCCTCGGCGGGTCCGAGGGCGTCGTCGGTCGCGCAGGCGAGGGCGTCGTTGGCGTGGATGAAACCCTGCGTGTTAGCTCCAATGACTCGACATTCTCAGCTGCCCGACTAGCAGAGCTGGGGGACCCATGAACATAGCCAGCAGCGATCAGCAGATCACTGTGCCTCCGAATGATCGTCCGTCCGCGCTCTACTCACAACAATGGGCCACACTCGCGCCTTGTTACCGAGCGAGTACTCGGTCGGCAGCGCACCCAGGATCTCGACGTTGCCCGGGACAATTGCGAGCTCCTCGCTGCTTTCTCTCAGTGCTGTATAGACCAAGTCTTTGTCCTGACGTTAGCTCAGCAAACTCTGCAGCTAGCTTGAGTCGTGGATCCGTCAGACTTCTCAGATCACCGCGATGTTCTATGGAGTGATCGGTGAGAAGGAAGACACTTACTCCGGGCTCGACCTTGCCTCCTGGGAATCTGTGGGTCAGCTTCTCATCCGCTGTACCAGCAGCCGTCCCGAACTTCTTGCCGGGACCAGCTATCGAATGCCTCCAGACCGCCTCAGTCACGCCGGGACTAGCCTGAGTCGGTGGAGACTTGTCTGAACTCCAGCGACTGATTCTGAAGCATCTCAAGCTCCAAGATCCCTCACTGTTTCGCACTAGCTCCCCTCTGGCTCTACTCACCCAGCTTCACTCGCGTGCACCCTCAGCGCCGCCGCGCGCACCTGCATGATGAGCGTCGCTTGTCCGGCGACGTTGCAGAGGGGCAGGATGACGGCCGACTCGCGGGGTGGGCGCTCCGGACTTCCTTTGGTGTGAGGAGGAAGGTTGTCCAACTCGGGGGGTGGGGGAAGGAGACGCTCGCGGATGTAGTCGAGGTCGGCGCGGCTGAAGGTTGCCGGGAGAGGGCGGGGCTTGGGCTCCTTGCTGAGGAGGCCGCTCTTGGCCATTGAGCTCATCGCCCTCAGTGTGGAGACGGGAGCCGCCCTGAGGCCGCGTACCAGCGGGCTGCAGAGCATGAGGAGAGTGTTGTGAGAGATGCAGATGCAGATGAGATGGAGGAAGACAACAGCTTAAGGCAGGGTGTGGGATAGCCATAGCCGGTCATTCTCGGTCCAGACATGTGGGCTGGCTCGGAGACTACGGGGTCAGCAATTGGTCGGATTACAGGCTGGCCACAATGACGATCCATCGATACAGCGTGATAGGAAATCAGGGTCCGCTGTCCTTGCTCTCGCTTGTGACAGCCTCCACCCTCCACTCGGCCACTCAACGCTCACTCCCCGGCCACGCACAACCGCACGCACGTCTGGGTCTTCACTCTCCGCTCCTCCCTCACCATACACCCCATCCACCCAACCCACCCCGCACCCGGACTATGCCCCGTCCACCCCAACCCAACAGCCCAGCACGGCTACCGGCATCTCCCCGCCATGCCAGCCAGTCCGATACAAAGACTAAGGAGGAGCTCGCCGCTGTCCGCAATCAGGCAAACCTCAAGACCGTCCAGCGTAACGACCCCGCCCTTGCCGAGATCCTCGACACGACAGCTTACGCCGTCATCTACCACTGGGGAGACTCGGGCAAGTGGGAGAAGCAGAAGCAGGAGGGCTCCCTCTTCGTCATTCGCAGGTGAGTACAGTCGCGTCAGCGTCGCCGTAAGCTGTCCAGACGGCGGGCGGCAAAACTCTCGCGAAAGAGCCGGAGGGCGTGCTCGTTGCTACTGCGCCGCTGGATCGGAACAAAGGCCGTTGTGTGCCCTGTATCTCAACTCAAATTGCGCGGGCACAAAGCAGAACAGCACGCCGCGCGGCGCTGCTTTGCAACATGCTCCGTAAACAGCAACGCAGCCACCCCGTGACCCGTCCCCGACAGGTCAGGTCAGGTCATGTGCTCGGTCCTCCGCGGCGGGTGTCACCGCGTAAGCCATACACGCAATGACGCAAGCCGGTGGTTTGTTTGCGTGTTGCGGTCAATGGACCAGCGGTGCTGGGGCCACATATCTTGCGGCGGCGGCCGGCGAGCTTCAAGTTGAACCACTGAGCTGATAGCAGAACGAAAGCCCCCGAGTACGCGCTCTTCATGCTGAACCGCCAAGCGGTCAAGAACGTCACGATCCCGCTCGTTCCCAGAGAGATGAAGGCGACGGTGATTGACGCGAGCATGCTACAGGTCGCTCGGAGGGGAGAGAGTGAGTCGCATGGGCGCGCGGTTGTGAGCTATGAGCCGGGAGGACGGCTACCGTCCGCCCGCGTTGCGATACGCCGCGCTGTTGCCTCAGATAGATTGCCTCGGTCGTAGCTGACAACAGAAATCCGGTACGGCATCTGGTTCACGGACTCGAACGACGTGCAGAGGTTCCGAGACACGATCGTGCGTGTCTGCGGTGAGCCCGTGAAGCCGCCCCCAGGCTCTGCTCCTTCGTCTTCATCCGCCCCCGCTCCGTCAAGCTCCGCCCCGCGAAGCGCGGCCCCCGCCGCCACTGCTGTTGCTCCGTTCCACCCTCCGAACCACTCTGTCGCGCCATACAAGCCCCAGAAGGAGGATGGATTATCACGCCTGTTCGCTGGACTTACGACGGTGCCGGCCGGAAGCAGCGGAGGACCGTCGCCGCAGCCGGCCAGCCCTCTGCCAACGGACCCAGCGATTTATAACCACACGCCGACGCACCAGACCCCGAGCCACCAGACCCCGACACGGACGTCTCCTCAGCAGCAGCCCCCGCAGCAGCAGCAGGCGCGAAGCACGCCTCCGCCAGCTCAGAATGCCAACTTTGCTCCAGGACAGACAGTCGACGATCTTCTGCGTGGTATTCTCGGCCAGCCCTCCGGTCAGCCCTCCCCTCAACCTCCCGCTCCCCGGCAGCAGGCGCCGCCATCAGCCCCTGCGCAGCCGCAGTTCACCTCCCCTCCCCCGCCTCCGGGACCTGGTGGCTTCCCTCCAGGACCTCCCATGAACGGCGCCGGACCCGCTGGACCTGGCCCCAATGGCCCCAACGGACCGCCGAACGGTTTCTTTGGACCTGGCGGCATCCCTCCACCCGTTGTTGCCCGCGACGCTCTCGCCGACACCCTCCCCCCGCCTCCCTCCGGTCCCAACAGCCGGGACCAGATGAAGGACATGATCAACGCGCTCATGCGCGAGGACCGTTTCGTCGACGACGTGTGGCGTGCGTACTGCGCTCGCACCGGGCGGCCGATGTAGGCTGTCGCAGCGCAAGGCCCTTTTTACTGATTTTTTTTGGGTCTTCTAGCAAGAAGCAGGCTCTGCATGGAAGGAAGGAGAGACGGAAGTGATGGGGGAAGGTTAGAGGAGGAGTGAGGAGAGACGCGGGGAGAGACTGTAGCGTGTGCGACTGAGTCTTCTGTACAGCGGTGCGCGTATGCCATGCTTTGCTGCTCTTGTCCGATCTGTTGCGTCGACACTACTCTGCCAGCTTCGGAACCGCGCGACGACCGTTATCAGTCGTCCACAGACATGCGGCGGTGAATTCTCCGAGAATTGACCGCATACAGAACAGTAAAGTCACCATGACGCAATTCGCCCTCCATCTGACATTTCGACGACGTACCTCCACCTTTTCTCAACAACCATCTATTTCCAGCCGTCCCAGCCGCGCGAGAAAGCTGACAAACGAATGCGCCAAGCCGCCCTTCTGACAAAGCCTACCCAGTCCTTCTTCACATCTGCCCCCTCGTGTGGTCTACTTAAACCTTTCCTCCTCAACGGCGTTGCCCACTCAACTCCGCCCTTCCCCGCCTCCTCCCTGCCCGCTCGCAACTTGCACACCACATCGCCCAAGCTCGAGAAACGAAGAATGTCCCGCCACACGCCTATTGAGGGTCAGTTGACGGGTTGCAGGAGCTGACGGGCAGAACTGAACAAGACTCGCAAGCCTTGGGATGCTGCGAGGCCGTATGAGATTACCCAGAGCCCGGACCCCGGGTTCAAGCTCGGGAGCGGGTTGACTGATAACGTGAGTCATCCTCACCGTCTTTTCTTAAAGCAGGGATGGCCATCCGAAAGCGCTCAGGCTTCATTGCATTTGGGAAGAGCTGTCACGGGGATACATGTGGGGGTTAACCCTCTTCAACTCTTCGGACTTGCCGTCTTCCTTCTTGGGAGTCACCCCTGATGCGCTGCCGAACGCGCGGGTGCTTGACGCTCTCTAGATCACGGCTCGCATGACACTTCTCGGTAGACGGCATACTCTGCGCTGAGATCGTTGTGTTTTCCAGCTAACACGCAGCCCGCGTATGCCGCCTTCAAGCCCGAGGCGCCCGTCAAGACGCTGGACCTGGACGAGCTCCGCAGCATGGACCGGTACAAGGTGCGCTTCCTCCACTGCGTTATCCAAGCTGACAACAGTTCCTGATCTCCGCCGTCACTCCTCGTCCCATTGCATTCGTCTCCTCGCGCTCGGCTGCGGGAACCGAGAACCTCGCTCCGTTCAGTTACTTCATGCTGGCCGCGCACGACCCACCGACGATCATCGTGTCGATCAGCAACTCGCCGACGACGGAGAGCGGGCTGAAGGATTCGGCGCAGAACATCAAGGACACGCGCGAGTTCTGCGTCAGCATCATCTCCGAGTCGTGGCTCGAGGCCGCCAACTATGCCGCCGTCGACGCTCCCCCGGACGTCAGCGAGTGGACCCTCACGGGGCTCACGAAGCGCAAGTCCGAGACGGTTTCTGTGCCCCACGTCGCGGAGGCGGGCGTCAGTCTCGAGTGCGAGCTGGACCGCGCTGAGACGATCAAGAACGACAAGGGCGTCGTTACGCAGACTGTCATTTTTGGCCGTATCCGCAAGGCTCATGTCGTAAGTCCACTTATATCTAGCGAAGTGGAGGAATGCCGCACGACCAACACCGGCGTCTAATGTTCCGAGACCTGGCAGGGCCGGCTGAAACGGGCCGGCTTGAGATCTGCAGTGACTACGAACGTATCGCCTCCACTCGGGGACGGTCCCAGCGCAACGGTGGAGGGGAACGCCTATTCTCCTGGCGAGCTTGCCCGCTGGCAACACGCCTGCCTGAGTCTCCGAGACAGCGACATTCCATCTTTTGGACCGGTTACTGACATCCCCGCAGAAGGAATCTGTCCTCGACCCGGAGCAGCCCAGTGGCGCCTACAAAGTGCTCACTGAGAAGCTCAGGCCCGTGTCGCGTCTGGGTGGAGTTTCGTGAGTGTCATATTTCACCGTGGCGATCTGTGTCCACAGCGTAACCTGGGACGGATCGCACCGGGACCAACTACCGGCGACGCTGGCAGCCAACGCACGAACCTTCGCTGACACCTGCGCAGATACGGAAGGTCTATCCAGTACGTCTTATTCCTCCTATCCGTCGTTGGACAGTCCTCGACCGCCACTTCTTTCTCTCCTTTACTCCGTCCTCAACTGCAGCGGGCTCACCGCATTCACCGGAGAGCACTTGAAGCAGTGCAGGCTCGTCATCTCCGTCCGGTCCACCACCGGCCCATGCCTCTCCCCCACACGCCACCTGACCCTCCTGACGAGCTAACTGGTCGCAATGCTGACTCGACACAGGGAGTGCGAGATCCCAAGAGGCGCCTGGAAGACGGAGAAGGACAGGCCCGATGTCCAAGCGCTGCTGGCCAAGAGCGAAAAGAACAAGTCCAGTCTCTAGCGCGTCCAGTGCTTCTAGCGTACAAGGTTTCGGCATGGCTGATCGGCAACCTGGCGGCCGCCATACCGCGTGCTAACGGGCACGCGAGCTGTATGCACCAAGATTATCAGTCTGAGCCAATCGCCATTGCCGCACGTTCGTGCAAGTCCGAGTCTCCCTGCTAGCTAACGCGCGCTGTCTATTCTACCCGCAAGCAGCATGCAGCATGCAGCATGCACGGAGCAAGAAAAGGCCAATCCCCGGTCAACTCCCCCACGCTCGGCGCTCGGCCCCCAACAGCGGCGGCGACGCGAGCGAGCGAGAGCGAGGTGCACAGGCGGTGGTGAGATGACGCACTGATCGGGCGGCGCCAAGGGGCTGCGTCGCGGCAATCGAGGTCGTTAAGGTGCTCTTGCAGCTCTGGTTCCCTCTGGGCCTGGAGGCGGGCAGCAGCATTTGGTGCATGATGGCACGCGCAGGCGCGCAGGCGCACTGGCGGCGGCGCGGCGTGACCCTATCAGCCGTATGAACCTGGAGGGACGAGCTCGGGAGAATGGGACTTAGCGAGGCGAGAGAGCGAGATAGGAGGTAGGGGCGGGTATAGCGAGCAGGTTGCGAGCTTGCGAGGCCCAGCACTGCCCAGCGAGACCCAGGGAGGTGGGAATATCGAATATCGGGCTAGGGAAGGGACACTAGTGGCCTGCCGGGCCGGAAGGGGCAAGACAAAACAGCACTTGAGTGCGGGTAAGAGGATCGTGGTTCTGGTGCTCTCTGGATCGTCTCTACTCTGGACCGACTGACTAAGGGCTAGGCGGGGTGCACGTGGACGTCTGCTTTGATGAGAGAGATGTGTCGACGAGCGGCGGGGAAGGTGGGGGGATAGAGAGAGTCTTGGCAGAAGGTACAGCAAGCAGCTGGGTTCCGGTGTTAGCTTAGGTTACGGCTTGTCGGTCTGGGGCAAAACAGACCTGGTCAGGCATGAGCGGCGTAAATGGTACCTGATTGCATTTGGGCTGTTTGGGTTGCTGGGTACAGAATCCAGCGGTGAAAGGCGTGCGGGTCTCGTTTGGCAGGAGCAAGCGATGGGCGAGTGTGCTGGGCTGGCTGGCTGGCGCTGGCATGTCCGCGAGGTCGGGGTCGGCACGTCGGCAAGAAGCACGGCAGGATGGGTGGGAGATTAGGTTGGTGTCGAGCTCGTCAGGGGCTCCCCCTCAGCTCCCATCCGGGGTCGCCCTTAGAGCTGCCCTTAGCTCGAATGGCCCCTTTGGTCGCCGATGTCCGATGTTACACCCGCTCTAACGCCCACTGTGGCCCGCCCATCGCAATGTACAGTGCTGGAGACCCCAGAGAATAACACCCCTCGTCAGTTCGGCAACAGCATATGTGAGCACTCGTGATTAGCCGATGCAACCCGGTGCGACGATACCCTACCTACCTCTGCCTAGGCTGGGCGTACAGCGGGGGAAGCGGGGCCATGGGGCCGTGGGGAGCATAGGGGTGCCAAAGGGGGCCGATTGCGGGGAAAGGGATAGTGCTCAGGCGTTCGCGGGGTAGACAGCGTTAGTGTCCCTGCGTATAGACGAGGTTTAGTCGAGAGACACCACGGCCACCACCCCGAACCACGGCACTGCGGCGCATACTGGGCGTAACATCAGCACATTCACCCAGGACAATCCAATGTCCTCACGCTAGCGCGACCGACGCACCTTCTGCGGCTGATCCCTAAGCCCCCTTCAACCCAGAACCCGCAACCCACACAAGCAAATGTCACTCAGGCGATATATAAATGTCCTCGTCTCATACCGAGGGCGGATGATCCCCACCATCCTCTCCCGCACCTCGTCTACCATGTCCTACCAGCCCCTCCCCATCCTGCAGGACGAGGTCCATCGCCGGTCCCTCGAGGACCCCGAGGCCTTCTGGCTGCACCAGGCCGACCAGCTGTACTGGCACAAGAAGCCGACCAAGGCCGTCGTCACGCGCGAGAAGGTGCTGCCCTCGGGCAAGAAGCACCTGACGTGGGAGTGGTTCCCCGACGGAGAGATCTCGACGACGTACAACATGGTCGACCGGCATGTGCTCGCCGGCAACGGCGACATTCCGGCCATCTACTACGACTCGCCCGTCACCGGCGTCAAGCGGACAGTGACGTACCGCGACCTGCTCGAGGAGGTGTCCACCCTCGCGGGCGCCCTCGAGAAGGAGGGTGTCAAGAAGGGCGACGTTGTCCTCGTCTACCTGCCCATGATCCCCGCCGCGCTCACCTCGCTGCTCGCCATCAACCGCCTCGGCGCCATCCACTGCATCGTCTTCGGTGGATTCGGCGCCCCCGCCCTCGCCCAGCGCATCGACGCCGTCAAGCCCGTCGCGATCCTGACGGGCTCGTGCGGCGTCGACGGCAACAAGCCCCCCATCCCGTACCAGAACTTTGTCACGAACGCGATCAAGCTCGCGCACCACAAGCCCTCGCGCGTCGTCGTCTGGCAGCGCGAGGTCGGCCCCAAGTGGGAGATCAACAAGGCTGCCGGCGAGCGCTCGTGGCAGCAGATCGCCCACCAGGCCGCCAAGGAGGGCAACCGCCCCGAGTGTGTCCCCGTCCCCTCGACTCAGCCCGTGTACATCTCGCACACGTCCGGCACGACCGGAGCGCCCAAGGGTGTCGTGCGTGACAGCGGTGGCCATGCCGTCGGCCTGCACCTCTCGGTGTCGATGGTGTTCAACATCCACGGCCCCGGTAGCGTCATCTTTGCCGCGTCCGACATTGGCTGGGTGCTCGGACACGCCTTCATCATGTCCGCTCCTCTGTTGACGGGCGCCTCGACGGTGGTGTACGAGGGCAAGCCGATCGGCACGCCCGACGCGGGCGCGTTCTGGCGCATCGTCAACGAGTACAAGGTCAACACTCTGTACTGTGCCCCCACCGCTCTGCGCGCCATGAAGCGCGAGGACCCCGACTACTCGCTCATGAAGGACATTGGGCAGCGCGGCGGCCTGCGCTCGCTGCACGGCCTCTTCCTCGCCGGCGAGCGCTCCGAGCCCACCATCATCACGGCGTACCAGGAGCTGCTGGACCGGTACGGTGCCCCCGGCGCGCAGGTCATTGACAACTGGTGGTCGACCGAGACGGGCTCGCCGATCACATCCCGCGCTCTCGTGCCCCACGCCGGCCTGAACCGCAACACCACCCGCCGCCAGGCCGACATCCCCCCCATCAAGCCCGGATCGGCCGGCAAGGTCATGCCGGGCTACAACCTGAAGATTGTCGACGACGAGGGCAACCCCGTCCCCGACGGCACGATGGGCAACATCGTCCTCGGCCTGCCGCTCCCGCCTACTTCGTTCCGCACGCTGTGGGAGGACGAGGAGAGGTTCTACCGCGGCTACCTCGAGCGCTTCAACGGCAAGTGGCTCGACACGGGCGACGCAGGCATGGTCGACGAGGAGGGTTACATCCACGTCATGTCGCGCAACGACGACGTGCTCAACGTGTCTGCGCACCGTCTCTCGTCGGCCGCGATCGAGCAGGCCATCACCTCGCACCCGCTCGTGGCCGAGGGATGCGTCGTCTCGATCCCGGACGCGCTCAAGGGCCAGCTGCCCTTTGCCTTTGTCACGCTCAGTGTGCCCGACCACCCGAAGGGCGTCGTGCCCGACCAGCAGATCTACGACGAGATCCAGCAGCTCGTCCGCAAGCAGGTCGGCACGATCGCGACGCTGGGAGGCATCATCCAGGGCACGGGCATGATTCCCAAGACGCGCTCGGGCAAGACGCTCCGCCGCGTGCTGCGCGATCTGCTCGACCACGCCGTCGAGGGCCGCTTCGACGCCCCCGTCGACGTGCCCTCAACCGTTGAGGATGCCGGTGCGGTTGATGTGGCTAGGGTCAAGATCAAGGACTACTTTGACCTCAAGGGAGATGCGCACAAGGGCATTGAGGCCCGCGCGAAGCTCTAAGCGCACAGTCGAGCGAAGCGAGACTCTGAGCGTAAGAGCAACGAAGCTGTGAACAGCACAAATCAAAATTTAGACATCATGGAGAAGCAGGAAAGAGTCAGAAGATAGCACTTTTGCTTTGCACGAAGTTGTAAAATGTTTATGAATTTCTAGGTCTTTACACGATCAGATCTCTGTTGGGCGCCAGCTGGGGGCACCAGCTGGGACGCCAGTCTGGGACGCCAGTCTGGCTCCATCTGACGCCAGTCTGGCTCCATCTGTCTCCATCTGTCTCCATCTGTCTCCATCTGTCTCCATCTGTCTCCATCTGTCTCCATCTGTCTCCATCTGGCTCATCTATCTCATTCACAGCGAACTGCGAAATGACCAACTGGAACGAACTGAGCGAACTGATCACATTCGACCCGGGCTGACGGGGGACTGGGGATTAGCGCTGTGGTATGATCCGTGCACGGAGGAAAGTGACAGTGTGTGGGCAAAGGTCGGCCCAAGCGAAGGTCATGCCGAGGTTCACGCGCCATGTCATCATGTGAGCAAAGGGTGATCGGTGGTGTAACGTATGTTCGGCGAGTGTGTCCTGTTTTCCACCATTCCTCGGATACGAGCTGTCCCGCAATCTCGGCCCACTCTTCTCCTAACGACGAGATAGACGGGCGTAGTTTGAGAGCTTGAGAGGGAGCCGTGTGTAGCTTGAAGAGGTGCGGCATGCGGTCCTTGGTGTGCGGTGTGCGGTGTGCGGGATCGCGGTTTGCGGAGCCATTTCCGCACCGGCATATCTTCCGCCCTCCATCCCCCGTGAGTGCGCGGGGGCGAAGTGCAGTGCATATGTTCGTATACGCATACACGCGTAAGCGGACTCTGGTGGTCTTAGACTTCTCGACAGGCTTGGATGTCGAAGAGAGACTTTGCTACTTCCATCGTCTCCCACGGTCCCTCCAACTCCTTCCCACACGCACCCTCTCTCCACCACGGTACGAGCTGTCCACACGAGAACACTGATGGCCACGAGAACACTAGAGACCTGGAGAACGGGGACATGATACTCTATTGCATTTCGTCGCACTCATTACGCTCATCCTCGAACCCTGTATGTATCTCTACCCGACTACCCAAGCCAAGCTACTGATCATCAACAACGCCCACCCTAGCCCGCCACATGTCCTCCTTCAATCTGATGACTTGCTTCCAGCACCTGATCTCCCACTCCTCACCAACAAGGAACGTCTTCTCCCTCGGTCCGTCCTCCCCCTTTCCTCCTGGGCCCGTCGAGCTAGAGGCGGGGTTACTAGCGTGCCTCACGTTCACCCTTGGGGGTAAAGAAGGGGCGGTGGTCGAGTCGGACCGCGAGAGCGTGCTTGAGGCGCGCGGGGATGTCGTGGGTGACAAGGCGGCAGAGGCGCGGCGCTCGTTGGATGCGAAAGCTGCCGAGCGGGGGGAGCGAGGCGAGGTGGCTGCTTCGGCGGCCGCTGTGGCCGTTGCGCCCGGGTGGGCGGAGGTGACTGCGAAGTGACGCGGGGGAGGAGGGAGTTTGGGCGTTGTGGGGGTGAGCGGGTCCGCCGTGGAATCCTTGGACTCCTCGCTGGCAACCTCGGGCTCCTTGGCGTCCTCGGGCTCCTTCGTCTCCTTAACCTCCTCGGCCGGCTCCTTAGCCTCAGTGACATCCTCTTTGTCCTGCTCCTTAGCAGCCTCGGGAACCTTCCCTTCAGTCTCCGCGACCGGAGCCTCAACCGGCGCCTCAGTCGGGGCCTCAGTCGGGGCCTCAGTCGGGGCCTCAGCAGAGACCTCAGCGGCAGCAACGGGCTCAGCAGGCGTCCCGGGCTCCGTGGCCGAGACACTCGGCGGCGTCGCGCTTCCCGGTCCGCTCGGGGGACCCGGCGCAGTCGGCGTGCCCGGGAAATGGCCCGCTGTGGGGGTACTAGCGTTTGAGCCGGCGGTGCGGCGCTCGCTGCGTTTCGGCAGGGGCGGGGGCGGGGCGGCGCGTTTGCGTTCCGGCCGTGGTGGGGCGTCGCTTGCCGCCTCAGGCATGTCCACAACGTTGGCGTCAGGCTTGCCCTCAGCATCGGCATCAGGCTTGGGCTCGGAAGTTGCTTCGGCAGCCTCAGAAAGAGAAGTTGACCCCTCGGCGGGTGTGTTTGTCTCCGTCACCTCGGCAGGCTCGCCCTCAGGCTTCGGCTCCGCTTCAGCCTCCAGGTCCACCTTGGCCAGGGCGTCGGCGACCTCGGCCGCGTCGGCTGGAGACGAAACAGCGGGCTCCTTAGGCTCGTTCGGGGGCGTGGTGAAGCTGTACTCCGAGTCGGTGGTCGCGAGGGAGGGCGACCTGGGTCTGCCCCCAGCGGCCTTCTCCTCAACCTTCTCCTCGACCTTGTCCCCAGGCTTAGCCTCCTCCTCGCCCTTCGTCTCCAGTTCCTCCGACTCAGACTTCCCGGACGTGTCAACCACATGCGCGTCAACCACAGGCGTATCGGGCGCCTCACGGGCCGTCTTGCCCTCGTAAATCGCCCTCGTCGAATCCGCGTCCGTGGGTGTCGCAAGCGCCGAGTTGGCCGTCCGCATCGTCCCCTCCGAGTCGTCCTCCTTACGGACCTCACTCGATACGCTGGGTGTCTGCGGCCGGGAGCTCCAGCCCATCTTGAACCCGCCGATTCCCCAGCCGCTCTTCTTCTCAGTCGCCGGCGGCGTGTTGGCCGGTTTGCCGGGGGCGGGCTGGGATACGGACCGCCCGACGCCTATCCGTGGCTGGGGCTCGAGGAGATCGTCGGCGGTCACTGTGATTGACTGCTGGAATTGAGTGGGTAAGGGCGAGGGAGGGTGTTGCGACACAGCGGTCGGGTCCGTGCCGTCCTCGCCCGCCCAGACTGGGGCGACGATGCCTGTCCGCACGAAGTGCCACAGCGCACAGGCGGAGCGGAGGCGCTCGAGGCACCACCCGTTCTTGCAGAGGGGGTAAGCCTTGGCGTCCGCCTCGGTCGTGCGGAAGGCGTACACCTGCTGAGACGTGGGCGAGTGCGCTGACCCGGTAGAGCTACTGCCGAAAAACGGCTTCAGGCTGAAACGGGAGGTAGGCTGCGCGCTGCGGCTGAAGACGCCCGTGCCGCACATGGCGCAGTTGATGGAGTCGAGTGGGCCAAAGGACGCAGCCGGGGCAGGCTCGATGAGTAACTCGCCAGCGATGATGGCACTGCCCACATTGCGGCGGGAGAGCCACGAGAGTTCCGGCGCGGCATCGAGGCGGAGGGTCGGTTCGTGGTCCTCTGCGATCGCGCGGGCGAGGAATGGCTGCGCGAGCAGATTCGGCACGAGCGGGGCGGCGTACAGTTCACGAGCTCGCTGGGTGCGCGGACGCAGAGCACGGAGATGCGACAACAGGGAGAGGAACTCGGCATATGGCGGGTGCGAGGACAGATATCGCCGCGGCAGGGGCTGGTGCACTGGTCCTGCGCCCGCCGACGCGACTCCCTCCAGACTCTGCAGATGCGCCTGCATGTCCTTGATCGCGGCCTCGGCGGCGGCGAGATTCTCGACCGTGACGCGCTCACGCTCCTCGGCCTGGGCGCGGGCCATGCGCTCCGAAGCCACCATCGTGTTCGCCTGCATGTCAGCTTCGGACGGCCTGACTAGCTTACCTGATCGAACAGCGACGCCGTCAGCTGGTCCACCTCGCTCTCGACCTGCTGCCTCCTCTCCTCCTCCGTACCTCTCCTCTTCTCCTCCTCGACGAGGCCAGCCGCGAGACGCTGCATCTCGTCCCTGATCTGAGATCGCTCAACGAGCAGACCAGTGTTCATGCTCTCCTCCCACTGCGCCTTGGCCTTCTCGAGCTCGTCAATCTGCCGCAGCTGGTGGTCCTTCTCGGACTGCAGGCCGAAGATTGTGTCCTCCAGATCGGCGTGCTTCGAGATGCTGTCCACGAGCTTGGAGTTGAGCAGCGTCGCTTGGTCGGAGAGCAGCTCGAGCTGCTGTCGCAGAGACGAGATGAGGGACGACGTTGGCGAGTCCGGGGGGTGGTCCAGCGAAGGCGTCCAGGGCCGCTTGTGCAGCGACGCGCGGGAGGAGGCGCGAGACCGCGAAACGGCATGAGACGCGACGGAGGCGGCGGAGACCTGTGATCTGTTAGCATGGTACTTGTCCGTAGGCAGTGCCGCATGGACGCTCAGAGCTCGGCGCGGTGCACGTTCCTCGCCGCCGAGCACGAGCATCATTGCGATCAGTGCGAGCAGCGCACCAGCGAGCTGCGGCGTGTTGACGTGGTGGGAGGTGATAGTCAGATGTCATTGCATAGCTTCGCAGTTGCAAGGCGTCGCACATCTCGCAGCTCTCGACCAGCTGATGGACGTCGCGGATCTCGTCCGACCGGCAATGCCGGGCAGTCCCACCGCCATTCGCAGCACTCAGAACTCACCTCAATAGAGCTCCTCGGGGGCACATGCACATCGTCCAGCTGCAGCGCCGTCGGCTTCCTCTTCTCCTTGATCTCAGCAATAGGCGAGCCTAGCTCGACCTGCTTCGCCTCTGCCTTGCCCTCTCCGTTCGTAGCCGGCAGAGCGGCAGCGGGCTTCGGAGGGGTCGAGGGAGCAGCAGCAGCAGCGGTAGCAACGGCAGGCGCATCGGCAATCGGCGCGTCGGCCGCATCGACGAACTCGTCCGGCGTCGCTGGCTTCGTTGGGGAAACCGGAGCCTCGGTCGCGGCCGGTTCGATCGGGCTGTCGGGTTTGGCGTCGACGGCAGCTGCCTCCACCTTGGCAGTGGGCGGAGAGACGGCGTCGACGGCGTCGACGGGAGATGCTTCCGACTCTGGCTTGGGGTCGTCGGGCATGGTGACGACGGATGAAGTGTGACGTGTTGAGATGGGAGATTGCTCAGACTTGGGCAAGCCTCGATGGCGCCAGTGGTCTGGTGGGACGCGTTCCTGCGACTTCGCGCCCAAGCCAATCCCGGTGTGTCCAGGGTGGAGGTCCGCTCGTCATACCCCAGCGTAGGGAGTGTGCCGTATGTGCCGGCCTGAGCCAGCCCCCATTCATGACATGGACCTTGCGGCGACATCGCACCACGCTCACCCAGTCACATCCCTGCCTCACCCAGTACCTCGAGAGCATACTCCTGATCTGCGTTCCTGCCCGGTGCACACTGGAACGCTGGAACCCGCTCAGTCAACGTTTCATGCTCTCAATACTGCTCATCGCACGACACCATAGCCCCCCACCTCGTCCCGTGGGGTCCGTGTGCTCCCCGACTCAAATACTCATTCCATGTGCAGCGACTGCGTACAGATACCCTTTGAAATATGCATGAACTTCTATTTACACGAGCGGATCGTTCTTTCCGAATCACTGCCATGTAGTTTCCAAACTGTACAATTACCTCGTCTTAGAAGGCTGATGATGTGGGGGGATGGAGAGTCTATTCTATGATTGTTGTTGTGCTGAGTTTTAGATTTACTCGGGCTGGATGACAGTGCGAGTGGGCTCCTGGAGCGAGATGAAAATGTCGTCGGCGGGAGCACGGTACAGGGGCTGCTTGAGCTGCTTCTGGTCGAGGTAGTGACCGATGAAGCCCATGCTGCGGCCGAGGACGAAGAGACCGTTGAGGACACCGTTGCGGAGGTACTCGCCAGCCTCCTCGTCGGTGAACGCGCCAGACGAGTAGAGCAGGTCGCAGAACGAGGCGGCAATGGCACCGTCGACGTTCAGGATGAGGGTGTTCGACTTCTGGGTCGTGACGTCCTCGACGCCGAGGGCAAAGTCGAGGGTGCGGTGCGACGGGAAGTGCTTGCGAACGTAGTCGACAACGAGAACGACGCGGAGGTCGGGGTTGGTCTTCGACTTGATCTTGTGGCCGATACCGGGGATGAGCTTGTTGGCCTTGCGCATCTGGTCGACAAACTCGCGGGGAGTGAGACCCGACGAGACACCGCGGGAGAACTCCTGAGCGGCACCATCGAGGGCACCACCGAAGCGCTCACCAATGGTGAGGAGACCGGCGACGAGCGACGAGATGAGGTCCTTGCCGGCACGGGCGGTGATGATGGTGTTCATGGCACCGGAGACGGCAGGTCCGTGGTCCGCAGTGAGCTGGAGAACCATCTCGATGAACTTGCACGCGTAGGCGGGCAGGCGGCGCTTGAACCAGAGGAGCGAGATGACACCACCGATGCCGATCTCCTCCTTGAAGACGTCGGAGATGCGCATACCGGCGTACATGAGCTCCTGACCACGCTCGTCCGAGATGGTCGAGATGAACGCGGCGGGCTTACGGATGAGGCCAAGCTTGGACGCCCACTGGTAGTCCATGGGGATGTTGGGGGGCTCAACCTCAGCCTTGGGCTTGATGGTGCCGTTCTCAACGAGCTTGTCGTAAACAGTCTTGAGCACCTCGGGGAGGTCCTCAAAGGTGTCGGGGACAATGAAGCCAGCGGCGCGCATGGCGCGGTTCTTGGCGTCGGCAGTCTCAGAGTCCGAGTTGGCCATGGAACCGGCGTGGCCGAACTGGACCTCGGAGGTGAACATCTTGGCGCAGGTACCGATGGCCCAGGCGACAATGGGCTTGGTGATCTTGCCCTCCTTGACGGCCTCGATGACGCGGTACTCCTCGGTTCCACCGACCTCTCCGAGAAGAAGGATGAGCTTGCACTCGGGGTCGGCCTCGTAGCGGAGGATGTGGTCGATGAACGAGGTACCGGGGTAGCGGTCACCACCGATGGCGATACCCTCGTAGACACCGTTGGTGGTCTGCGAGAGAATGTTGTTGAGCTCGTTCGACATACCACCAGACTTGGAGACGTAGCCGACAGAGCCGGGGCGGTAGAGCTTGCAGGACAGGAGGTTGTCCATCATGCCACCAGTGTTTCCAATACGGAAGCAGCCAGGCTTGATACCTCCGACGGTGGCGGGACCGATGATGATGACACCCTTGTTCTGGGCCATGTGGAGGATCTCACGGGCGTGACGCTCGGGGACACCCTCGGCAATGATGCCGATAGCCTTGATCTGGGGGATCTCGAGGATCTCCTGGGTCGACTGGTAGACCGAACGCGAGGAGGCGAAGTTGACAACGACGTCGACGTCGGGGTGCTTCTTGACGGCCTCGGCGACGGTGGTGTAGACGGGGAGGAGAGTCTCCTTGGTGCCCCAGTAGAACTTCTGGATGTGGTGACCACCGAAGGGGTAGATCATGGCAGCGACAGAGGGAGTCTTGCGGCCACACGAGAAGTCAAAGTCGAGCATGCCCTGGATGGCACGGGGCTGGAGACCGAAGACGAGCGAACGGGTGTTCTCGTCGAAGGGGCGGTACCAGGGGCGCGAGGAGGTGCGCTCGACAGTGTCAAAGTGAACGATCTGGTCGCCGGGCTGCTCACGGCCACCGTCGGCCTTGATGGTGCCGACGGGGACGCGGTCGGGGCCCTTCTCGGTGGCGCCGTTCTTCTTGCCGTTGGTGACGGCCTCGACCGCGGCAGCGATCGACTGCTGGGAGGCAGTGCGGGCGAGGTCACCCTCGGGCTTGTTCAGGCCAAGAGCCATGGGGACAATGGCGGTGATGGCAGCCTCGGGGCCGTAGACCTTGATGGGGACGCCGAGCGACTCGCCGCAGAGGCGCATAGCCTTGAGACCCTCCTGGTAGTTGGGGCCGGCACGACGGACCCAGATGCGGACGTTGTGGCGGATGAGGCCCTCCTTGTGCTGCTTGAGGGCACGGATGATACCCTTGAAGGTGGCAGCGACGTCGGAGAAGTTAGCGGCACCACCACCAATGATGAGGACCTTGCCGTTGGGAAGGGGCTCGCCGCGGGTCATGAGGTCGAGAATGGTCTTGGCGTACTCGTAGGTCTGGCCCTCGGTGGGGGCACCAGAGTACTCGCCGTAGTTGGCGAGCTCGTGGGCAAAGCCAGCGGCGGCAATGGCGTCAGAGTAGACGACCGAGGCACCACCACCAGCGACCATGGTCCAGACGGAACCGGACTGGTTGAGGACGGTGAGCTTGAGCGAGGCACCGGTGGAAGCGTCAAGCTTCTGGATGTAAGCCTCCTCGGGGGTCAGGTCACGACCGAAGGGAGCGGGCCAGACCATGGGGGGACCGCGGTCGGCCTTGACGGGAGCACCGGCGACAGCCTGGCCAGAAGCGGTGTCACGGGCAATGGCCCACTTGGGACCGCAGATGAAGTCGGCGGTCTGGTCGAGCTTGGCGGCCATGTCGAGGTAGTGGATCTCGGCGGGCTTGCCGTCGACGGGGTCGAGACAGATGAGGGGGTTGATCTCGAGGTAGGCGAAGTGGAGGTCGACGTAGACACCGTAGAGACGGATGATGAAGTCGGCGAGGACGTCCTTCTTGTTCTCGGGAACGTTGGGGAGGAGGGTCTCGATGAGGACCTCGCGGCTCGGGAACTGGCCGAGGACCGGGAGGAAGAGCTTGAGCGCCTTGGCGTCGACGTCTCCGACGTCAACACCACCCTCGTGGGTGAAGTAGATCCAGTCACCGTCACGGACCGAGTTGATGCAGACGTAGTACTCGGTGTTGGAGGGGTGGGGGAGGAAGGGCTCCATGATGAAGGTCTTGAGGGTACCGGTGGTGGACTCGACCTTGACGGGCTTGCCGGCGCGCTCCTCGATCCAGGCGGCAGTCTCGTCGGCGCCCTTGTTGAGCGAGAGGAGGCCGGCCTTTCCACGGCGCTTGATCAGCTGGTCGGGCTTGCCGACGAGCTTCTCGGTGAAGACCCAGTCGGGGAGACCGCCGCCGCGCTTGATGGGGGGCTGGACGGAGCCAGTCTCATCGTCGTACTCGACCTGGGCGACGCGGACGGGGACCGCAGTCGACTTGGTGATGGTCGGGATGGGGGTAGGGGAGCGCTCGAGCCAGTAGCTGACCAGCTGCTTGGCGTCGAACTCGCGGATGGCTGCGGCGTCAGCTGGGCTGTCTTTCTGGCGATCTCGCCGAGCGCGGAGAAGAGATAATGGTTATCTTCGGCGGAATGCAAGGGGTATTGATCCGAAGAGCAGCTGCAGCAAGGTGTAGCCGATGATAAACTCGGCAATGACCTCGGGACGGCGCCGTGACGATCAACTATGACGTCGCGGTCGTCATGAACTCGGCTGGCGATGCATGTGCTGCGCTGCTTCACTGCGGAGCTCCGAGTGGTGCAAACGACGGTGCAACATGCAGGGCCGATTGGCTGGGGCGAGGAAGCTCGCACTCACCCTTGGTAGACATTGTGATTCGTTAAAATTAGGGTTTGGGGTCTAAGTAAGGGCTGACAGTCAGCGTTGCATCTTGGTTGAGCGGTGTGCATGGGGGAGATGGTGGTGCCAGCAGTCATGACCAGCATGGACCGTTGTTGTTGTTATTGTTGTTGTTGTCGGTCTGCAAGCGATGTGCAGGAAAGATAACACAGGGGAAGGATGGATTACCCGGAAATCCGGTGCAACTCTTCTCAGGTTTGCCCGAAGATTATGGTCGGTCGGGGTCGGGTGGGTGGGTACTCACGATAAGATCGGGCCGGGTGGGGAAGTCGGGAGGAGGAGATGAGAGAGAGAGGGTGAGGGAGGGGTCCTCTGGGAGGAGGGAGAGAGCGTGGGGGGACTAATACACTAAAGCTACAGAAGAGCTGAAGAAAAGAAAAAAGAAGAGGGGTGCGAAAAGCGTGTGGGGTCTTTATACAGCGTGTACGGTGAGCGTAGAGTGTCGCTGGGCTGGCTGGGTGGTGGACGCGCGAGCGAGCTGGCCTGGCTGGACCTAGGACACGACAATCAGACTTGCGCGCTGAGAGGCTATCGTCCCACGTCTCCTTGGGGCAGATACCAAAAGTAGGGGGGAAGGGGGGGAGAGGGGGAGAGGGGGAGAGGGAGGGGGGCGAGGCCCGCTGGCTGCCGGCTGGAGGGGCTGCGGGCTGGCCGTGCGGCGGCGGGCGAGCTGGGCGAGGGTGTGGGTGGTCCGGCTGCGGTTTGTGCCCCAAGAAATGCCGGTCGTCGCGTTGTCCTCTCCCCACGTACGCGCTCCTCATTCCCCACCACGGACCAGCTCCATCCGGTCCTAATCAGCTATTAGGCGAGCCACCCGGTGGAGGCCTCCACTCTCCTCCACCCTATTAGTATCTGATTAGAATATTTTGCAATAGCAAAGAGGACCGTCTCCCCACATGCCGTTCCTGATATTCGCATGCGGCAATGGCCACGCACACGATCCACCATCGGACCCTGGATATGGGAATTTTTCGAATCCCATCGCGCCCAGATTGGGCGATAGGACACGAAATGTCTGATGGGCAACCGCTTCCACCGGACTTGCCGCCCTGCCGTCGAATCAAGCAAGGGCCAGCTTTTGCCCACTCGCACCCAGACGTTCTCGACTCAGTCCCACTTATCGCGTCTGCCTCTCACACGGCTGTGCGGAGCGGAGTGGGTGGCAAACACTACCCCGGGGCTCTGCATGTGGTGCGAGCAATGCATGGAGAACAGCGAGCTGGCCAGATCGATCGTCCGGCGTGGATCAAATGATGGGGCTCGGCTGGCGCAGGGAGACAGGCTTAGCGCGTCGCGGGCTCCATAGCGCGATTAGAGATGGAGGGCGGCAACCTGAACCCGCATCGCCCGTCCGAGTCGGTCAGCGGCAGCCATTGCCGCCTCCACCGACGTCCACCGGCGGTCCCGCGGCTACCTTCTTCCTCGCCTGTCCTCCCGCAAAGCCAGATAGCCAAGCTTCGTCAATCTTCGCCAGTATGAGGTACGACCTAGATTCTCATGCATGTGTGCACGCGAACATGTGGGAAAACTCTATTCGTCCCGACATTGAATCAGTCGGTACATTCTCGCCATGCGCAGGCAAGATGTGCAGCTCGGCCCGGAGAGCTCGGAAAGTGTACCGATGTCTTTGCCCGCTACCGACGCTGGCGATACGATATCTAGCCGAGTGGTAGCTGGTAAGGGGCAAGTGATCGTCGCTTCCTATACAGATGCCTGCACAATCTGCGCATGCATGCATGGCTCATGGTACACGATACACGATACACGATATGCATGGAGGGAGGGCTGCTTCGGGCATCCCATTTCGGGATTCCGTTCCGTACCCACATCACGGCGACGCCGAAGTCTGAAATCTGACCTTTTGCGACGCCCGAGGTCAGATTTCTCTCCTAGCTCCCCTCGGGGTCCTCGGAAAAGGTCAGATATCGCTCTCCAGATTTCAGATAGCGCACTGCATCGCACGCACAGGCATACAGATTATGGGCCAACTTTGATGGGGGTGCGAGGAGTTCTTGGGGTTCAGGACCAAGTTCAGGCTCAAGGGCTGATCGTCCTGAACTTTGAGCCCGCAGATTCCAGGAATGTCGCTGCTGAAAGTTACGACGTGGCTTGGGCTTGGCTTGCTGGGCTTGCCTGGCACGATAGGGCGGGTAGGGCCGGCCACAGTTCGACGCGTCCATTGAGACGCGCCGGACGCGATCTGGGGGAGAGTATGTCGCCCGAATGTCGCCAGTCGTCTCACCTCGCTTTCATCTGGCGCCATCGAGCCATTCCAGCCTTCCTTTCGCTGGTATCGTCGCATGCTTGATCTTTGGCGCATGGCGCTCTTCCCCGCCTGTCCGGACCCAAGCCTGTACACTATTGATTACCGGCAAGCTCTGGAAAAACATCGGTGCCTGCAACGACGTTGGGGAGATGATCAGGTCTAACGGGCCGGACCCTCGCTCCCGATCGGCGGCGGGGTCCGCCCTTATCTTGACCTGCCTCCAACCCCCCTCCAACGCCTTCAAACCCTAATCCCCAAACCTCCCTCGCACCTCGTCCGTGGACTTTCATTCGAAAATACATAAGAGCGGCTGGCTATCTTTACAACTCCCTGCGAGTACGCCCTGTGATCGCTGCTGCAATGCCGATGCAACGTCCTCCGTCTTCCACTCATCGTCGATGAAAGCTTTACTCACGCTCAGTCGAAACACAGCATCGCCTTTGTCGCCTCCTCGCCCTCGCCCTCCATTGCGAACATGTCTGGTCCCAGCGCAGCGAGCAGTTCGGGCACGCATCTCCGACCAGCGGGAGTGAGGAACTCGCCGAACTGTCCGAACGGGAGCGCGAAGAGCTTGCCCCGCTGCTTCATCGCGACCATGGCTCTGTCCAGGACCGATTTCGGGATGGTGTCCGGGTCGAGGAACCCCGGCGGGGGCGGGGAGGGCCAGTCGGCTTCGTCGTCTTCGTCTTCCTCCTCGTGTCCGGCCGCTTCGGCCGACGACCTCGGGAGTGGCTTCGCGGCCGCCTTCCACTCAGGAAGTAGCGTGTTATCCATCCCCTCGATCTCGGAGAAGGGCGTGTAACCCGTGTGCGAGGCGAGATACGCCGAGAGCTTGGGCGTCAGAGAGTGCCATTGCTGCGTTCCCGGGTCGACGAGGAAGCTCGGCGCGTACTCCGCCTTGTACGCCATCTTCTGGCAGTTCGCGATCCAGTATCCTGACGTCAGCTTCGCGCACTGCAGTAAGCTGCACTCACCCATGTACAGCCATCGCATGCCGGGCGCACCGGCGGCAGCCATACGGCGCACGAGTCCCAGCTCATACAGCGCAGACAGCTTGCCGAGAGCCGCCCACGCCCAGTCCGGGTCCCAGATGAAGTACACGCTCGACACGCAGTGGGGCAGCACGTCGATGACGCTGATACCGACGAGATCTCCGTCGACGCGATATAGCAGGTGGTAGCTGCCGTACGTTTTCGGCAGGCCATCGCTGTCGCCGGTGTACGTTATCCGCTCGTCCTGATGTCAGCTGGAACTGGAGCTCGAAGGAAGCTTACACCCAGGGGACTGTCGCAGAGGAAGTTTTCAAAGCCGCGCCGCGTCGCCTTATGCGGCGGGTCGTGGTGCACTGCCATCTGATACCGGCGGTATAGCTCGAACGTCTCCGTTGTCGCCTTGGCGGGGCGGAACTCGAGCTCGAACGTGTGCTTCCCCTTGCCCTTGTCGCCGATGAAAGCCTGCAGCTCTGTGTCCAGGTCGAAGGGCGCCGCCTTCCCCTTCCCTTTGCCTTTCTTCCCTGCTTGCGGCTTGTCGGACATCGGATCGTCGGTCGCCTTCTCACCCGGCTGCAGCCCAGTCTCGAGGTATCGGTTCCACCGGTTCAGTGCTGAGCGCTGGTGCCGGTTCGGCTTGAAGGCGGACGTGTCGAGCCGGATCGTGTACTGCGGGCAACATGTGCGGGCCATGTCGGGGCTGAGAGTCAGTTGGGCAGACTTACTTGGAAGCTCACTGGTACGTGAATGAGCCGGAGCGACGCCATCCCCGGTCCATCATCTTCTCATAGTTCTCCGGCGACATCTGCTTCCCGATCACTGTTGTAAGCTTTGCATCGAATTGTCGTCAGCTTGTGACACTTACTTCCATACGAAAGACTTGTCTCACCCTTGCTTCGCTGACCGGCCGGTGAGCAGTAGCCGCATGTCGACTTGTAGTACGCATACGGCGTCAACAGCGTCAAGTTCGGCATCTCGTTGCCAAGTGAGCGTGCAGAACACGAAGAAGGAAGGCAAGAAGTTGGGCTGTTGACGCGACGCAAGATCAGCCTCGCTTCGATGGCATGGAAGTGGAGGTCGTGCCTGAACTGAGATTACGCAAGGTCGGTGAAGATCTGCTTCCGCTTGGCAGCGTTGGTGAGAGGGACCCTCGCCCTCCATTCCACTTTCCAGCAATGCAGCAAGCCTCGTGCATGCAGACCGAGCTGCACTATCAGCACAAGGCACGGAGTAGCGAGCGTGCTGCTTTTTCCGACGAGAAACGCCGTTGGCATGATGAAATGCAACAGTGACAGCCCGAAGCTCGCCGATCCTCGAAGCGCCTCGTGGCGTCTTCCAGAAGTGTCCATGACGTCGGTCGCAGCCAACAAAAGTTGGTACAAAGACTTGCACCGCCGGATGGTCTTGATTCTTCCTCTTTCACCACCTTTCACGTTACAACACTACACACAACATGTCCCCCCAACCATCAGCGCCCGTGAAGCGGCCATCCGAGGATGACCATGGAAGCGGCAAGAAGCAGAAGGAGCCGACCTACGACACCTACGACGAGTGTTTCGAGGGAGGCGTCGAGATGGAGGAGAAGGGAGAGCGTTACAAGGACGGCGAGAAGGTAAGCTACAAGTATGTGTTCGTTAGTTAACCATTCAGGCCCTGAGGTTCTACGAGAAGGCTGCCGCGCTCTACCAGAAGGCGCTCGAGAAGAAGGAGACGTACGACGCGGCGTACAACCTCGCCCGCGTCCAGTTCCGCCTCGCCACCGAGTTCCTCCTCCCGCCCTCTGTTCTCGATGTGTACGCCTCGGCGATTGGATTATTCAAGCAGGCGATGGAGCTCACGACCGACCCGCTGCTCAAGTCGGACGCCGCTTTCAACCTCGCGCAGGTTCTCTCGTCCTGGGCCGACTTCATGGAGGAGTACGTTGGCGACGTTGGCGAGAACGCCAAGGAGCTGCGTGACGGTGCTGTTTCACTCCTGACGCCCGTTGTCAACACGCAGATGACCTGGGTCGAGGGCCAGAGGCGCGAGGACGAGGAGAAGGCCAAGGCCGAGGAGGGCAAGACCGAGGAGCAGAAGCAGGCCGAGGAGAAGGAGAAGGCCGACAGCATGCAGGTCGACGCCGACGAGGAGGTGTACGAGGAGCACAAGCCGACGCCGGACTCGGTCGTCGACTCGCTTCTCATGATCGCCGAGATCGGCACGCGGCTGTGGGAGACTGCTGAGCCGCCCCAGCCCCCGACCGAGCAGAACCAGGAGGCCGTCCGCGGCATGATCGAGACTGCGCGCCAGTACGCCTCGCCCGAGCGCCAGCCCGAGGTCGACCTCGCCGACTTTAAGGTTCTCCTCGCCTACGACGGAGTCATGTGGGACCTCTTGAAGGACAAGGCCGTCCCGAACTCGGGCATCGAGAAGAGCATCGAGGCCGCCATCAGTGCGCTCACGAAGCTGCTGAACTCGCTCGACGCTCAGCCGGGACAGGACAGCACGACTCGCGCCGACATTCTCACGACGCTCGCTGAGACGGAGATGACCGCCGGTGAGCGCACTCTCTTCTTCATGAGGAAGTTCCCGGATCAGGCGGCCGCCCTTGCCCCCAAGGCGTGGTCGTACTTCGCTGCCGCGACGCAGCACCTTACCGCCGCGACTGGCCTCCCGCCGACGCAGCAGACCCCGAAGGAGTTCCGCCCGAACCTCTACATCGAGCTCGCCAAGGGCTCGCTGAACCGTGCCCGCCTTGCCCCTGCCTACGACGCGGCCAAGAACAACGCGCAGCAGCTCCTGAACAACTGCTCGGCGTACGGCGCCAAGGCGGCCGACACGCTCGGCTGGAACTTCCCCAAGCTCCCGACAAAGGACACCGAGACGACTGCGACCAAGCTCGACCCCCCGCACGCTTCCGGATGGGACATGGAGCTGCTCGCGCGCACGCTCGTCTTCCTCGAGCTGCGTATCTGCTACTTTGTCCGTGCCGGCAAGATCATCGCCGACGACGCCGTCAGGGCCAAGTACGAGGCGGCCGCCAAGGCCATCGTCGCTAGCGTCACTGCTGTTCCGTCCGGTCCCCGCCGAATCATGCCGAAGGACCTGCAGCGCTTCGTCGAGGACATTGAGGAGGCCGAGGGCGGCCTCGAGTCCGAGGAGGACGAGTGGTGGCGCGAGGTCGGTCAGGGTCTCCGCAACGGCCTCTCCGAGGAGGAGGCGCCGTGCACCCGGCCCCTGGCCCAGAGCCTGTTCGACGGCGTCGGCGAGGAGCAGCCGGCCACCCAGTAGAGTAAGAAGTAAAGCATAACACCAACAGCAATAATGTATCTATGTGGCATCTTGAACCCTGTTGCGCTGACTATGACACACTGACAATGGCTATGCTACAATCTAAAAGAGGGTTTCCTCGGCGTCCTTCTCCTTCTCCTTCTTCTCGTCCTTGCCCTCCTCGTACCGACTTCCGCGGGAGCGGCGGCGAGCTCGGCGCTCCTCCTTCTCCCTTTCCTTAACCTCACGGGCAACGAGCTTCTCCCTCGCCTTCGTCGCGCGTAGGATCTCCTTCTCGCGCTCCCGCTCCTCCTTCGCCTCCTGCTTCTCACGCTCGCGCTCCAGTTTGTGCTTCGAGTGCAGCTCGCGCAGCTCCGCCTTGCGTCTGACTTCCGCCTCGGCTTCGCGAGTGCGGCGCAACTTCTCAGCCTCCTTCAGCGAGAGCGCCTGCATTGCCGGTGAGAGGGGCGGAGACGGAGGCGGAAGCGCGGGAGATGTCGACGGCTCGGGCGTCCTCGAGAGCTTGTCGCCGGGGGGCCTGATCGACTCGCGGGCTGCGGTTAGCCGTGCTGGGGAGGTAGGGGACACACCAGTAACACACGCCTCGGACTGGTCGTCCGCGATCGAGTGTTTCGGGTCCGACCCGAAGACATCTGCGCCAAAGTCGTACTGGCTCCCTTCGGGCAACGTGGCAGCATACGGCCGCGGCGTCGCCTTGGCGGACGAGCTGGGCTTGTTTGGTCCGAAGATGTCGGCGCCAAACTCGAACTGGCTTCCGCCGAGGGTGCTCTCCGCATCCCGAGGAGCCGGCCAGTCGCTGCTGACGGAAGGAGCCGAATGAATGCGCATTGTCGTTTAGAATGGCGCAGTCGCGGATTCAGGCTTCAGGGAGGGAGTGATGTTGGCCGGTGAAGAGGATCAGACGAAGAGCGGTAGAGCAGTGACAGGTGACAGATGCAGAAGTCGAGAAGCAGCATGTATGATCGTGTATATACCCACCTGCTCAGGCCCACCTCGCGACCACACCGACGCAAGCGTTGGACGGTCGGTGGTTCTCGCGTCTCCTCACAGACGCCCACGGGCCGCCCAAGCCAGGTAAGGCACCCCACCCGCTGTCCTGGGGCTGGTGGCCGTCATCGCTTGCGAAGTCACCACGCACCCAGTGTTCGTTACGCCAGTTCCGATTATGCTTCTGAGGCTCTTGATATCCCGTCCGGACCCGCACTTCTGCTGCATGTGTATCTGAAACGCACCAGCGGCCCAGCGACAGCTTCCAACCAATGAATTACGTAATCTCTGTTATCTTATCTCCAAGAAGGTTCCATGATGAATGGGCTAACCTGACAAACGGAGATGCGAGGGTGACATAGGTGGTCGGTCGTCTTTAAAGTCACAGTGTCACATACAGACTCTTAAGTAACATACAGACGAAACCCATTCAAATCCAGGGCGTCAGGCAATGTTATCTGACACTCTACGGAGCATTGCAATGCGCATGATGGAACTAAGCCCTGAACGACATCGCTTGAATTAGGTGCGCATGGAGAAATGCTGACGCTGCCAGAGCCGCCAGAGCCACCGAAGCCGCCAGAGTCACTGTCGGTGTCGGCGTCGTCGTCGTCATCAACGTCGACCTTGCTGCCGTACTTGCTCTTCAGGCCGCGGTTCAACTTGACGACGTATGCAACAGCTCTGTTCAGCGGATCCTGAACGAGGGTTTCAATGCGCGACTTGAACTCCTCGTCGATGCCATCGCCGGCAAGAACCTATTGCAGTCCGTCGAGTGCCTTAGCGAGCGACTCGTTGGTGTCTCGACCGGCCTGAACGTTAGCCTAACACTCGAAGAATGTTACTGACGCGACGCAGGCTTCGAGCATTGACCTCGCGCTTCCGGCGCACCCCGCACGTCGAGTGCTTCGGCGACGCCTTACAGCCCAAGCAATCGCAGACCACGGTGAAGAGGTATGCGGCGAACTCAGACTGTTGGGGTTGGACGCCCGAGCGGACCGCGGTGATGGCGGCGCGGAGTTGCTCAAGGCCCGCCGTCTTGCCCGGCAGATACTTGTCCACAGTCGCGAGGATGATCGACGTGGCGGCGCCGCCGTTTCGCTTGCACTTGACTTCCCATGTCAGTGGTGCTTACTGATGTCACTCACCGGGAACCTCGATGAAGACGGCCCCGTCGGAAATCTGGTCGTGCTCTCGCGCGTAATGCGCCGGGGAGCGAGCGCCTGGCGCGATTCGCGGAGTTCGTCCGCGACAGTCTTCTTTGGGTATTTGCCGTCCCTGGCCTTGAAACGGCGTTTGGCGGCTGCCTGCACATGGTGCAATAACACCCGGCACGGAAGAGCACCGTAGCGGGCGAGATGCGCATGGTGTAATCATCGTAGTCTTGGAAGATGGTGGCGAGTAGAGGTATGGGGTTGCCCATCGGATGTACGCCTGTAGTGCAGAGACCTTAAAAGCAGGTTGGTAGCGGAGCTCGAGAGCGGACTGTACCTACTCTGTTATATGCGAATTGGGTGCCCGCACAGCACTCTATCTGACCCCCTCTCGCGGTGATGTCACGGCGAAGCGATCGTCATGATCACCACGAACGCTACCGTCTTGCTTCCTGCACAGCTTGGTCTCACCATCGTTCGAAGTTGCAGTCGAGCCATCTGATGAGTATCAGTGAGGATCTGAGATCGTTCTCAAGCCATGGGCGTCGACTGATGCTGTGCTCCATGAACCCGGTTTCTCGGGGTCTAAGAAGCCGCGTCATTGTTGGAACCATCATCTGTGCGCTGTTCCGAAGGCAGATGCCGGGTTCTCTAGCGACCCCTGAAACCCGGGCGCGGGGTCACATCTGCCCGGCAACGGACGGGGGCGCATACTGTATGTCCACCTCCACACGGCTTGCCCGAGCACGGAATCGGGCGTATCGCAGCAGCAGCGACTTCTCCGCACGCTGCTTGTGTCAGAAGCGCAGATCGCCGCTTCTGAGGCAGATGTGAGAACAACCGAGTCGCCTTTCGAGAAGATCAGCGGCTTCGCGGCAATGGACGGACAGGCACGCTCAAGGGGGCGGCGTGACGACGCCCCGCGGCGGGTCCGACAGACTTTCCGATCAGCGTAGGTCAAAGTTCTCTTCTTAGCGATCCTCACACGGGGTATTTTCGGACTGCGCGGTCTTGGGTTCCGAAGGCGGCACCGAGAGTGGAGGAACGCCCTTCGGATCAAGTCAGGTTCGGCGATCTGTGCTGAATGCCGCAGGGTGGCAGAGTTGCGCTGATACCGACCGGCTGAATTTGCATGAGTATTCTGCTGATATTGTCAGCGGCTTTGGGCAGAATCACGTCAGTCAGTGGTCAAAGTCAAGAAGTGCTTGTCTTGTGCCCGAGTGTCCGTGTAGAGACGGTCGTGTGGAAAGTCAGGGAGTGAAATTAGCGTCGAGGAGGACGAGCTTGACAGCCAGAGGCTTCACCTTGCTGTCATCCGTTACGGCCGTGTTCAACTCTGTTTGACACACGACCACGGACAAGACCGCTCGCAATAGGGCCTCAATGACTTGGCGAATCTTGGCGGGCAACTCTGAAGCAGCCCTTGGATATAGACGGCTCAGGTGACCCAGAACTGTGCAAGGTTGACTAGGTATTGTCGTTAAGGTGGTTGCCGTTGAGCGGGGAGGAGGGTGGCGCTCAAACTCGGACAGAGTTCCGGAGCCAAGCATTCCGCTGTCTGTTTCTCATCGTCTCCCACGCGCACCACGAGCTGGCCTGCTGGCCTTACACACAGGGCCGAAATGTCGATTCGCCAGGGTTGGAAGGTGGGCAGCACTGAGCGACGCATGTGCTGATTTGATGGATGGGGTCACCGGATGTTGGCCGGGCCGTGTTTTGCCGGGCCGGTCCTCGATATACCGTTTCCAGCACCAAGCCCGCGCCAGAGCAGGCTCCGACACGGCGCCGGTATCGGCATGTGATCAGGGCTCTCTGGGCAAACGTGGTGTCCTCAATATTCTTATGGCTGAAGCACGACACCGCAGGCGCAGAACACTGAATGCAGCCTCCCTGCGCCAGGTCCGGACCGGAGTCAGGGCGGACGTTTCGAAGTCTGAGATGTCGGAGCGAACCTCTGCTTGTTCACCTTCTCCCCACCGATCGATGGGAACCTCCGGAACTGGGCTAAGCTAAAGGGAGGGGCTCTGCGAGCTCCGCGTCCCCACCACCTGCATGAGGGGGGCAGCACGGGGTCTCCAGCGCACAAGTCACCGCCTGCTGCCTTCGTGTAGCCCTAAACAAGCGCCCAACAGCCTATCCGGATGTTCGTCGTATAGGTCGTATGACGTCCTGGGCTTGATTCCAGCGGCGCTGAGCCTCCCCCCACCCCCCTTCTGGGGCATCGGCCCTTCTCATCGTGCTCCATTCCTGGCCGTTCCGGGCTCCCGCGCTGCTAAACTTGGGCTAGGCTTTGCCGGCTTCACGGGCAAGACGATGAGGCTGCTGGCTCACCCGCGCGACGCTACGGCCAGGGCCGAGGGCTCATCCGTGTTATAAACAGCAAAAGTTCGGGTCGCGCAGATCTCTTCCCCGCAATCTAGCTTCACCTCAGCACCATGTCCTCCTTCACCGAGAAGCCCCCGGGCATCTCGCGGCATAACATCGTCACCAAGCTCCAGAAGGGCAAGCTGCTCATCGCCATCAACGCCATCGCCTCCCTGTCCATCTTCTTCTTCGGCTATGACCAGTGAGCTTCCCATCCACCCGATTCCAGAGGACGCGAGGCCAATAACCGCAGGGGTATGATGGGAGGTGTCAACAACGCCGAGGATTACATAAGACGAATGAAGTTCGGTTACACCGAGATGAAAGACGGCAAACCGACCCCTGTGGTCACCGACTCGCTGCTCCAAGGAGGCATTGTGTCCGTCTACTACCTTGGCACGCTCGTAGGCTGCCTTGCGGGCGGCTGGCTGGCGGACAAGGCCGGCCGTATCCGAGGAATCGCATTTGGCGCTTTTGTGGCGATTATTGGCGCCTCTCTCCAATGTTCCGCCATGAATCACAACTGGATGATTTGCGCTCGCCTTATCAACGGCTGTGGCACTGGTATTCTCAACGCAATCGTACCGGTCTACTCTACAGAGACGGCTGATCACAAGAGCAGAGGAATGTTTTTGGGTATCGAGTTCAGTCTTAACATCTTCGGTAGGTGCTCTTTGATAGGTGCATTCTACTCGCAAGCATCAGGGCTATCTCCTGTAGAAGTTTGGAAGCGAAAGAAGCAGATTTGATGGAGTTATGGACGAAGACGTGGATGACGGAACTCCGATGAGGCGCCGATCAGCGGTGGTGTTTCGCTGACGAAACAGGTGTGGTTGTGGCGTACTGGATGGAATATGGCCTCTCATACATTGACGGGGGGCGCAGCCCCTTCCGGTGGCGCTTCCCGATCGCCTTCCAGATCATCCCTCTGCTCGTTTTGCTGGGGACCGTTTGGTTCTTCCCTGAGTCGCCCCGCTGGCTCGCCAAGGTCGGTCGCAACGATGAGGCGCAGTACGTTCTCGGCCGGCTGCGTGGCACCGATCCCGAGGGGCAGGTTGAGGCCAAGGTGGAGTACGAAGAGATCCAGGCCGTCATCCGCGACGAGGCTCACATTCCGACAACTTACTGGGCTGTCTTCACGGGCATCGGTTCCGGCGACCTCCACCTTGGCCGCCGCTCGTTCCTGGTCATCTTGCTGCAGATTCTGCAGGAGTGGGTGAGTAGCTCGCGATTCATGGGTGCTTGGAAGCTTCTGCTGACTCTGACAGGTCGGAATTGCGGGTGTCACTATCTACGGTAAGTGATCAGCGTCGAACTCAGTTACGATGGTCGTAAATGTTTGGAAATGTGGAGGTGTGCCACTGCGCGTCGATCGCGATCACCAAGATCGGTGCCACCATGTTGCGCCCTTCCTACAGACCATGGCCGGAACCGTGCCAGATGCTTTGCGCAGTGCATGCTGACGTTCAGCCCCTACTATCTTCCGTCTGGCGGGCTTCGACAGCGACAAGGCGCAGTGGATCTCGGGTCTCAACAACATATTCTACATGTTCTCGACCCTCATCTGCGTCTTCACTCTGGACGTCATTGGCCGCCGGTGGACGCTCTACTGGGGTGCTGTTATGCAGGGCATCCCGATGTTCCTGTGCGGTGGTCTGACCCGCTTGGGTATCGATGCCGACGCGCGTGGTGACAAGGCCAGGGCCGGCTCGTACGGCATCGGCGCCGCGAGCATGATCTTCATCTTCACGTCCGTCTTCGGTGCGACGTGGCTGACCGTGCCGTGGCTGTACCCCGCCGAGATCTTCCCTCTCGCGGTGCGTGCGCAGGGTAACGCCATGGGTGTCTTCGGCTGGTCGATCGGTAACGGCTGGCTGTCGCTGCTCCTGCCCGTCTGCTTCGAGAAGATTGGCGAGAAGACGTATTACCTTTTCGGTATCGCCAACTTCATCTCGATCCCCATCATCTACTGCCTGTACCCTGAGACGAACCAGCGCACGCTCGAGGAGATCGACCTCCTCTTCGCAGACCGCACGCCATGGGTCTGGCACGCCGAGAAGAACTTCAAGCGCCTCCAGGCCGAGCGCCCTGACATCGCGCACGCCCTCCATGCCGGCAAGCGCGTCGACGTCGAGCAGGCCGAGAAGACCTCGGAAGAGCTCCACGAGAAGGCCTAAGTTGCTTTCAATACTACCAATACTTGATGGGTTAATCGTATTGCTGATGCATTGCATGCGGCCGGAAGTGGAGGTCTACACTAATCCACACACTGCACACACCGTCTGCTATGCGACTCCGCTCCTTCGCCTCCTCGCCCTTCCCGCCCCACGCTGTCACGCCGAGAGCTCCGACGTTCGAGTCCGCCATTCAACGGCCCAACCCAAACTAAGGGCAGAACAGGCACCCCGAACGGGGCGAGGGCTGGTCAGAGCTCCGCAAGAGACCCCCCGCACCACGTACGGTGGCTCGGCCATACATCGGACTTCCACACCTCCTCCCGTCCACACCACCTTCCATCCAGCACACACGCACCATGTCTATCGGATGCTCACCACATACAACAGCATTTGGTACTGGGAAACTAGACCTTCGGGGGAGGTGACCTGATGGTCAACAGACCAGAGTGAGTTCAAGTAATGAATAAGCTGGGGAAATCACGTCTCGAAGTTGGCTTGACACCGACCCCCACAAGGGGACAATCGGGCACACTGAATGACGGGTAATGCCGCCCTTGGAAGGGGACTATAATTGGATACCTTTTTGCTGCTTATGGCTGCACGTTGCGGGCTGGAGGCAACGCCATGCATACCAGTCATGCAGTGCTGTGCATATGGATGAGACCTTTGGAGATGTGGAAGGTCACTTGCTTCGATGAGTTGTAACGCTTGCCTGAGCGGTCTTCACAGCGAAAATCTGCGACAGGGTGACTTGTTACGCGCTGATCACTGGATCCCTTCGATGAAGCAGTGCAATCGGTCGCAAGTTCCACATCCATGTTTCAGTGGAAGATGGGCTTCGAACTGCACGATCAAGACTGCCGTCCAGGAAGGGCCCCCCACAGTTATCCCCGGCGTGGATGGTGGGAAGTCACAGGTCCACTGCACCAAAGCGACGATCAGCAGAAGGCCCGGACGGCCAATGTCTTCTAGGTGGGCTCTGGTGTGAGTGAGCTGGTTTCTTCGTCTCAGCTAGAAGCTAGCGAACGGAAACACCGCGGCCATATCGCCTTGGACCAAATTTGAGAGCGGGATGGCAGGTTTCGCTAAGTCGCCGAAGAAGCAAGCCGAGTTATCCCTTGTCCCCCCGCGCTTTTGTGATGTTACAAATTCATGATGCGGATGCGGCCGGCTTGGGACGAATGGATGTAGTCTGGTCGACATGCTCGTAGTTGGCTGTAATGTGAGATGTTGCAAAAGCCCTCCGAGAACTGTTACCATAGCCCTCCAACAAGACGCTCCACTGCCGCCACTGTGGACAAGGGACATTGACCAGCAACCAGGTGAGCGATTCGCCCCCAGTCTCGCCCGATGCCAAGCTCTTGCTCAGCTATTCGGAGCAATGTCCGAGGCAGGCGAGCCTCGGTGCGGATTCCGACTGGCCGAGGTGCTCACCAGCTGCCCAGGGTCTCAATCGGAGCTTAAAGCTCCACGGAGCTCGTGTGAACGTGACAGAAAGGGCCGCACGTTGGCGTATGTGCGTGTACGACGTCCGAGACCTGGGAACGTCGCATTCGACGGTCAGTCGGTAAGTGAGGCGTGATCGAGCGTCGAGGGGTGCAAGAGAAGGAGGGATAGAGAAATGTCAAGAAAAGCTCCGCTAATCAGATACGACCAAGCCCGCCTGTACATGGTTTATCTCGGAGGTTGGCTGTCCGAAACAACGTCATCCTGCTCCTGCCATGTGCGCCACGGCTTACGATTCGCCATGCCAAGCGTTTCGGCCGCAACTCTGCTCCTCCCTTCGAGCCCACTTCGCTAGCGCATGCTGGCTCTCCCCCAGACCTTTCCGACGCCTTGCACTCTGGCGCCGTCGCCTTTCGCCCCGAGAGTTAGCGTCATTCCGGACGGCAGGTACGGCATGCGCCTGCGGAGCATTCCAGCCAATGCGCAGGCGGCGTGAGTGGCGTCGCCTGGGCGCCTGGGGCGCCTGCAATCGAGCATTCGGGGCTGTCACTGAAGACTCTGGAGCCGTATGAGTGCGCCATTTGGACCGCAAAACTAGAGTCTGACGTCCATTGAGACTTTTTCTGCGCCTTCCCGGCCCCGAACCGCGAGCCTGCGAGCCATCTTGCCGGGGTAGGGAGGTGGGAATTATCCACGTTCATGCATGGGGTCATAGTCTACCGTTTTTGATCTACTTTACAGGTGGTTGAGGGGATGCACAGATAGCTTCCCGCTTAGTTGAGGGCAGCGAGAGCAGTCGCGTTTCCGATGGCGATGGCACCACAGGCGAGTCGCGAGCCGGCGTTGCCCGTCTTCTTCGAGTCGGTGTTGTTGCCGCGGCCAAGGTCGTCGACGCCGGAGTGGAGGACGACACCACGGCCAACGATCGAGCGCGCGCCACGCAGACGGAGCTGGCGGTCGGTGATGTCGAGAATGACAGTACCGTTCGCGTTGGCAACGACGTTGCCGAGGTCACCGGCGTGGCGAACCTTGTCCTCGGGAGCACCGTGGGTCTGGTTGAACGGGTTGTAGTGTCCACCGGTGGCGAGACAGCCCTCGCCCGAGATGTCGCCGAACTCGTGGACGTGGAAACCGTGGGTCGAGGAGGGCTCAAGACCGGTGATCTGAAAGTCAGCATCTGGCTTGGCGTTCTCATGATATCGTCATGCTACGACCGCGGCGCGCTTGGCCGTCGTCACTCGGATCGTCGTGGCGGCGGTGCTAGAGCGCAAGCAAGCACCGCTCCACCATCGCCTCTCATGATTTGGCCTTCCTCGAACGGACCCTTGTTGGCGGCGGCGACACTTACGGTTCCAGTAACGTGGACACCGTTCTCGGACTCGGTGAAGATGACGTTTCCGGTGGCGTTGGAGGCGCCCTTGAGGACGGAGATGGCGGCGATACCGCCGGCGCAAATAGCAGGAGCGACCATGTTGAAACAGCGAGCTACGATGAGGTGAAAGAGCGAAAGGAAAAGTAGCTGATGGAGAAAGATAACAGTGGAGAGACGGGGCAAGACAGGGGGCGGGTTAGCGCCGGCTCTTAAAAGTGCCTCATGAACTGGGCTGCCTGGGATCCTTGATCGGATCCTGGAAGGGAGCGGCGATGCAGCGGAGTAGTGCCGGGCAGAGAGCAACGGCTCACGCAACCGTGCACACGATTCAACCGATGCGCTCACACGGCAGGCTAGGCAGGCCGCCCGATCCCAGGCGATCAAGCGATCTGGATAGAGTTAGCTCCACCGACGGCCTGCCTGCGCCTTGTCCTTGGGTCCTTTTGCTATTCGCATCTGTAGGCACCTCTCACGACATGTTCGGCTTTGAGCTCGCCGTTTGTCGTCAAGGGGCCAACCAGAGCCATTGTTGGGCACCTGGCTGAGACGACCTGCGAACGCCGAGTTTAATGCGACTAAGTTTCATGTGAGCGTCTGAGGGAGAAAGGCAGGTCCACAGGCGTGGGATCTGAGGATCTCGAGCGGCTGAGGCTGACCGGCAATCAGATAGGTGGGACCCTGGCGACTCCTGCCTCTCGTTCCTGTGCATTCATCGGCCTTCGTTGATACGCCGCGCGGGTCGGGGCAGCGTCCGAGCACGCCCAGTGTCACCAGTCTCAGGCGTTCAGGTCTAAGGCAGAGAACGCACGAGGTTATCGATGTTGCGCAGTCATCACCAACTTTTACATTCTCTTATTTCGGCCGATCGCCTCAGCAACTTGGATAGGGCCATTGTCTGTTGCTGGCGTCAGCGAGGCGCCTCCTTACCCTGCACGCTGAATTTCTTGGCGCTCTGCAAATACAACCAACCGCAGTCGTCTGCGGGACAAAAGACGACAGACAAAACACTGGTAGTCACTCCTGTTGGCGGCAGCAAGGGGCAACGGGTAGACCGGCGCGTTTGGGATAAGCATGTCAACGGGAACCTGGTTCCACAACCTCCGCAAACTCTGGTTCCAGCTCGTCTCCTTGCAGCCATGAAACCGCGAAACCGTATCCGGACAGAGCTCAAAGCTTCGTTAAGTACGCTCTGCAATTACTGCAGGCCCTGCCTCCTCCTCGGGCCTCGGTTGGTTTTGAACAGCGCCCCGGTTGCGCTCCCTCCAATCGCAGCACCAGACGGAGCAGGAGCACGCGTCGATCCCGTTTCCGCTCTGGCGGCCCAAAACGTGCCCGCAGGTATGCATGCCTGCATGCAACCCTCATGGCATGCATACGAACTCAGAGTGGAGCCTGCGCGAAGCGAGGATAGAACAAGGCCGCCGGCCGCGGCTTGGCGGTCCGTCGGATCGACTTAACGGCGGTCTGCCTCTCGAACAACGTCGATCCACCTTGAATTGCTTTCCAGAACAGCGGTCAGCGTTGGCCGCGGCCCTCACGCGCCCCTCGTCGGGCCATCCTGTATCCAGTGCAAAGGACCTTGGTACTGGAGACCCAGCACGCGGCGACGGTCACCCAGCGGTGCCCGCCAGCCATTCACCGCGTGCCGTAACTGCCGCGAGCCATTCCCAGCTGGGTGCGTGCGACGCTTTCTGGAAGCCACCCAGTGGTCTTGCTCACGTTGACGCGTTAGCGCCTCAGATGGCGCGTCCGCAGGCAGACCCAGTCTGCAGAATCAACTTCTACCTCACCCATCGGGCGTCAACATACACGTGAAACGTTGATAACCCATCCTCAACCTTGCAGGTGGTATTTTGGGACCGAAACGTGCTTTTGTTGAAGCCAGCACCGAACAGGCTCCAAGAACCAAACAACGGGACTGCCAGACTGCGGGCGAGCGTGCGCTAGCATCTACCGTTCCGGCTCGAGTATTGGTGAACTCCCCGCCGGGCGCCTGGCGCGACAGGTGCGGCTGCGCCGCGCGCCGGTTGCAGCCCTACGCGTTGCGTGCGGATTAGAGCTTCCGCACCACTACGCACGCCAACGTCGCAGGCCTGCTTATCCCACCCAGAACAGACCGACCCACAACTCCATGCTTATATACGTTTAGAGTCGTCCCGCTCTCCCAGCCCGTAAACCAGACAACGACGCCCGGCGACTCCCGCCCAGACGTCTCGATACTGATCACCTACCTGACCTGCTGACCACAGGAACCCCCAGTCCTCGATATGGCTGAACAGGCACGTGCCACCGTGATCTCGACGAATCTCCCGGCAGCGTCTCGACGCGACGGCGTTCCGCCAAGTCTGGCTCGGCATTTCGCCAGCCATTCGGAGGTACATGGGTAGGGTTATTGTACCGCCTCCGAGCGTGGCACGTGAGCGGCGGGCAGGGTAGCGCACTGGTGTACCGTGCTGCTGGACAACGGTATCACCAGGCGGCCGTCCGAGTACCACCGCTCTGGAACGTATATGTTCGTTTTGACATGTAAATATGCTTGCACGTGGAGGTGGACGCGACTTGACAACGGTTGCATCGGCATACTTAGACGGCTTGCTGCCACTACCCGCTCCAGCGACACACGCACGCCTGACAGGAGCTTCCGGTCTGACCTTCCACTGAACAGCGACCGGGAGTGATCTTGTGGCAGTATCCACCTTCGTTCTGGCACGCTTGGTCGTTGCAGCCCGTGCCGGTCAAGACGCAAAAGCCCACGGGGGGCGGATCGTACGGGGCGGGGGTCGCTAGGGCTTGAGTGGTAAAGAGGTAGAGAGCAAGGGAAGCGTAGAGGGTGAGCGGGAGGACCATTTCGCGAGTTCTGAAAGCGTCAGCCAAGGTCAACAAACTCGCTCACTCAAGCAAGAAGCATTGGTGCTTGATGGGGGCTCGACCAAACTTGAGGGGCTTAAGTATCTTGCCAGCGCTGCCCGGTTCAACTTTGGAACCCCACACCGGCGACAACCCGACTCGATGTCCTCTCCCTCCTGCTCACTCTTGGCTCCAAGAGTCATGGGACCATGTCAGCACCGGAGCGGCCTTGCAGACACCTTCCGCTGCATCATCGGCGTCGTCCTCCGGCGTCATAATGCGAGCGAATCGCGGTCATTCCATGAACGGCGCAGAGTTGAGCCACAGGTGACCCCGAGCGATCCTCGAATAGCCCACGAGGCAATCACCTGAGGGGGAGATATCATCACTGTCCTCCAGAGTATGGCGGTGATAGTATCATCTGATCGCCGAACTAATAAAAATCATAACTCCACTGATTCACCTGATCCTCACGTGCAGCGGCTGCCACAAGGTACACCGCGCTGCTCCACTTCGATGTACTTGACCCACGGTACTCCACGCTTGTGCGTACAACGTACTGTTCCGATCGCTCAACATCCCTTCAGCACTCGCTTCATGTGTACCTGTTCTTGGTAAGTACATAGAGCTTGCTGCCAGTATCTGCTTGCCTCCCCACTGGCAAGATACCATTCCAATGCACTCGATGACATCGTCGTTCGCCGTCCTGCACCGGTTGCCCTCATGTGTTCCCTCCCCCCTCCAAGCACGTTTCATTGCTGCAGTTAGAGTCCTTTACACAAAGAGTATCCCGGTAGACGACACATGGACAAGCCGAACGGCCCGGTCGTCCATGGCAGATGTTCGACTGACCAGGCGCCACTTGAACATGTGGCTTCCCAAGCCCAGCCCATCATCGCTGTGCAAGGGTGCCCTGTGCTCCTTCTCCCCCCTCCCACCTCGCTCGGAACAGCACATTGCAGGCGACGGTCACGACACCTGCGCCAAGGCTTGCACGTTCACCTTCCTGGTCGCGTTCGGCTACGCCCAAGTCACATGCATGTTTGCGTGCGGAGTAAATCGTCGCCAATTACCGACCAGGCAGATGCCCACCTTGGCCCGTGGCTTGCCGGACTCAGCCGGCACCATGTGGTGGAGGGTCGGACCGATTTCGCTGCGCTCCTCGTCCGTCTCTCTCGTCCTCTCCCCTCCTTCCTCCGCCTCTCAGAGTTAGCCTATTTCCGTCCGCAGCGGCAAACTCCCCTTCGACTTTTTTTCTCTACTCGAAAAGAGCATGTGGGACCCCCCGGGAGGCGTGCCTCCACCTCCCGCCTCCCAGCTCACACGAGTCATGAGACTCATGCCCACCAAAGCCACCGCCTGCGACCCACAATCACGGCATCTGCTTGGCTGCTGCTAAGTATAGCCGGTCCCAGCTCTTTGCCGTGCTTAGCCTCGCAGAACATACTTATAGCTTCAAAGCCGGGTCCCCACGCACTGATTTTCTGGAATAACACTAATCTCCAGCACCATGAGCGCCGACCTTGACAGGAAGGACCTCGAGCTCGACGCCGACGGGCAGCGCATCGACGATGGCGACATCGACCCTGTCGCCGAGCGAAAGTTGGTCCGCAAGCTTGACGTGAGCTCAGCCTATCTTCGCCGCTGACCTCAGTCCCTCATCCTCCCACTCACTGCCATCCTGTATCTCTCAGCCTACCTCGACCGTGGAAATGCAGGGAATGCCAAGCTGCAAGGCATGCTCGACATCTTTGGCGACAACGCGGACCACAAGTTCAGCATTGTGCTCATGGCTTTCTACGCGTCGTATATCGCCTTTAACATCCCAGGAACCCTATTCAGCAACGTGATCCCGCCCAACCTGGCGCTCGCGACCGGCGCTATGATCTGGGGAATCGCCTCAACGGCACAGGCAGGCGCAACCAACTTCCCGGGCATGGTTGTGTGCCGTCTCTTCATCGGTATCGGAGAGGCTGGATTCGGAGCAGCCGTGTCGCTGTACTACGCGCTGTGGTACCGTCGCGAGGAGATCGCAACCCGTATCTCGCTGTACGTCGGCGCCGGTTCTCTCGCGGGATGCTTCGGCGGTCTCATCGCGTATGGTGTTTCCTTCATCCACTCGCACGTCGACACCTGGCGCATCCTCTTCCTCATTGAGGGTCTGCCCACCATCCTGCTCGCCGTGGTCATCGTCTTCTTCCTGCCCAGCACGCCAGCCAAGTCCTGGCTCTTGAAGCCCGAAGAGCGCGAGCTCGTGAAGCGCCGTCTGCGCGACTCTGGCGTCAGCAACGCGCACGGTGTTGACGTTCCTGCCCTCAAGAGCGCGTTCCACCGCGTCTTCAGGACTCGGACAACGTACCTTAACGGTCTGGTCTACCTCGGCCTTAACCTCAGTCTCGGCTCCGTGTCGGGATTCCTTCCGACGATCCTCAAGTCCTTCGGCTACACGGACTCCTCCGCCCAGCTCATGACTGTCCCGCCGTACGCTTGCGCCTTCGTCGTGACCGTCAGCGTGAGCTACCTCTCCGATCGCACGAGGCAGCGTGGTGTCTTCGTCATCATCCTGATGCTCGCGTCTCTCATCGGCTTCACGATCCTGATCGCTGTTCCCGGCAACAACGCGGCGCGGTACTTTGCGACGTTCCTCGTCGTCTCGGGAGCCTTCTCCAACATTCCGCTCATGCTCTCGTGGGCCGCCAACACAGCTGGCAGCCAGACCGCCGCCGCCATCCGCCTCGGCTTCATGAACTCGTGCGGGCAATGTTTCTCCATTCTCGCCAGCTTCATCTTCCCCAAGGCGGAGGGGCCGAAGTGGCACAAGGGCTTCGCGCTCAACCTTGCGTTCAACGGCGTGTCGGCCCTCACCGCGGCGTACCTCAGCTTCTACTACGCGTCCCAGAACAGGAAGCGTGACAGAGAGGAGGCCGCGCGCGCCGAGGCCGAGCCCGAGGCCGTTGACAACCTCAAAACGAGGCAGGAGGCGGAGCCGGCGGCCGATCTGCACGACCTCACGCCTGGATTCAGGTACTTCACTTGATTGGCTGGGCAGATTTCGATATGGAAGGGAAGGACAGGTGTCCCATGGGCTCGGGACAGATAGTTCAGATACTATAATGCACACGATGCACTCACAACGTACTGATTCTTCGAATCGCGGAGTTGAAGGGTCGCGTGAACAGAACCGACGCCGCCGCTCCGCAGTCATCAGCTTTCGAGCTTCGCCTCGTTATATCAGTCGGTAGATAGTGTGACTCTTACGCAACATAGCCGATTGATCACACAGTCATGGGTTCGAGCCCCATACGAGGCTTCGTTTTTGCTTTTGCTTATTGTTGCTCTTGTTCCGGAAGCTGTAGTCTCGAAGACCATGAGAGACAAAGGGAAGAGAAAGATGATCGCAGCGGAAGAAGTCTCTTCGGATGCGGCTCCACATGGCTCACGCTGCCGATCTTGGGCCAGTGCGTGTACTGGCTGTAAGCAGATTGCTCCGTAGCTTTCGCCTAGGCTACAGTACGATCGCCTTTCTCGCCCCTGAAGGTCAGCTAAGTCTACTCGGTGACAGAGAGCTCTTCGCGCCTCACATCTCCGGGAGGAGACGTAGACTCACATCGTTATGCCGCCAGACTGCGGAGAGATTAGCGCCTGATGGCCGAGATAAATCAGCTGTGGCAGGAATGAGTTTGTGAGTGCCTCTTGAGATGAGCATGCGGAGAAGAAGTTCAGTGGGAAGGAAGTGATGTGGGAACGTGAACATCGCCGTGGTTAGTGCTGACAGAGCAGTAGGGCGCAGGCGGGTGCTTCACGGTACTCGCCGTCCGTGCGTCTTTCGCGAACACCCTCCTCCCTCTCATCCTCACACCATTCTCAAGAAGACACTACCCCCTCCATCCTTCTGACTCCCTTTGGATCGCTGTTGTTCTGTAGTGCTCACCACAGACCAGTGTTGACCGCTGTGATGCCGCCCGGGAGGTAGATACCGCATTCCGCAGATCATTCTTGTTCGCGTCCCCACCAATTCCAAGCTCTTGGCATACGTCCGGCATATCGGCAGCCCACCGGCATCATTCGGCTCGCAGCGGCTAGCGATGGCAAATGATGGTACAAGAGCGTGTGACTTGCATACACGCCAGAAGAGGCAGCCAAGAAAGTCTTGAGGAAGACAACGTCTACGACATGTGGGCAAGCGTGCAGCGGCTGTCTGTCAATGGCCCACAGCACCTTGGCGTCCGTGTGAGGTGTATTGGAAACCGCAAGGACGAGTTTCCAAGGCTCAGGTCCAGACTTGCCCACAACAACTGCCAACCGTCCCGGGATTGGCGGTATGCTGGCGTCATTGAGATCGAATGCAGATCTCTTGTTCCTCTTGTTCCCTTGCGGGGCTGGCCCCCACTCGGGGTGAGTGAGCTGACCGACATCCGCGCGCGGACGATCTACTGACCGAGATGGAGCGCTTGCCAGCCTCAATTTCGTTCACAAGAGGCGGTGTAATCGGGCGAGACCACGGTCGGCCTCGATCACAGGACATCCTTAGACGCTGACACAAGCCCATGTCTTCCCTGTTCCGGCGTTCGGACGGTCGTGCAGCGTCGCTCTGGGAGTCTAAACTGGGGACCTCTGTGGGACACGTAAGGCAGTGGAGCATTCCGCGTCCGCACCGCCATGACTCCTCCGCCGCCAGCTGACCTTCTTAACGTGCATGTCTGGTGATCCCGCTGTGCCTGGCTACGGCCGTTGAAGCGGAATTCAGGCGGAAAGCCCCCTGCGTTTCTGATGATACCTCGGAGAATTTACCGTTCTGCAGAGCTGCGCTCGGCGGAGCCATCGATTCCGTTGTTGGGGAACTGAGATGCCGAGACTGTGCTGAGACAAGCAGATGGGCCGGTAAGTGTCGCTCCGAAGCGGTACGATGAGGTAGAAGAAGGTACCTGAAGGTGAGAAGTGCTCTTGGCAGTCTCAGAATGCAGGCTGTTGCAGCATTCGGAGTCCTTGGCCTCGTATGCTGCAGACTGCAGCCCAAGGGTCGCTGGCCAGGGACGGATCGGCAATCTCGATGTCTTGGCTGATCAGTGCGGGGCCGAACACCAGTGGTCACCGATGCAAGTCACCGCCAGCCAAGCAAAACACGGGACTTCTGCAGCGCTGCGCTGGGTCCCGACGAATTCATTCAATCCGGGCAGCTGACAATGGCGACGACGTCACGCTGAGACTAGCACGAAAAGCGAACTCACACGGACTGACGAACGCTTTCGGGAGCACACAAACAACGTTAACCTCCTCAGATCTCTGTGCAGGCACAGAAGGCACAGAACAGGCCAGATGTCACGGGTAGGCAGAGTTTGGGCTACATCAAACGGTGGAAGTGTAGTCCATGGGCCAAGGTGGGGAGACGTGCACTGTGCCTGGGTACGACCGATGCAACAGTTCAGCAGAATGCCTCGTACTTCCGCGATTCAGTAGCCAGGAGACAGTGTGGGGTTCTGGGGATCTGCCCGCACAATGCAAAAGCAAACGTTCAGGTGCAGGTGTGTAACGTTCGATGTGATATCAGGTGCAGGCGCTCGAGCGTGGACGCTGGCAGAAGTCACCAATCTGGGGCCACAGGGCTTGTCAGGGCCTGGTTGATGCTGCCCACTATTGAAAGAATCCAGACGTGAAGCCCGAAGGGTAATCGCACGTAGGCGGCGGCTTCCAAGGAAGCCTATTCAAGCCCAAGCCCCCCGGACCAGTGTTTCTCTCACTGCCGCTAGACAGCCTAGACAAGGGGCACCTAACGGCCCGGCGAATATGACCTTACTGCTTGGATCAGTAGCCAACCAGAAGCATCCTAGAGACCAAGAAGCGATAATCGTTGGCATCTCGCGCGACGCTGCTCACCCCTCGTTCCCCCGGTGCGGACCTGGCTCCAGAGCTGCTGCCTACCCCGCAAGCAAGTACCTGTCCGCCTGCAGTGAACTACTGGGTCCCCCTTTACGTGCCGCGTCCAGAACCCAGTCCCTGGCTCCAGCCAAGGCAAGCGGGCAGACCGGCTGACCGAAGGAGGAATTGAGCTGTCCGGGGGATATAAGATCGTTTACCATCTCCACATCACTCGTTCTCCTCCAATTTTTGCTGCACGCAACTCAGCTCCCACTCCCGACACCGGGCCACTCGGGACACCAGCTTCAGCTTCGGGGCTTACCGGCTGACCTGGACAGATAGCTCGAAGTCAATGGCACACCCAACAACAGACACTCCGCCGGCTTATGCCGCCCCGGCAACCGGGGGCATCGATGACCGCACCTCGGCGTCAGACACGAAGGGCGACCTCACGCAGTTCGACTCGGCAGAGACACAGGACTTCGTCTATGTCCCCGACACAGAGGAAGAGCGCCGCCTCGTGCGCAAGATCGACTTCAGGCTCATCCCCATGCTCTGGGTCATGTACATTCTAAACTACGTGAGTGACAGCGCCCTTCCACCACGCAGCGAGCGCGAGCAGTCACGGGTGGACACGAGGATAAGCGAACCATCACGAGCTATACGCTGGGGATGTCCTGGGTCGCTGCTGGCTCAAAGCGCCGAGCCAGAAGTTCATTCACAGAGCTTAATGGGCAAACGACTGCGACGAAGATGCTCGGTCACATGGATTCTTGGCACGGCCCTTCGCGCAAAATCTGAGCCCGTGAGCCCGCCCGGTCACTCTCGGGCTCTACGAGCACTCCACGACACACCTGTGAAACTTCAGCTGCTTCGCTTCGCCCGCCCATGCACCAACGCTTCTGCACTCGTTGTGCTGGCATGCACGTCCACTTGCTCGCTTGTTGTTCCGGAGGCTTGGACGGGGAGTGCTTGGCAGGGCGGGGGTGGCGTCGGGGTGGCTTGCACGTGACCCTGCTTCACTGTGGCGCATCGCTGACCTGCAGCTCGATCGCTCGAACATTGGAAACGCAAAGATCGGAGGAATGGAGAAGGACCTCAAGCTGGACAGCACGAAGTTCTCTGTCGTGCTGCTGATCTTCTTCATCGGTTACCTGCTCTTCGAGGTGCCGAGCAACATGATTCTTGCGCGGTCAAGACCGTCGCTCTTCCTCCCCGCGCTCATGTTTACGTGGGGCGGACTCTCGATCGCCCCAGTCGGCATCCACAACTTTGGCGGCATGGTCGCGTTCCGCTTCATTCTTGGCCTGATTGAGGCGGGCTTCTTCCCCGGAGTCATGCTCCTAATGAGCTGCTGGTACAAGCCCCGCGAGCTCTCAAAGCGCATCGCTTTGTTCTACACGGCTGCCCTCCTGTCCGGCGCGTTCGGAGGACTCCTCGCTGGCGGAATTATTTCTAGCCTGAACGGCCGATCCGGGATCGCAGGCTGGCGCTGGCTCTTCCTCATCGAGGGGCTCATGACTGTGTTCGTCGCCATCGTCGCCGTCTTCGTCCTCCCCGACTACCCCGCGACGACGAAGTGGCTGACTCCCCGCGAGCGTCAGCTCGCCACGGTGCGCCTCCAGGCCCCCGGAGCAGAGGCAGATGAGCCGCACATGGGCCACTGGAAGGCGTTCCTCGCCGCCATCTCGGACCTCAAGACCTGGATCTTCGTCATCATCTACAACCTCATCAACATGGTCGGCACGATCCAGTACTTCTACCCGACTCTCATGCAGTCGCTCGGGTACAAGGAAAAGATGGCGCAGTACATGACTGTCCCCATCTACACCGTCACGCTTGTTGTCTCGGTCATCTGCGGCTTCATCGCAGACAGGACGCACAACAAGGGCCCCATCACGATGTTCGGCTGTGCACTCGCCTGCGTCTCGTTCATCATCACCGTCTCGGTACCCAACGACCACGCAAAGTACGCGTTCATCTGTTTCGGTGCGGCGGGCATCTGGACAGCAGTGCCGTGTGTCCTCTCCTGGGCCGTGACCATGTTCGACGGACGCGAGAAGCGCGGCGTCTCCATCGCCCTTATCAACGGTCTCGGAAACCTCGCCAGTGTCTATGGATCCTGGTTCTGGCCCTCGGACACCGGGCCGAAGTACATCATGGGCTTTGCGCTGTGCTCTGGCTTCGCAGGCTTCGTGTTCTTCGTTACCTGGTTCGCGTACTGGCGCTACGGGGACAAGGGCGTGCAGCGCAAGTCATAAGGCAGAATTGGGGAATGGGACTGCCTGTGCGATCGAGGGACTCTGGTTAGTGCAGAGGGCTTGCAGAGCTAGCAGGTATGGGTTTAGCGCTTAATTGTATGTGGGATCACGGTTAGTACGTCTTTTGTATTTCTCTGTTCTTGAACATGTCAATCTTGTCATTTGATTGCGCTAGCTGCAACATGCACAGCATGGTCCCGAGCCCGGGAGGTCCATACGTGCCGTGTGTGAAGTACTCGGCAGGCTCGGTCTCAGGCCCGCCGCTAGTGACAGTCTAACATGACGTGCGTAAGAGCGGAATCACCGGAATCACCTCACGCCGCCGCGGTTGTCACAGCTGATGGGGTCCTTTGGTCACGTCGGTGACCTAGAGTCCGACAGTTTGTCAGTTCTGCCTTCCCCGCGTTTCTCGATGTTCCCAGCATAAGGCATGTCACATCCAGAGCCGGAACTCGTCGTCGTCGAACACGCCCTCCGCCTCCCCGGATCCCATGTACTCTCTCATCTGCCTGAACTCTACCTTGTCCTCTCCCGCGCTCCTCCTCATAAATTCCTCCACGACCTCCTGCACATGCTCAGAACTGTGGTCATCATCCCCATCCTCCAGAATCGCTGCCGGATCTACGCTCCCGACATTGACAATCGTGAAGGTGGTGTGATACACTTTCGTGAAGCGCCCCAGTTGAGCGAAGAACCGGCCGACCCAGCTCGTCTCAAGCACGCTCCCCTCTCCGTCCTTTAGCGGTCTCGGGCTCGGCTTCCACACTGATCCAGGGCCGTGTTCCGCATTCGTCGGGTCCGTCCAGAATATGAACGTGAGCCGCTTCGTGCTCGGCGGCATGGCGCGGAGTAGTCCGCTGAGGCCACAAGAAGCGCTCTCAAACTTCATGTTCGTGCCCACAACCGCCTGGTCGGGAAAGAGGCTGAAGACTGTCTCCTGCGTGTCCCGCAGGGCCCGTTTCGGTGCAAGATTCTGCGACGCTCGAGCATAGAGAAGGGGCACGTTGCGCACGACGAGTTTCGGAATGCTGATCTCCTCCAGCACGCAGCACGCCGCAAAGTCCCAGGGGTGCAGGGAATAGTACTGCACGTCATGCAGGATCGAGGACTGATGCAGTGTCAAGCGGACTGAACGCAGACGGGGGAGAGGAGGGAGAATGTTCCCCGTCCCCTCGCAGGTTGAGATCTGGTGCGTGTCCAGGTCCACATGTCGGACTAGGCTCTTGAGGTCGATGCCGAGCCGCGGCTTGGCCAGCTCGATGAGCACGGAGACTAGCACCCACGGCGCGTCAGCCATTGAGACGGTGCCGGCCATGATCCCCTCCCGATTTGCGCGCATGTAGCCCACCAGCGTTTCCGTGTCGCACTCCAGGTCGATCGTGATCGACCGATACAGTTGCGGTACGGCGAGGGTGTAGAATGCCGAGTTTACGCGGGCACACCGGGCCAGTGTCGGGCGGTCGAGGAAGAAGAACACTTCCGTTAGCACATCGGCGTGAAACGGTGGTGACGGCGCGGTTTTGCCCATGGTCGACTGGTGGGTAGGGTGTGGGTGTGAGCAATGTGGAGGAAGACAGCAAAGTCGACTCGTTCCTCGCAAATCACTGTGCCCCCGCTGACGCCGACAGTCGACTATACTGCTGTGCCCAAGCCACCACACTACCTTACTCCGTTTCCTGATATCCCCATTTGTCAATGTCACTGACACGGAGGCGACGTCTCATGTTGCACCTCGTCTAGACGTGCACTGTCACTGCTTTCCTAACCTTCCTCACGAAACAACAACACACCTATGAGGTCATTACATGATGCATCACGTGATCGCGGTATGGCTCCTTTTTGCACATGGAATCTCATTCACATTGACCCGTCGCTACACTAGCAGTTGGTCATGTCAGTACATACTCTGCATTACTATAGCTTAACTTCCTGTGTGACCAGAATAGTGTCGTGATCTCCTCCACATTTAGGCGGGCTGGCTACCTCCCATACCGGCGGCCTTTGCCTTCTCGGCCTCGAGACGGTGGTACAGCATCTGAACAGCGATGTTGATGTTAACGGGTTGGCCGGTGATAGTCACCAGACGCTCGTCGGGGTTGGCAGGCTGCCCAGGACCGGGCGCAGTTCCAGGCTCAGTGACGCGGATCTGGCACTGGGACTGGGCACGGATCTCGTTAATCTTCGAACCCGCCTTGCCAATAACTGCAGGTCAGCGCTGCGCCATGCTTCTTAACCTCACTAGCACCAACAAGCGAGTTAGGGATGAAGATCTGCTGAGTTTGACTGCCAGGGGCAGAAGCACCGCCGGTGGCGGGCGGCGCGACGCCCGTGAAGGCAGGCTGCGCAGCGGCCATGCCCTGGGGCTGCTGGCGGTAGGTACCGATGCCAGAGTGAGGACCAGGGTTGCGCTCCTGGTACTCGAGAAGGATGGTTCCAATGTAGTAGACAGCGATGTGGATGGCGTCAGCGACACCAGAAACCGAGAGGATGCGCTCCGTAGAGCCAGGAAGCATGACTTCGCTGGCGTTGAGACGAGCGCCGGAAGCGTCCTGGATCTCTTTGATCTTGGATCCTCCCCTGCCGATGCTGCATTGTCAGCTGTGTGACCTGCTTCCACGTCGTTGTGTGTGTTCTCCATCTGTACTCACACGCTACCCATGCGCGAGTTGGGGATAATGAACTTGATGGTGACGGCCCTCGAGCCCGGAACAGAGGCGACGTCGAAGGGCTCATCGTTAATGCGACGGACGATCAAGCCGAATGCCTTGCTGACGGCGTCCAGCGCGCCGAAGACATTGAGTATCCGTTCAGGATTGCCGGGGATGGATTCGGAGATGGTGACTCGAGCTCCGGACTTCTCTCTGATCTCGTTGACGTGGGCACCAGCGCGGCCGATGATAACACTCGCGTCCTGCGTCACGATCAACGCACGCATGGAAATCTGCTGAGCAGGGGGCTCAGAGGGCTTGGCGGGGGTAGCGGGAATGGAGGTGGGAGGGGCCGAGATGGTGGCGCCCGTCGAAGGGCCAGGCTCGCTGCCGCTGCCGCTGAGACTGTCAGTTCAGAGGATCGCGTGCCGAGCATCAGTAACACGCACCTCTCGCGCGTTGAGGACTCGTCCATTTTCTCCTTCTTGGTGTCCGACTTGGTGGGGGATGCAGAGGACGCCTCACGCGCACGCTTAGCCGTGTTATCGGAGAGGGGGGAGGGGGATGCGGGGCGCTTAGCTGTGGCCGAAGACGAATCGGTCATTGGTGGTGCGAAGGCACAGAGAGGGAGGGTTGAGAACGTTAGAAAGGTTGAGTGTGTTTCCAGACGGTATACCAAGAATCTCTGTCAGTGGTAAGGTCCCAAGTGAGGTAGATGAACGACGATGGCGTCACGGGGAAGGTCGAAAAGTTGGATTTGTTGAAGAGGACGCGACGGCGAGTGGTCGGGGACACAAAGAGGTGATGGTGGATGATGTGGGCAGCACGGGGGGTGCGGGAGATTCGAGTTGAGGTGACGGCCGGCGCGTGGAAAGATGCCAAAGTGGAGCAGTGATAATGCGTCGAGAGGATAGAAGGTCAGGTGGAGGGGATGGAGGGAAAACAACCGATGTACTCACGCAAACGCTAGTGCCGCCGCTCGATTAGACGAAAGGGGGATAGCGAGGGAGACGGGAGGCGGGGATGGGGGGATGGGGTGGGTGAGGAGGAGGTATGGGGGTGGATGGAGATGGGGAAGGGTGGGAGAGGGGGATGGCTTTGTGCGCTGGTGTACTGAGAGGATGTGATGATGAGGAGCGTGTGTCTGTCGTCGTTGGGAACCGAGTGGTATGTCATGGACGCACGCGCGAAGGACGCTGGGTGGGAGGATATTGCCTCCGCTAGCCCGCTCCAGCCAGTGGCTCATGGCTCAGCCTGCAGTGCCCAGCGCCCCGCGCCCAGCCCAGCAGCCGCAGCCGCATCTCGGATGTCGCCCTCCTTCCTCCCTTGTTGCTTCCCTGGCTGTGCCTGCCTGCCGCCGCCCGTGAGCGTGAGCCCCCTTGCCTACGGTCCGGACTCGCTCGGCCTCCACTGCTGCGCCGCTCACCGCTGTACGCTGAGTACCGCTACCGCTCACCCAACGGCGTTTCGGTGATACGCACGTGGCAATGAGCGGCGTGTTGCCCCTCAGCACGCGTCATATGCCCGTACATTATTTCCCTCTGTGCCGGCCTCACCCCAGCCTGCCCACTGTTGATATCCGATCCCCTGCGCGCGTCGCCGCTATCCGGGACTCCTCCATGCATCCCTTGCCATGCTCTGACGCTTGCATGCATCCTCTCGGCGTGCTCCCCCGTCGTCCCCATGCATCCCAAGTTGCTCCCCGCTCTCGGACAAGCCGTTGTGGGTTTGTTTATGTGCCACGCCCCTTGACGCGCCTGCTTGGGTCCATGGCTCTCCAGCTCCTGGTGGCCTGATATGGCCCTGCGCATCCAACCAAACGCTCCGTCCCTCCCACACAAACCCATCCACCGTCATCTTTCAACATCTCAACATCCCTATCTGTCTGCCCTGCTCGCGATTGTCCGGCATCCTTCCATCCTTCCTACCCCTATCCCCCGCGACATTGCCCCAGTTCCTGCCACCTTCACATTTCGCCCAGGTGTGGCTGTCTCCACCAAATCTTGACCGCGTTCCTCAGTGCATCAGCCCGACCTCCTCATTCGACCTCGGATTCCTGATTCCTCACCCAGACCGCTCGTCTCACATCCGACACATCGAACTCGAACGCTCTTCTCCCAGTTGCGTTAGACGCGTGGCACCTCTGAACAACACGCGCGGGTGGTTGTGGCAGCTTCTTCCACCCAGCGTTGTTGTTGTTTGTTGTTGTTATTGACAGCCTACACAACCGCACAAATCTTCAACCCGATCGTGCTTCGCCGACACTTTCAATCCAGCGAGCAAGATCTACGGTAACGGTTGACCATGCCGCTCCTCAAACGTAAGCCGGTGCTTATGCACCCGCTGCCGTCCATGTCCAGCATCGTTCAGCCGGTTACCGATAAACCGACACATGCGAACGGCGACGCGTCGCCCGGGGCATCGGCCCCATCAGCACCGCCGGACGACTTGCCGAAAGACTCGAAGGATGAGGAGGAGCAGTTGGATAAGCTTCTGACAGCCCTCAATGATCCAACTATCGCCGCGCCGGCTAAAAAGTCTCACAAGGACAAGGTGAACGGAGTGGTCAACGGCGCGTCGACCGCTCAGGACACGGCGGCGCCCGGTTCCGCCGCTCTTCCGAGCTATCGTGTCAAGAACGTGGAGGTGTTCTACTTACCTGAGACCGGCGAAATCTTCCTGGACTACGAGTAAGCAGCCCTGCTACGAGCTTCGGCGATGCTGACAATCAGGTCGTACGCCCAGCGACAAGCGTTCCTCGACCAGCCGTTGTTCCAATGCGAGGGTGGGTGGAACTAAGCTTGCTGCCGAAGGTGACGCTGACGAATATCAGTGAGCGGCAAGTCCGGCTTGTCATACTTCGAAGCACGAGAGAACGAGCAGCGGGAAGCTCGACAGCTGCACTCTAGATTCCCGAAGCAGTTGAAGAAAGCTGTCTTGGAGTCTGTCCAGTACCGTGAGTTTGCGCCTCGGTGTATAGAACGGAACTGACATCAACAGAGGTCGAGGGAAAGCTGGAGACCCTTGCCGACAAGATCTTCGAGCGCTTCGTCAACCGCTTCTTCGACGATGAGAGTGAGCTTCACCGCCATTGCGAGGTGCTGACGTATCCACAGAGGTCTTCGTTGATGTCCAGGGAGACAAGTACTTGGCTCGAGTTGTGCGCACCTTCCCTCCGAAAGACCTGGTCCTCCCAGAAGGGGCGAGTTCGCCTTATCACCCGTACGCCACTGACCTCGATCTCGACCCGGAAGTGGTCGTGGAGCGCGATGATCCGATGAAATACTTTTACCAGGTCCGCCTCATCGAGGAGGGCGGAGACGACGAGGCTCAGCCCAGTGACACAGAGGAGGGCAAGGGCGAGGAGTTCCAAGGCAGTGTGATGGAAGTGCAGGCCGATAAGATCAGGTGAGTTAGCAAATGCTGCTCGAAAGCTGACCTCAGCCGCGACCGTATCAACTTCTCTCGAGCAATGCTGAAGCGCTTCATCCGTGACTGCGTCAGCCGCGACGCCGCTGTCTTCTCGCCGTGGATCGTGAAGAAGCCCGTTGCTCTTCGCTATGGCCTGCCGACGGAGATGTCTGACGAGGTCCGTGAGAAGATCGACAACATTCGGTCCAGCGAGAAGACCAGGAAGAAGCGCGAGCGCGACGCCAGACTGGGAATCACCCATAGCGAGGGTGAGGAGGATTCCAAGCCCGAAAAGAAGAAGCGCAAGACCAAGGCTGAGCGCGAGAAGGAGAAAGAGGAGAAGGCCGATGTCAAGGAGGAGGAGAAGGAGGAAGAGGAGAAGAAGAAGAAGCGCGGCTTGAAGTATCCCTGCGAAGGTGAGTTCGATGCGCGGATGGCTTGGACTGACGACAGACCTTCTGCTCGAGTTCTCTCAGGACCGAGACGCCGCGGCTGGTCGTACCGAGGTGCGACCCAAGCCAGAACGCTCGCTGCCGTTTGGGGACGACTTCGACAAGTTCCTCTTCACCTGGAGCTTCCTCAACGTCATGGGCAAGCCCCTGGGACTGTCGTCGTTCACATTAGATGACTATGAGCAGTCTCTGCTCCATACCGACGAGTACACTGCTCCCGCGCCGATCCTTGTTGAGATTCACGCTGCTCTGCTGAACGCCCTCATGAAGGATCTGGAAGAGGGACACGAGCCCGTGAAGCCGATCGTGCACTGGGGTCTGGACTATGACAACGACATGGACTACTGGACAGGCACGAAAGGCGCCAACGTCGAGACGCTGCGACCTGTTGTGGAACCTCTTGGCGAGTCTTGGACGAAGAGGCAGCTCTCAGTCAAGGACGGCCGGAAGGGCTGGGAGAGCGCCCTGGTCGGCTGCCTTTGGGATCGAGCCGATTTAGAGACTTTAGAGGATTACCTCCACTACATCCTTCATCTGACGTTTGAGGACAAGCCAGCTCCGACTCGACCCACATGGTCTACGGGACCGAGCACTTCATCCTCGCATGGCCTTATCCCCTCAAAACCTGAACGACGGTACACATCGCTCGACCACAAGGCGAAGCTCAACATTATCAGCTTCCTGATTGACCTCGTGACGCAAACCGCCAAGATCCGTGACTTCTTTGAGGAGTCTACCAATGCTGTTACGGAAGTGCGGAAAGACCTCGTGGACGTCCGAAGAGACCTGCGCAAAAAGTGAGTTGTAGCGTCCATGCCCTGGTTGACCTCAGCCATGCCGAACAGGACGCCCTCGAACCTAAGAAGGAGAAGGCCGAGGACGGCGACGACGTCAAGGACGAGATGCCGAGCTCAGTGGCGCCGTCACCGAACGGACACGCGAACGGGACCGCGACGAACACGGAGCGGGACGAGCTCGAAGGCTCGATGATGGACGACGATGCCTCGCGTGCCAACTCGCCAATCTCCGAAGCTGACCGGGTACGCACCGCCGCCTCGCGCCGGCGTGCGATGAAGGAGAAGGCGCTTGAGCGCGAAGCGGAGGAAGCTGAGCGCCAGGCCGCCCTCCTCCGAGAACGTGCCGAGGCCAAGGTGAAGCGCGCCGAGAGCAAGCACATGTCGCAGGAGAAGAAGCGGCTGGCGGACGCCGAGGAGGACCTCGAGAACCGGCAGCGGCAGCTCGACTACGAGTTCCGGCGGAACATCCAGGTGCTCCGCGTCAAGCCGATCGGCGTGGACCGGTACGGCAACCGTGTGTGGTGGCTCGACGGTATCGGTTCTGCCGGTCTCTACGACTCCAGCGGCAAGGTGACCTACGGCACCGGCCGCCTGTACCTGCAGGGCGCGGAGGAGTTTGACGTCGAGCACCACCGCGTCGCTGCCGAGCTCACCGAGGAGCAGCTCACGCAGCGCCGAGCAAAGGAGGAGGGCGACAACGTCCTCGCCCCAGGCGAGTGGGCAATGTACGACACGCTGGAGCAGCTGGAGGGGTTCAAGAACTGGCTCAACCCGCGCGGATACAGGGACCACCACCTCTTGCGTTTCCTGAACCAGTGGTGGCCCGAGATCACGCAGGGCGTGCAGAAACGCCGCGCCGCAGCCGGTCTCGATGGAAACGACGAGGAGAGCCATGGACGCCGCTTACGGCCCAGTCGGCGCGCGGCGGGGGACGACGTCGGCGAGGGATACCTCGGCTGGAAGAACAAGCGTGCTGGAGGTGGCAGACAATAGTAGTTGGCGCAGAGGTAGATATAGCATAGGCATATGATTCCATGTTGGCCCACTCGCGTTTCGTAGATCATCAAAGCGTATAGCATTTGCATATGACTGTTGTTTGTGTTTCGTCCTATGCTTCTTCAACACTCTAACTGACTCAAAGTTGGACTCACGATTACGCCTGGTTGCCCTTCTTCAACCCTGTCACAGTCAGTTGGTCGGTTCCCGGGTCAGTAAAGCCTGTCACCTCATCGAGGGAGGAAGAGACACGAAATGGTTACGATATGCTAAGCCATACATAGAATCTCGGGTCCTATTACATCTTGTTCATCTGCTGCTCGTTGTGCTCGGCGAAGCGGGCACCAACGCGCTCAGAGTGCTTGAGGAACTTGTCGGCGCAGTTGTTGACGCAGGTGGTCTGGGGTCAGCTAGAGCTCGCTCTGATGGCAGCTAGTTGGTGATTCCTCTCGCCATCATCCCTCTCTGCTCCGACGCGGCACCTGCCGAGGCTACACTCTCCGCTGTGAAGCTTGGAAGAAACCATCTGTCCTTATGACAAGCAGAAGCTTCAAAAGAAGGTCCAGGACGATCTTCTCGACACCGCACACGACAGAGTCGCGGCACAACGCTAAGAGAGCCAGAAGTGTCGACCAGCGATGGTCCTTGCTGCCTTCGTCGGCAACCTCGTACTCACCTCGTTGGAGGTCAGGGCCTTCGTGGTGAAGTCCTGGGCGCAGGCGAGGAAACACCTCTCGACGATGCCCGAGTAGAGCTTCATGAAGTCCTGCATCTGAAAGAGTCAGCTATGCTCAAGGACCGCCCAGCTGATCTAGTGCCGCGGTTCCGATCGTCATGTCGTCCGACCTCCGCAATACATATCCTATTATTCCTCCACAGCTCGAGAGACGTCTGTTGCAGAGGGGGAACTTAGAGAGACGGCAGTAAACAGCATCCGAAGCTTAGATGTAGCAGGCCATCGGTGGCAATGATAGCGCTGGTCGGAGACGGTGGAACTCCATCGGCGATCAAAGAAGTCGGAGCTACTCACCTGCTTAGCCTCGATGGCCTTGGCGAGGGTAGCCTGCTCGGCGGCGTTGAACTGGGACATGTCCATGATGGGCGGGAGTGTCTTTCGGGGTAGGCGGGGAAGTGAGGAAAGAAAGGGTTGGTTTGTGGAAGCAAGAAGATTGAAAGGAACCGGAGCGATATGACGCAGTAGTACCACCGTACAGGCAGGAGATCCAGCGGACGCACCGTAGGCGGTGGACCACGAAAAAAACACTGGCGGCCAGTGGCGGCACCGTACACTCACACGCTCGGCACACGGCACTCATCCACCAAGCACGGGCACGGAAGCAACCTCCACCGGGCAGATCGGTACCAGCCAGCCAACTAAGCACAGAAAGCGCACAAGTGACGGACGCGTTCGCTTCGTGCTCACTACAATCAACACCAACAGCAACAATGCCCGCAGCGGTCTCCTCGGCCGCCAGGCGCGCGAAGCGCGTCATCGAGAGCGACTCTGAGTCTCCGGAGGAGGAGATGGAGCTTGATGACGGTGAGTACAGAAGTTGTTGTTGCACTCGTGCAACGATGGCCGTGATCGACGACACAGAGCTGGCCATGCGCCAGCTTCTGCCTCCATGTTGACCGTTCACCGAGCTGGCGATTTCTGGGGCTTAAAGCTAACGTCAGACGTCGAGGAGGAAAACGATGAAGGCGAAGGCGACGATGATGACGGCGACGATAACGACGACGCCGAGGAGGACGCCGAAGCCGAGGAGGAGGAAGAGGAGCTCGACGAGCCCGAGGAGGAGGAGGACGAGATCGACGACGACGACGAGGACACGCCCCAGCCGGTCAAGATCAAGCTTAGGGTCGACAACAAACGACCAGCGAAGCGGCAGGCGGCCAAGAAGGCGGCCAAGCGGACGCGAGAGGGTAAGTCTGTCCCAACGCCCTGCCTGTCTTCTCAGCAGTGCAGCTCATGAGCCGCGTTGTGTTTTTGTGAAAGCTGACATTGCAGAAGCCGAATCTGACGATGAGTTCCGGGAGGACGAGAGCCGCGCCACCTCCCCGTCCAAAATGACGGCGCGACAGCGTGCGAAGCGCGAGAAGGAGATGGGCGAGGACGAGGGCCTCATTGATGATGGCCTGCTGTCGCTCCCCGACGGACAGGTCAAGGTCAAACCGATTCTGACGGAGGCGGAGCGCCTGCAGAAGCGCGAGGAGATGGCGCGTAGGAGGAAGAGGCAGAACGAGCAGAGGCTGCAGGATGAGCAGGTGAGTTGTCTCCCCACTACTTTGTCTTGTAATGTCTAAGTCTCGTACATTTCGTATAGCTCGTGGAGCTAGAGGCGCGACCTCTACGACGAGGTGTGCGAGGGGGATGGAGGCGAGGAGGAGGGAGCTACTCCAGTTCTCGAGGAAGCTGACATGCAGGACCAAACCATCAACCGTCTGCTGCGTGCGCAGACCGGCCGCTCCCGCTCAAAGTTAGACCACACGCCGCCGCGGCCTGACGGCGAGTCGGGCGCCTCCTCACCCACGAAACAGCGTTCCGTGCTCGACATTCCCAACGGCATCCGCTGGGTCTCGCGCCTCGACGGCGACAACGTCACCATGGCCGTGAGCGTGATGGAGGGCAACGAGAAGTGGCTTGATTTCCCGGAACAGCCGCATAAGGACGACGGCAAGAAGAGCAAGAAGGACGAGGCCAAGTGCGGCGCCGAGGGATGCAAGGAGAAACGCAAGTACAGGAGCACGAAGAAGTTTGACGTTGGCGGATGCTCGCTCCCGCATTTGAAGGAGGTTGAAGCCGCTTTGTAAATCTATGCAACTTTTAGACATGTCTCGGCGTTCTGCAGTGTGGAGCTGATGTTCTGAGCATCTGACGTGGACGCGGTAGCGCACTGGATGGCATGATGGCGGCGGGAGTTTGAGACTCTGTTCGAGGTCATGCAAGAACGGCGTGTGCGTGGGAGACCTTACAACGGCGAGCAGTCATGGTCGACGGCGACATCACAAAGACAGGGTGCTGGACAGCGCCCCCAACGTGACTCCGTCGGTGCCGCCTCATAAATTTGTGCAGCAGTGACCTGAGACTGCCACGGCTTGAGGAGACAGCGGCGGCGACGGCTCTGCGGAGGTGACTCGCATGCTGCAGACATATGACTCTGAGCCGACTCGACGACAACCGGATCCGGCACACGACATACTCCTCACATTCCTCGGTGGTCAGTGGTATCAGTGTAGCGTGCAGCAGTTTTGGTCTGTGCGGAATGGACTTCATGTCATGCAGTCCTAGTCCTATCTACCCATAAGCCCATGCAACCTCTATTTTTGATGACAGAGAGTTACAAAGACTTAAGCCTGCTGCTGGCGAGCCTGGATGGCAGCGGCGACAGCGGGGTTGACGCGCTTGCCGTCACGGAAGATGGCGCGGGGAGGGGGCGCACGGTTCTTACGCGAGTTGATGGCTCCGGGCTTGTCCGAACGAACACGAACGACCTTGGCGTGGATGGCGCACGAGATGCAGTACGCAAGACGGACGTAGAGCTTGGGGAGGACGTACTCGGAGTAGACCGAGGCGTCCGAGAGGTCACGGACGGCAGCAGCCTCAACCATGTTCTTGACGGTGTTGCGCTTGATGGCCTTGTCCTGGCAATGTTAGCTGGGCTGCATGCGGTGAGAGGCAGCTGGTGCAGGCTGGCATAGCAAAATCTGTGAACGACTCATGACCACTGCAAAGTTGCTCGGATCCGTGCTCATGACCAACACGGTCACTGCGAACGTTGCAATACCCATTGCCGCCGATCCAGTGTCCTTCCCAGCCTTGCACCGCCAGGTAGACTCACCTTGGGGACGGCGCGCGAGCAGTTCGAGCAACGGACGAAGCGAACGTGTCCACGTCCCTTCTTGTTGCGTCCTCCTCCTCTTCTCTTTTTGGTCATTTTGTCCTGGCAAGTTAGCTGCTGTTCGTTCCCGTTCTGGGTCGGCGTGTCGTCAGCGCTTCTTGATGAAGCCTTCCTCGAGCAAGTTTCAGAGTGTGCCGAATGTGGGTCGAGTTAGAGTTTCGTTGACCGCTCTGGAAACGTCGGAGGGCGGGCTGTCGGTCGTCGCGGAGTGTCGGGGGGCTTGAGGAACTCGCTCGAGGGGCTTCGCGCTGCGCCTTGTGGATGCTCACGATAGGTGTTGTGTTGGTGGACAAAGAGTCGAAGCTGAGGTCGCTATCGCCTTTGTGGGACATTGCCTGGCTGCGAGCCTCTGCAACGGAACCAACGGGCTGCTCGGCCAGTGTCGGCGTTTGCGAAAATCGGAGTTAGCGATTTGCGCGGGAGATGCCACGTGCACAAGTTGATGACGTAACGCGAAGAGTTCGATTCCTTGCGTGGCTAACAGTCGCTGAAAGTCACCTCTCATGCATGCGCAGATGGCTTAGATTACAACTGTGCTGTCTACCTGCGAGGTGCTGGACGTCGGGCCCGTCCCGGCCGGCGCAGCCCTCGCAGCCCGGACCAGGTTGGCCAACTACCCCCGACCGATGGACTCGACCAAGCTTCTGCTCTGTGAGCTCATCGCTGCAACTGTTGCAGGATTGGAAACCTAGTCCCTCGAGCGTCGCTGCATCCAGCCCGAAGAGCAGGGCGGGCAGCCCATCGTCTTGTACACTCTGGTCTTGACGGGTGGGTTGGAGGACGCAGACTGGCCCATCGCTGCGCCGGGGCTGCTACACGCGTGATGAGGGACCCGCCTCGTCGGCACCAACAGCAACCCGCCCAGACGATGGCCCACCTGTCGGTGGACCACTGTCCCTCGTCTCCGTCGTTGGTGGCGGCACGTACGTCATCGGCGGGTGCGGCTGGTGAGTCATAGCCTCGCGCTTGAGCTTTTTCTTTTTCTTCCTCGACAAACCGCCTGTCGTAACTCGGGAAGGTGGCCTATCCGTGCCGTCTGTCCACTGATCCGGGCTGCTGTCGATAGCCTTGTTGCTGAGAGGGGAGCGGAGCATCCACGACCACACAGAGAGATACAGCGGCCGGCGGCTGAAGGTACTCCGCTTAAAGATGGTCTTGTTCAGGCTGCGCCTCACGTCTCGCAAGTATGATAGATTCTGAACCTGCAGTTGCCGCTCCAGAATCAATTGCGACGTGACGCTCTCGAGGTTGACTATCGTCGTTCTTCCCGCAAAGTTGGAGATCAGGTGCCCGAGGGCATTGATGATGACGGGGTTACAGCCTGAATCCCACACCTCACCAGGGCCCGCGTTGAAAACGATCGTGAGGTCCAGACGCGGAAGAGCGCGGAGCACAGACACAATGCCAGCATTAGTCATTTCGGTCGGCTGGTTCGAAGTCGAGTGTTTCCGCCACTGCTCGCCCGTCGGTCCCGGGTCGAGGACGAGGACGAGTCGCGCCATTCTGTCCAGAACTCGGGGGATCCAGATCTCCAGCGGGATATCGTCGAAGACGAGCGACATGCCGCGGAGCACAACGGCAGTGGGAGCAAAGCCGCACAGAGCGGGACAGAGCTGCCTCTCGTTCGGCCCGTGCACTGTCGGTCCGGATTCCGTGTACTGCACGAACAACCGAAGCGTTTCGACGTTGGGCATGAGGTTGAGACGGTTCTCGGTCCGCGCACTACGGCAGTGAGCGAACAGATGGGGCTGTATGTCCACGTCTGCGACGTAGTCCTCGGCAGCATACGCCGCTACGCTCGCCGGCGTGCAGGTCTTGTCGGAGAGGAAGCCGTAGGGCCCCGTATTGTCCAGGGACACCTGGGACCAGAGTTCGGCCCAGTTAGACTTGTCCGCGAGTCGCTGGTCGGCGAAGGAGTCATCCTCGCCCAAGTCCACTCGCGGTGCCGGAGGGAGGGCTGGCTGAGCCTCGATTGCGTCGAATCCGAATGCCTCGTCTGGGATCTCGTCCGGCATCGCGGTACAGTCTGACTCGTCGTCGGAAGCGTCGGAGGCGTCAGGCGTGTCAGAGTCACCGTCTGATGTTTCCGAGGGCTCGGGCATGTCGGAGTCCCCATCGGAAGAGGGAGCGGAGCTCACCTCCCACTCGGAGCCTATGCTCTGGGTGTCATCTGTGTCGAAACCGATCGAGTCCTCGTCCGTCTCCCAACCTGGTGGTACTGTCCTCATCGTTGATCGCCAGCAAAGTTGATAACGTCGAAAGAGAAGGAGAGCAGAAGTCGCTTACTCGTCCAAGATGCGGTGAGAGCGGATAGATTGGGGCAGCGCTTCAAGAACGGTACTCCTAAACAGTTCTCCTGGCTGGAAGACTGGCCAGAAGGAGCAGGAGTGACGGGCTTACGGCTGAACCCCGTCGTGCCTAGCTTCACCGCACTAGTGGCGTTTCTGGGTCAATGCAACCTTGGTGCGCAGGACGCAGTCTTCCCTCCGCAAGCTTTATGTCTGATATGCAGTGCGGGCCTTCCAGAGCGTCCTGCAGATCAGTGAACTGCGCAAACTATCGAAGGAGAGGTGGATGGTTCGAAGGAGCGATTGAGGGTTGCGTCCAGAGTGGGGAGATGGGGAGACGGGGCTCCAGATTCGCCACCGTCAGGCAAGGTGTCGCGCACATGACGCATGTCCCTCGGCTGGGACTTACGCTGTCGCACGCTGGCTCAGCGCTCGTGTCCGGGTCACCGGCGCTGAATTGAGGCGCCATAGCCATGAGCTAATGATCTAATGGGCTGGGAACTAGTCTGCCGCACCGCACCACTGTTGAGCACCAGGCAGCGAGCTCATCGCATGGCTTGCACCCACTCTACCATTCCTTCGTCAAGCGACCATCCCCCGCCATGGCTTGCATCTAGCGGGCCATCGTCACCCGTCCTTCTGCTCTCATCGGCACTATCCACCTCGTTTCCATCCACGCCCGCTCCCGCTCAACGCTAGAGACCACCTCCACTTCCCCCTTTTAAACACAACGAGAGGGCACCCGACATCTCTCATCTTCTCCCATCTCACTACTTCGCCTACCTGGCATACTTCCTTGCTGAGGAGCCGGCAGCGAACTCACATCTTTTCCGTCTGCGCATAATCGCTTCCTATCACGCAACCTCAACTACTTCGCATCTCATCTAGATCTCATCGCGCATCTACCACTGCATCGCATCACAAAACACCATGCCTTACCCTATCCCTATCATAATCGGCACAACCATTGCCGCCGTAGGCACTGCTTATTGTTTCAAGAAGGTGAGCCGAGGCCACTGCGCAGCTTATTGACCACCGTATAGTTTGTGTACGACCCGCATCTCGCCCCGCTCGTCGAGGCTCTCGTTGCACAGCACCGCGCTCAGCGAGCCCAAAGCTACAACCCGATCTCGTCTACTCCGGTCGCATCCCAGGCCAGTTCCGGCCGGAGTAGTGCTCTCGACACTGGGGCTGAGAAGCTGCGTCGTCGTCATCCCGCCGAGATGTACGAGCTTGACGAGACTCGCATCCTCCAGGACGAGCGTGACGCCCCGCCGCCACCGTACGCTGTGCGTCGGCGCCATATGAACCGGAAGCCAGTTCCCACCCCGCCGACTGTGCAGCGTGAGACGCCAGCGACCCCGGCTGAGAAAGTCGCTCCGCAGCCAGAGACGGAGAAGTCCGACGTTCTCATCAGCTTGGACACCGTCGCGCAGCTCGCCGAACCTGCGGCTGTTGCCGAGAAGGCCGCAGAGCCCGCACTGGCCGTCGCCGCCGAAAGCAGTCGCGATCAGGAGAAGGTTTCTGAGGTTGAGCGCTCTCCAACTCCGGCGCGCTCCGGTGCAGCAAGTGAGCTCTTCATGCCGATGCCGCAGGCTGCGCGCCCCACCATCCCGCAGATCCTGCAGGACGAGGCGCTCCTCTCGCCGAGCACTGTGAGCTCGGTGCTCTCCTCGCCGCAACTGCTGGGTGCAAGCGAGTTCGGTGACGACGACGTCATCTCCCTCTCGGGCGTCTCGAATAACACGGCGTCCTACGTCGACGCCGAGACGTACACGCCGCGCACGCTGTCGCCCATGTCGCCGAGCGACTTCAGCGTCGTCTCCTCGCGTGCCATCAGCCCATTCATCTCGGACGCCGAGGTCGCTCCGGGCATGGCGCAAGTCTTGTCTCAGAGCGGGTGGGACTCCGAGTCGCTCCGCTCCGACAGCGAGTGGGAGGTGCTGTCCAACCGCCGCTAGACTGTTGTATTCCGTTGTACTGTTGTGCAACATACATACCCTTACTGTACTGTATTACACGATGCTACCTCTATGGGGACTCCGGCTCCCACTCGAGCAGGTACTGGAAGTAGTCGAAGCCCTCGGGCGGGCCGATCGTCTTCGTCGACAGCTTCCATCCCGGGCGGTCCTGGAGGTATCGCTTGCGGAAGTGGGGCTGACCGAAGGTGAAGCTGAAGTCAGTTGAGAAGCAGGCCAGCACAACTCACTAGACAAACTTGGACCCGGGCTCCTTCTTGAGCACCCGCACACCCTCGTCAACCTCGCGCGTGCAGTTCTTGATGTCCTTCTCAGGCGGGTTCTGCTGTCAGCTACACGCCACGAGCCTAGCATACCCATGGGTCACCCTTGGTCGTGAGCATAGCACTGTGGGTCAGTATCTCCTCGTGGGTGGTCCGCTCACTCCATCGTTCCTGTCTGTTAGCTTAGCTCATCACACGTCAAGCTCACCCTTGTCAACGACGATGTCGAACTCGTCATCCCCGAAAGTGAGGTTCATGACGTCCATCTCAAGCCAGGTCATCTTCGGCCTGGCCTCTCCGTGTCGCTGCGTCATCTGCTCAATGCACGCGGTCGAGTAGTCGACGTTGACGATGTTAGTCCATCCGGCGTCGTACATGACCTCGGAGAGCTGCGAGTTGCCACATCCGAGCATCAGGATGCGCGCATCCTTGCCGACCTTGATGTCCGCCGTCAACTCCTCGAAGATTGGGAGGAGGTAGTCCGGCTTGAGGAACCAGTCGAAGTTGTGCTCGGGGCCCTCGCTGCTGTCAGTTACGCGCGCAGGGATCTAGTCAGCTTCAACGCACGCCGTGTACCGCTGCTCCCTGATGTCAGCTCTCGCCTGGTTGTTCTAGCTCACCAGTACTCGCGCGTTCCGTATCCCTCGTTCGTAGGCGGCAGGTTCTCCTCAACTTTGCGCATGGTGCTTGGTGCTTGGTGAAGTGTTGCTGAAGTCCAGCACGGATGCCCTCCACCTCGTGTTTCAGTGGTGGTTGGGTCAACTTTTCGAGCAAAACCCGGAGCCCCGACTGCGGCCTAGCGTACCACGCCAGGCAAGTCCAGGCATGGCTGGACGCGGTTGGCCTCCACCTTAACTCGGTTGGCTGAGGGGGACGGAAGATTACAGCAACCGCACGGAAAAGGACGTTCGTCATCGGTCATTGATTTCGCACTTACACCCCATCCAAAGCAAAATGGACCCCAACGCAGAGGGCGGCCCGCCCAAGGCCGAGATCGAGATTGCAGAGGTCGAGACGCCCCCTACTCCCGCCAGGCGCGGCACGGCCGACGTTGAGATCACGGCGCAGGCGCCCGCACAGGAGCAGCCTTCCTCTGAGCTCTCGGAGAAGGAGAAGGCGAAGCTGGAGAAGCTGGAGCGGAAGAGGTTGAGGCAGGAGAAGAAGGAGAGGAAGGAGGCGAGGGCGCAGAAGAGGCTGGAGAAGCAGGAGAAGAGGGAGAGAAGGGAGAGGGAGAAGGAGCAGGCGGCCGCTGCTGCGGCTGCTCAGTCTGCGGCCCAGCCTGCGGCTGAGCCTCTTCCAGAGACCGCCCAGCCTGAGACTCCTGCTCAGCCCAAGGTCGACCCCGAGATACAGGCTTCCATCAAGGTACGTTCTCAATATCATGGCTTGGGCGAGTTCTTTCGACATCTAGCTGACAGCAGGAACGTCTCCGCGCGTCTGGCGCGCCGATTAGCGATATCAAGGCTCCGATGGCGAGCTCTATCTTCCGCTCCGCGCAGGAGCCGGGATGGGACAAGCCTCAAGAGGGTGAGCTTACTTGAGCGTTCTTGTAGCTGACAGAACAGAGACGGACCCCGCCAAGATCCAGCAGTTCCACGAGGAGGAGTTCCAGCGCCGCCTGCGGGGCGAGTACCAGGCCCAGCAGCTGCGGACTGGCCAGGTTGTAAGCTTGAGAGTCGTACTTGAGCTGACATCAGGTGACGAATAGCATGGAGAAGCCTCTCCGCCTGACATCAATCCGCCTCAGCCCTCCCCCGCCAACGACGCGCGGCGACTTCCTCTCTGGCCTGCTCGCGCCCTTCCTCTCCGAGGCCCACCCCTGGCTCAAGTGGCTGCACCCCGTGCCGCCTCCGCCGACGAACCTGCGTGAGATCCTCCAGACGACCAAGGCGCTCGTGCAGCACGTTGACGACCTGGGCGTGTTCGACATGGACCGCGTCGGTATTCGTCTCGAGCCCGCGCCGAGCGGAGACCCGGACGAGGTCGAGCTGATCCTCGCCCTCAGGGAGAGGGGACGGTACTTCCTCAAGGCCGGAACTGAGTTTGGAGGCAACGAGGGTGGCGCGAACATCACTGGCAGGATACGCAATGTCCTCGGTGGAGGCGAGACGCTCGAGGCGAACGCGGCGCTGGGTACCAAGACGAAGAGCGCGTACCAGGTGAGTATCGCTCAACTCCCAGCCCTGTTTGCTACAGCTTGCACTGGTTAAACTGCTGTCCGTTTGATTCCAGTCAGCTAACATACAGGCGACCCTCTCGACCCCTGTCTTCTCGTCGCCCTACCTCTCCGCCTCGATCAGCGGTTTCAGCCTGGACCGTGACAACACCGCCTTCGCGTCTCACCGTGAGCTGCAGCAGGGTGGTCGCGTCAAGCTCTCCGGCCTGACGCCTCTCGGCGCGCATGAGCTCGCGTACGAATACGTCCAGCGCAACATCTCCCACCTCTCGCCCAAGGCATCCGTCTCGTAAGCTTCTGTCATTATGCTGAGCTAACAACAGCATCCGCGAGCTCGCGAATACGACGACTAAGGCGTCGCTCTCGCACACGTGGACGAGTGACACCCGCGACAGCGCTCTGGGACTCGGCACCTCGGGCCGTCTGCTCAAGCTGACTAACGTGAGCTTCCCATACTGCGACCCGTGAGCTAACGTCAGGAATACGCCGGTCTCCCGGGTTCCTCAGAGCTCGCGCACTTCATCAAGTCGACTGGTGTTGCGCAGGCTTCGCGTCCGCTGTACAAGGGCTCTGACATTGTGAGTAGCACCTCTGCGCACAGTTACGACAGCTGACAGCAGCTCGTGTCCGTGTCCGGCTTCGGATCCATCCTGTACCCGCTCTGGGCGCCGGGAAGCTTCGACGAGCCCCGCAGGACGTACCTCGCGGACAGGACTTACCTCGGCGGCCCCAACTCGGTGCGCGGGTGGAAGGTCGGCGGCCTGGGTCTGAGTGACAAGCGTGAGTTATATTTCTTGATTGAGCTTCGATCGGTGGCCATGTAAGCTAACGAGCAGTCGACTCCCTCGGCGGAGACCTCGCTTACGCTGTCGGTGCCAGCGCCTTCCTCCCCATTCCCGGAAAGGAGCACTGGCCACTCAAGATTCACACGTTCCTCAACGCCGGCAAGGTTACGCGCTACGAGCAGCGTGAGTGTCTTCTCCCCTCCAGCAGCTCCCAACGTGCGACCTTGAAGCTAACCCCAGACCGCTCGTTTGTGGACAACGTGTCCAAGATGGTGTCCATGCCGAGCGTTTCTGCCGGCATCGGACTCATGTACCGCTTCGACCCGCTCCGGATCGAGCTCAACTTTTCCATGCCGCTCGTTGCCCGCCAAGGCGAGCGCCTCGCGCGCGGATTCTCTGTCGGTGTCGGCATTGATTTCCTGTAGAATCCGTAGAACATGCAAACTACTCCTGCAAGATGCCTTCCAGTCCATGCTGCTCTCGATGCAACGTACTGGACTGTTCTCTAGGTCAGTCGCATGCATTCGCCTCATCTCATCCGCAGCTAGCGATTGAACATTGACGCAGGTCAGCCTCCCGGCTTCTGGTCCCGTTGCCACTTCGGTGCCCCGCCATCGTCATCCACCCATCCCTCCACCACTTCACCCACACCGATCGCCTTCCCCCTCCTGCCCTCTCTTCCCATCATCTCTCACATCAGCACCAGCATGGCCGACCCAGCAGCCGACGCCAGAGCCCGGCGCCTCGCCGCGATCGAGGCGCGCTTAAATCCCCCGAAAGAGGAAGATGCCGCCGCCGCCGGCAGTTCTGGAACCAGCACGCCCGGCCGCGAGCCGCCGCGCAACATGCCTAAGCCGTGGACGCGGCCGAACGAGCGCGAGGAGCACGAGAAGAAGCGCGAACTCACGAGGTTGCTGAACCGCACGATTATCAGGGACTCGGGGTACAGGCAGGCGGCGGAGTGCGTCGAGGTGAGTGCGGATCTCCAGCCCTTCTGAACCACTGGGCTGTAGGCTGTAACGAGCTGGGGGCTTTGTGCCCGTCATCTGACCTCAGACACTCGTCAAGATCGCGACCAACATCCAGACCAACGACGACCCGAAGTACCGCTCGCTCAGGGCTGAGAACAGCTTGCTCAAGAGCAAGGTGTTCGCTGTGCCTGGCGGGCGCGACTACATGATCCAGGTGCGTCGCGCGTTCAGCTGTGATGGCCCCGGGTAAAGCTGACAGCAGATGGGCTTCCATACCGAGAACAAGGACTTCACGCAGTTCTTCATCCTCGATCAGAGCGAGAGGCGGCTGTGGCAGCTGAGTTTGGCGGCGGATGTGCTGCGCGAGGCGGTGAGTGTCCCCCCGTCTTCCTCTCTTCCCTCACACCAGCACCGCGTATCTGATCCACATTCCCTTCTTGAAGCTGCGTAGTTACTGGACTAGAAGCTAACTCCCAGCTGCCGGAACTGCAGAAACGCGTCAGCGGCACAACGACGTCGACAGCGAACGCAAAGGCGGAGGAGGAGCGCCGCGTCGCCGCGGCCAAGCGGCAGATCGAGGCCGACCGCGAGCTCGTGAAGCAGCGCGTTGAGCGTGAGCGCATCGTGCGTGAGGCAAGGGAAGCTGCCCGCGCCAAGGCCGAGGCGGAACCCCAGCCGCAGGAAGAGCCCCACTTCCACGTCCGCGGACAGGGGCGCAAGCTCGATGGCTCTGCGTCTGCTGAGGGCGCGGGAAGTCCTCAGGCGCGTAATCAGGCGTCACGGGCTTCCCAGCAGCAGATCGGACCAGATGACGACGCTGACATGATCCCGAGTGATCAGGAGGATGAGGATGAGGACGATGACGAGGGGGGAGAAGGAGAGGATAACGGGGAGGAGACTGATGAGGAGGAGCGCGAGTTCAGGCGCCAAGACGCGCAGAACCGTATGGGAATGTTTGGCATGGCGAGCAATGCGCATCATTGGGGAGGGGGGCAGAAGCTCGGTGAGTAGGACGGGTGGTGGCGGATGACATCAGCGAGAGCCTGTTGCTGAGATAGCGCCTAGCTCCTGCCCGTTGCCTGCCATCGCTGCTAGGCGTTAGTCGCCCACGACCCGGTCATACATTGATAGCTCGTAGAAGTCCAATACAAAGTCATACAGACATAGGAATGATGTTCGATATCCATGGGCGGCGGGCCAGGCTGGCCCATCCACACACGGTGGCGTCGGTACCGACAACGGATCGCCATCCGACGTTGCGGCGTATGAGGCAACGTTTGCAGCCATGAATCCGGAGATCAGGGACCTGATTGAGGCTCTCGTGCGAGAGGAGCCAGCGCCTCCGATGAGAAGGGTAGTTGATTCGCCGGGCGCTTCTCGGCTGGTCAACCTCGAGGAGGCGGAAGCTGAACGAGCTAGAGACGCAGAGGTAGATCTGCGCTTGCAGGCACTCTTTGCCGCCGATGGAGGCGAGTCGAGCGTCCCAAATGCAGATCTCGAGGCCATGTTCTCGTCCGGTATCGATGCGGAGACAATCGATGCGATCCATGCGCTCACCAGAGGCTTGCTCAAGTACATGGTGACAGGAGTGCGGCTGCCCGGCCAGTCACCACAAAGGGTGGGCGCGTTTTTAGCTGCATTGACGGAGCGCATCGACGAACCGAGCACCGAGATCAATGCCGCCACGCTGGACGCGATGTCTCCGACCCTGAAAGCGGGAGTTCTCCGGCTGGCTTTGGAGGGTCGACAGAACCTGTCGAGGGCTCGTGGTGCGGGAGGTGTGGCGACCGATGCCTCGGCCGCATCCGAGCATCCTGTTCGAGCGCCGTCGCCGTCCAGACCTGATCGCGTCCCCGCCGTACCCCCGATCGAGCCGCGACCACCCCGCGACCACCCCGCGTCCAGCGCGGGTTTCATGTTCCCGCCAACGAAGTCTCGCAGACAGAAGGGGGTGACTCGCAAACCTCTGGTGACTCTGGAGCGCCAGCGGCCCAGGACAGGAGAGTCACCCCACCCCATGCCGCGACAGCAGCTTTCTCGAGTCAATGGCAGCCTCCACGTCCGCAACGAAGCGATCCACTCTCTCGCGTTCGACTCGTTAAACACGCCGACCCGAGACATCCAGGACACGGCGAGTGGGTGTACATCTAGGGCTCCTCCCGGTCGAAGTACTGGGACATTAGACCCCTGGTTGCAGACGACGATCCCCGACACCCTCTCAAGGATCCCAACACCTCTCCCCTGGCCGTGCGGTGGCCCGCTTACGTCTATGTGACGGGGTCGGCCGAAAGTGCAGAGTATACCATCGGCCAAGCGCCTTTGAAGGATAACTATGAGGTTCCGGACCCGGACTGCAATCCCGATGACCCCCAGAGCATTGCGAGACTCGAGGCGAAAGGGCCAAGAGTGACGTCTGACCCAAGCCCGGAGGTGCCTGTTGAAGAAGTGCAGAGGTACGTGGTGGACGGAACGTGGAAGCCGGTGAGGAACTACTCACATTTGGACCAGGCAGGGCCAAGGTGATTGTTTGATCGTTCGCTGATGTATTTGGTAGCAATGTCGCACACACGCTGCACCTGTTGCCCGTATGTAGATCCTGAGGGCGTGGAGAGCGAGCCGGAGGCGAGATCCAAGGTTGGTGGACCAACCTGGCGGTAGTGGGCGGCATGAACAATGACCTGCAGCCGTAGTGCTACCATCGCTGTTCGTCAGCTGTCTTCATGTGCCCATCAGTAGTGATGCGTGTGCGCTGCTCGCATCCGCCAGCTTGCGCATCGCCACACTCGTGACTGCGCTCGTTGCACCTCACTTATGCAAGACGCTGGATACTCAACCTCACCGTCGGCTATATCATGCCCCTGTTTCCCTCACTCGAGTATCTCAACGAACATGACACCACCAGAGCTCCTTGTCCTCCACCCGGTCACTCTTCCACCCTGCCTGTCCTTCCTGCTACCTCTGCCCGCGACTCTCGGCACTCTCGTCCACTGTATGTTCGTTCAGGGGTATTTCGCACTGCAAGCAGAACGGATGCGCGCTCCGGCGGTGCTGATGCCTGACAGCCAGATGGTGATTGATTGACTGGAGATGGAGTATCACGCTCGGTTAGACGTCATCAGCTACACATCGATCCTGGTGCGAGGGATTAAGACGATCAACCACACAGATGCCATGATGGCATGGCAGTTGTACACGGAGTCGACGCCACCCCTTCACTAGCTGGGGTTACGGACTTGCCCTAAAGACCAAGCAATGGGCGGTTCAGAACCTACCTCCAGCGCAGAAGAGCGAAACCCAGAGACAGAAATCACAGGTGAGTGGCTGGTCTTGTCGCCCCAGAGCACTAGTGACGATGCGTAGCAGACATCAGCTCGCCAGCACAAGGCGAGTGGCGACACCACACCGCAGCCGCGTGGTAATCTTATCGATACCGTGCTTATGTAATCGCACCGGAGTTGCTCGCACCCGGGAATACGGCGTTAATCTCCTTCTGCACCCGTGGACCAAATTTGTCCCGCCCTCCCTATGCATACGCCTACCTCCAGGTGCAACTGGAACGACAGAGGTTGCGTCTGCACCACAAGCAAACAGCAACAATGATCCACAAACCGCGCTGAGAGGGCTGCACCTTATGCTCTCTCACATTCAACACGGCGTTGCCACTACGGCTCGCTACGGGCGCTAGAACGCTAGGCTTGGCTCATCGGCAGTGGCGACAGATCCGACCCGAAACCTGGCAGAATATCCGGTCCATCTTGACGACATGCGCCCATGACCGGCTTCTGCGCCATGGGCTTTACCCCGACAGACAAATCTGCTCTGCACAGCCCGCTCGGAAAGTTGTCCAGAACCCTGGGCCCTAGGCGGTGACATAAGCGTTGGGTGTCGGGAAGAACGCGACCTGACACGTCCGCTGAGCGGGTCGGCGTTCGCCACTACGTCATGGAAGGGAAGGCGAGCTTAAAGGGTACCCGGCGACGGTTTGTCGATCAGTCAATCTCTGCATCGACATCCATTTCTTCATCGATCACCATCTCTTCATCGCCCGTATCGTCTCTTCATCTCGCCGCTCGTTTCACTCCCTTCCGTGCAAAGTCCGAACCCGACACTCTCATTACACCACCATGGCATCCGCCGTCTGGTCATTCGTCTGGCCGCTCCTTTCCAGCTACCGCCCCAACTGGGCGAGCTACAAGCAGAAGGATGCCAAGGCCGCGCGCTTCGGCGCATTCACAGCGACGTACTTCCCACCTGTGGTGCATCGCGCACCGAAAAACAACAGAGAAGCCCAGAGGTGAGTCTCTCAGTCCTTATCGCCTACTCCACACGTCCCACGCTCCCACTCGCCATCACCCTCTTTACCACACCTACCTTCTCACTATAACCTCTATTCAGAGTCTATCTTGAGTCAACCAGTCGATCCCCTAACATGGAGGGGCGGCTCGGGAATGATGCTTTTTAATTTTAATTAGACACTGAACGCACTCTCAATCGGCTCCTTTGAGCGATACACGAGATCTTGCTTTGTTGAAAAAAGTCAAAAACCTGACCCACACACCTCCTTCCACTACACTTGATTGTATCGAGTGACTGTTGCTGACACATGTAACAGGATGTACAACCACATCCGCACTGTGGCCTTCTACCTCGACGCGATACCCGTCGCGGCGGACCTGAACCTTCCTTTCAACCTGAAGTTCGGTCTCGACGACCTCATCTCCCTGATCCCAATCTGGGGTGATCTCGTCTCAGGCCTGCTGCAGCTGTACCAGGTCTTCATGTGCTGGGTATTCGGCGTGCCGACTTACCTGCTGATGCGCATGGTGCTGAACGTCATCATCGACGTTCTCGTCGGCATCGTCCCCTTCATCGGCGACCTGCTAGACAACCTCTTCAAGTCCAACCTGAAGAACCTGAATCTGCTCGAGTCCTGGCTCCTCGGCAACGACAACTACCAGATCCTCCTCATGCCTGACAACACGTGGATGCCGCGTCCGAAGTCGAACGGCTCCTGGTTCGGCATGGGCGGCTCGTCCAAGCGCAAGGCGCAGGAGCACCGTTCCGGCCGCGTCAACAAGACGCGCCGCATGACCAAGGCGGAGGCCAACTGGTCTTGGGAGCATGTCGAGGGGGCAGGAGACAACGCGTACTACAAGGCCGAGGCGCGTGTCGACGAGGAGCTGTAGTGGCGCTTCTCTGTCGAGGCGGCGTCGCAGGACAAGCCGCTCGCCATTCTGGGAGCATACCCAGACTCTGATTGAGCTTTTAGACATACACGCTGTCGCATCGGTTCATACGCTGTACATTTTAGGATTAGGATTAGATGGTAACCAAATGCATTCTATCTATACCGGGACTGTTGCGGGGTTTGCGATGCTGCTGCTGGCGCCACGATGGCGGTGCGCACTGACTGCGAGGTGGGAAGCGAGGGAAAACTAGACAGTCTCAACCTCGCCGTACTCGCTCTCCAGCCCGGGCTCCATGAGCATGGCGTGAAAGAGGATGAGCATGACAGAGCTCGCGACGAGCCAGAAGAGGACGGACAGCGGGCTCGCGATGAAAAGCATCGGGAGGCCAATAATGCCGAGGGCAATGTACAGCTTCTTCTCCGGGATGACGAGCGAGCCGACCTCAAGGGGAGCTGCAAGTCAGCTCATATTACCACCGGTCACGGAGCTGATCCTGACAAGAAGCCGCACGGAAAAGCCGGAGGACAGGACACTTACCGAACTTGCTGATGGCCATGAAGCCACCGGCCAGGAATCCGATCGCGATCAGGAGCAGCGGGTTCGTGAGGCTTTATGTTAGCTGGGGCGGGGAGGCTATCAGCTTACAGAGCATAGACAGCGAGGATGATCACGATCACCAAGTAGTTTCCGCTGAAATTCCGCATGTTATACGACACGCGCGAGCTGGCCTCGGCGAGCGACGTCGGGCGCGACAGCTGCCTGTGGTTGAACTGTCGTTAGCTTCCTAGAATTCCCTGACAGCTATGTCGCGCGCAAGCATCATGTGCCATGCCCTTCCCCGCTCCGTGAGCGAGATTGCGACGGATCAAAGTTCAGAAAGTTCAGAATGTCACGGCATGGGAAAGCGCCCCCCTGGTGGAGGTCTCAGGTGGAAAATGCACTCACGAACTCGGGCAGCGGCTTCAGGCCCGACAGCCGTGTCTCCTTGAAGCTGCGGAACGATTCGGTGACGCGGTTGAGCTGTTCCATGTTGTTGGCGGGGTGTGTGGTGACAAGGACGACCGAGATTAACAGCGCGCGAAATGACGCAGACGAAGCGTGTTCAAGCTGGGAGGGCGCCGACGACCAGGACGGAGGCATTTTCTAGGCACCGTTCCAATGTCCTCACCATAGTTGCCCTCCTGCTGACCGTTGGTGAAGGTTGTTTTGATGACTGCAAACGCTCGACCTTCCTTCATCACCACCAGTCTACGACCTGCAAGACTGCCCCAACGAAAAAGACAGGTTCCAGGACGCAACATGATTCGCTCCAACCCCACCGCTATCCCTCTCCGCCCCTCAGACGTCAAGGCGCTCCAGGTCGAGCTCGAGCGCCGCCGACAGCCGCGAGAGCAGGAGATGCAGAGCCAACGCACCGAGCGCGGGGACAACGGCAACGAGTCTCTAACGGAGCGCGCCCCGAGACAGGTCATGACGCAGCCGCCGCGCGACAACCGCTCCGTTCAGGAGCGTATTGGCCTGTAAGCCTGTAAGTGTAGCGGGATCTCCCGTCGTACGTCAGCTAATAGGCAGCGGCCCGGCTACGAGAGGAAGGATGGAGACGGCTGGAGCACGGCGCTCTTGATGAGGTTAGCTGACCTCTTGTTCACGGGCAGCTGATGGACAGGACGACGACGACGACTACAATAGACACACTAGATCCCTTTGTACACCATGTATTTGTTTGTTGACACTCCGCCCGTCAAGTTCCTAGTGGAACACCTGCAGACGCACTCTAAGCCACGCAGTAGCATGAACCTCCTCTTATTCTCTTGAAGCAGACTCTGCACTGGTGTATTGATCATACTGGTGAGCCGTGGCAGCAAGCAGTCTCGCGGGCTCACTGCTGCGACGCCGCGACGCGTTCGCCGCTGGGTGACGCAACATGACCGACGCGCCCTCCACCTCCAAAACTCATCTGGAACCAGACCACGGCAACCTTCCTCCTTTCGCTCAACTATCCATCAGCAACAACAATGGTGAGCTCTCTGCCGCTTTTCTGAGCTGAATCCCAGGCAAGCACTCTTCACCACGTCACCTTCCACCTGTGGAAGTGCACTGTGCTCCTGACAGTGCCGGAGCGAACGTAAGCTTTTGTCGACCCAGGATGTAGCTGATGGCAGAACACTGGAGCAGCTCAAGACGAAGCTGATCCCGGCACTGAAGCCCTTGGCCGACTCGCTCCCCGTTCCGCCACCAACTAGCGAGGACGACATCGAGCTCTGGGAGGAGACGCCGGACGGACCCGAGGACATCGCCAAGCTCGAGACCAACCTCTCCGTCGCTGGTATGGGATGGCCGCGCTTCAAGACGATATTCGTTTCGTGAGTGCAGCGTGGAGTGCTTCGTGCCCCGACGGACCTGTACTCTCAAGCTAGAGGATCTGTGACCAGAGCTGATATCAGTCTCCGTAACGACTCCGGCAAGTTCGACCGGCCAGTGTACACCGTCCCGGACCCGGAGGACGGAGACGAGGAAGGCACCTAGGCTGCGGCACGAGGCGCAGGGCAGGGATAGAGCTAACATGCATATGTTTGATGGTGATACAAGCAATCAGTCCGTCTTCTTGTTGGTGCGGGGGCGAGACTTGGATCCCCTCAGGCTACGTGGTTTCGCGTCGAGTTCGACGTCTAGATCTACATTTACTTGGTTCGTGACAGCGGGCGATGCGCTCCGCGATGAGTCCCGCGACACGGGCTCTGACACTATCCGGGCGACTTGGCGGGGTCGGTGAGGTGAGAGGTTCAGCGGTGGCGGGGGCGGGTTGAAGAAGTCGGAGATGCGCCCCACGAGCCCCGTCCCTGGGTGCGGCGCGGCGACAGGTGGGCGCAGCTTGACGATGCGCTTGCCGCGCTTCGACCCGAACATGTCTGGCTCGTCGTCGGGGCCAAATCCGTCTACACGCGGCATGAGTGGGGCAAAGCGGCCCTCGTCCTTCTGCCTCTCGCGCGAGGGCGGGACGAGGCCCGAATCACTCCGGCTCGTCGTGAAGAGGCCAAAGAGCCGGCTGTCTTCCCGGCTGGGTTCGGGGCGCGGGGAGCCCTCCGCGGCCGCGTTGTTCAGACTCAGCGTCGTGAGACCCCCGCTCAGTCCCGAGAGCACTGAGAGGGCGCTCGCGTCCGAATCTATCGATGCGCGCGGCGCAGCACCACTGCTGCTCGCTGCAGCGCGCCTCCGCCGGCTGCTCGGATGGAGGTGCAGCTTGGACGCCGGTAGTTTGATGACCTGCAAAACAATAGCGCCTGGCTCCTCCAACGATGGGGTCGACGCGGACGTCAATGGATCCTCGCCTTCGCCTAAGAGCACCTCCTGTCGTTCTGGTGGTTCGGGGGAAACCTCTCGCGCTGTCTTGTCGCTGAGCACGCTGACGGCGTCTCCGTTCGTTGGACGCTGTTTCGGTGACTTCGGGCCCTGCTTCCGGTGCGGCACGAGCGAGACGTGTCCCGTCTTTCGCACTAGTGTCCCTGATGTGGGATGACATGCTTCCAACGGGACAAACAGCGACGTGCGGACGTGAACGGGATCGGAGGGCCACAGCTTGTTCACCTTGCGTAGCGTTGAGATCTGTTGGTCAGCTGACAATTCTACGACGTTGAGCTGCTCCACGTAGAGCAATGATGGGGGTGGAGCACTCACATCTATTCCGTACCGCAGCGCAAGGCCAGCCAGCGAGTCGCTCGGCACGACTTGGTGCACGATGACCTCCACCTCCTCCTCCTTGTCGCGTTCCCTATCGAAGGAGCCTCCGCGTGAGCTCACTGTCGAGTCCTCCCATAGTTGCCGCTCAGTCTCAGATGTGAGGCGCTTTAGGCTGGGACGCGAGACGTCGGGGTCGATATCCTGGAGATTCTCGAGGTTGACGGGTTGGCTCGTTGAGCGCGAGTACTTGAGCGAATTGAGCAGGCTGCCGGACCTGGCTCTCGGTTTCGGCGCCAGTATTGATTGCGAGGCCGGGGAGCGCGTACCCTGTTCCCTACTGCGCAGCCCCGAGCCACCAGGAGATAGCGGTGAGCTCACTGCTGGGCTAGCACGCAAGCTCGTCTCGAGTGCGCTCGCTGTTGATGGACCGGGGCCAGCGACGGAATCAGGGCCCCACCCCTCGCCCTCCGGTGACGTCGATAACGGCGCCGCATTGGCAGACGGGCTGCTAGCCTCAGCCCAAGGATCGTCCAGTTCGCCGGGACTCAGTCCTGGCGAGGGCGTCATGACAGGTGGGCTTGGGCCGTGTTTGTGTGTAGAATGGCGGAATGGTGGATAGGCTGTTAGTGGAGAGTTAGGTACCGAAAGCGTGGAAGCCGGGTGGCCGGGAGGGGAGACGTCACATCGCCGATCTTATCTTCGGTGTCCCCGTACCGACCTCCACTTTCGGGTTTCAGCCGCCGACGTCAAGTGAGCGTCCACCATGCAACTCCGAGTCGCCCGCACTCCTCCGTCTTCGTTGTGACTCCCCATGCATACATGTTGATACAAAAGCAGGCTAGCCAGCCTATGGTTAAAATGGCTTCTATCTAATTTGTCTCCTCCGATCGATCACACCCACATCAGCAAGTGGTGCCGGGTGTAATCCTGTCCTGACGCAAGGTCAGCCGCCGATCCGAGCGCCGGGTAGAATGGCACCATGGCGTCGACAGCTCCAAGCACCAGGGTGTTGTACATTCGCCAGTACACCTCACGTACTCGGCGAGCAGGGTGGTACAGACCCTGGAGCACGTACGAGAGTACGACTCCGGGTCCGATACCGATGCGCATGGCCTCGATCGCGTCCATCACACCTCCGATAACGTGCGGACTCGTCTCGAAAATGTTGGGCCACACAAGGTTGAGCAAATGCGTCAGAGCCTCCTCGTATCCAAGACCAGCGACACCAATCGTCAGGTGCTTGACGATTGCACAGGCCGTCTGACGGTGGACGTGGTCACGGTCGGTGAGCGAGTCCTCGAGCAGTCCGACGACCGAGTGGATGTAATCCTTCGACATCTCTCCAACATACTCGAAAACATACGCGAGGGCCTTCAGACAACCGTTGCGAACGTTGAGTTCAGGAGTACGGTACTCGTTGAGGATAGCGGGGATACAGGTGAAAGGACCACAGGTCTCCGCGACGATGGCGATGGCGACAGTCGACAGCACACGGCTCTGACGCTCCTGAACCTTCAGGTTCGTGAGCAGAACACTAAGAACGTCCTGAGGACCGATGGCCTTGGCGATATAACCGAAGGAGTTGACGGCCGCACGACGAATAGCCTTCTTGTGCGCCTTGAGCAAGTCAAGCAGCTCGAAACAGATACGCATCCACTCCTTCGCGGCGACGAACTCGGCGCCACGGTCGGCAATACGACCAATCAGGTTGATGGTCGCCTCCTGGACCTTCTCGTGACGGTTACGCAGAATGGGGGTCATACGAGGCAGAAGATCCTTGACGGGAGGGTTCATCTGCGTCATACCGACGACATTGGCGATCGAAGCCTCAGCCGCGATGATCGAACCGAGAGCGTCCGGGTATTCTTCTCCGAGCTGCTCGAACAAGACAACACCGAGCTTGGAGAGCAGGGCGTCCTCGTCGTTCTGCTTGATGATCGGGGCCAGCTTTGTCGTCAGGTCAGCGGCAAGCATACGGACCTTGGCGCTCTTGTTTGTGAGACGCCAGAGGATCATTGAGACGATCTGAGGCAAGTACGGCTTGACGCGCGAGCCGAGAGCGGTCACGACGGCGCCGAAGCCGTCCAGCATGACATTGTCCTCCATCGTCTGCTCCTGGAACGCGAAGATGATACCGTCGATGAGCTGAATCTCGAGGCGCTCGTCGATGTCCGCAGCGCCGTTCGCCTGGACAACCTTCGTGATCGTCTCCATGACCATCTTGCGGTACGGCTCGCTCTCATCCTTGAGGTCGTTGCAGATCCGTCCGACTATGTCTGACACTCCCGCCTTGTTGGCAAGCTCAACGGTGGTGTCCACGAGCTGCTTGTAGTTGCGGCGGTCGAGAGCCATTCGTCGGACCCAGAAGGAGCGGAAGAAGTCCGGCAACACCTCCTCGCGAATGAAAGACGGCGTGACACCTTCCGTGCCAGCACACTGCTTGATGACCTGCAGAACAATGCGGCGCATCTCCTCGTCAGAGGTCTGGAACTCGCGAATAAGAGTGGGCATACACTCCTTCACGTAGTAACCGGCGTACTCAGGGTCCATAAGCGGGATGATGTAGCCGATAGCCTTCAGGAAGGCGGCGAGGGTCTTTCCACGGTGACGACTGATTCCAAGCCAAAGCGGCTTGAGGACCTCATCGAAAGACTCAATACCGTAGGGCGCAGCCGACTCGGCGAGAGCAGCGAGCGACAGCGCAGTCATCGTTCGGACCTTCTGCTGATCGTCTTGCAGGCCGTGGGCAACGGCATCGACAAGGTTGCGGAGGTGGGGCAGGATGGCGCATCCCATCATGACAGCAATCTGCTGCACGATACGAATACCGGTGTGGCGAGCCTGCCACGACTTCTTCGACCGACAGACGGCCTTGAGGAAAGGCAGAAGAGCCGGGATACCCAGGGCCGAGGCGACAACGGCGAATGCTCGGGCCGTCGTGTTACGCACGTACTCATCGACGTGGTCGATATCGGGACGCATGGTCGAAATCATGTGAGCAAGACCGGCAGCCTTGGCGAGGTTACTGATGATTTCACGACCTTCCACACGAGCGTAGTAGTCCTCGTCGATCAGGAGCGGCTCGATAACGACCAGGATCTTGTGCACGTAGGGTCGGACAAGGTCGTCGAGCTTGTAGAGGATGCGGTCGATGACCTTGACGAGCAAGTGGCGTTCCTGGTCCTCAAGCGAGCGCTCCATGAGCAGCGGCAAAATCTTGTCGAACAGCGGTCCGGCACCGAACTCGCGCGCCTTGTCGGTGATTTGTCGAAGCGCAGTCTTACGGACTGGCGGCGTTCCGTTCTTGATCTTGAGCAGAAGTCGCATGATCTTGCGCTCCTTGAGCTCCTCGTACGTGTAGTTCACGTCATCCTCCTCGCCACCGCCCTCTCCAAGCACCTTTGCGAAGTACTGCGAGTCCTCGGCCTTCAAGAATTGCAGCGTTCCGATGCCCTCAATCTCGGTTTGCTCCGCCGAGCCCATGAACCCACCAGCAGCGGCGACGGCGCGAACGGCAGAGCTCTCGTCCTGCATCATGAAGCCCTCGGCGTGCTGAGACGAAGCTGGCACAACCTTGCGAACGGCCGGTGCCGGCTGGTAGTCGTCCGGAACGGCGACAACCTGGTAACCGTCGTTGTGCCCCGGGAGGACAGCGTTGAGCTCTTCGTCGGTAATCGCACGGTAGCGGCGGTCCTCGACCATCTTGTCGGCGGCAGGCTTCGTCTCGATAACCGATGTTGACGAGGAAGCGACAGCAGTCTCGTTTTCGGGCATCTGATCCCATCTTGAGCGCTTCTTCTTCGGCTTCTCCTCGCCCTCGGCGGGAGTGATGTCCCATCGAGACCGGCGCTTCTTGGATGCCTCGTCCTCGTCCATCGGCTCCTGCTTGGCCTCAGGCGTTCCGTCCCTGATGGCACTGCGAGGAGGGGTGTCATCGCCAGCAATCTGGCCGCGTTCCGGTGTCTTGTCGTCACGCTCACGGATCTCACCCTTGCCCTTCTCCGCCTCCTCTTTCTCAAGCTGCTCCTTGTACCTCCTCACGCGCTCCTCCTCCCTCTCGAGGTTGACACGGCGCATGCGATCGGCATAGCTCTCGTCCTCTCCCTCTCCGACACCATCGCGCCTGTTGAACCTTCGGAGCTGGTAGTCGGACTGGCGGGCGGCGATCTGTCGGACACTAGCGCGATCCTGGATCTCGTCCGTAAGGTCCGTATCCTCCTCGGCCATACGCTCATGCTCCTCAAGGATGTCCTTGGGCGCCGTGTAGGTCGCGAGTTGGGGATAAACCTCGTCGTCGGACATTTTGGCTGACGTTCGTCGGAGGCGATCGAGTCGGTCGAAAGCACAGAGAAGCAGAGGGTAAGTCGGCTCGTTTCGACTGTTCGGCGGACCCTCGCTGCTGCTGTAATCGCGAGTTTTGTGTATGCAAGGAGCAAGGGGTCGGGCGACTGTTGATGACCTAGCCAACAATCTGCCTGCTTCATGATGTCGGCGCCGCCTCCACCTCGCGAAGCCATGCGACGCGGGTGCTTTTTTCGGCTTCTCGGCGATATGACCCGGTGGCAAACGCGCCGCGCCGGTCCATATCTCTGGCAATGACGCACTGGATGCTTGGCTGCTGATCTGCTGTCGGTGTAACTTCTATATATCGACTGCATCGACAACGACAACCGCGCAGCATGCTCGTCTCTCCGATAAGAGTGTATGGGCTGCTTAGCGGACTACTGGGTGCTTCCGACGCCGACGGACCGCACACCGCTCTCCTCATCACGCCCCAAGGACAGCTGCTCGCGAAAGCTACCGTCGACGACGAGGACTTCGAGGAGAATGGCGATGCAGAGGGAGATGGCGAGGACGGAGCAGACAAGGAGGACGAGGAGGAGCAGGAAGATGGTGACGAGGACGACGATGATGAGCCGTACCTCGAGGGTCCCGAGCGGCTAAGGTTGCTCCTTGGTTTGGCTTCCCAGTGGGAGGAGGACGAGTCTCCTCGAGTCGAGTGCGAGGTTGGTCAGGCTGTGTACTCCGATGTTGACGACAGCTTGGACGCCTCTTCATGTGCGCGATCCCATTGCCCGAGCCTGAAAACATTCCTGCGAACACCGCTGCAGCTTTACCTACGGTCAAGCCCCCATACATCCCCTCATTCCTGCTGGTCCTGAACGGATCAGCCGACACACCCTGGAACGAACTCGCTGCGAAGGTGAGCCACCAGTGTGTCGGTAATGCTGACGATAGGCGGATGAGTTCCTCGGACACTGGAACCTCTAAACAGGCGAATTCCTTCACAGCTAGCACCCAGCCTCTTAGACGATACCCGTTTGGTCTTCTCCGTCGTTGTACTCATATGCATCATGACATCTTCCGTCCGTAACCGTCGCATCTAGCTCGAGAAGTCGCTCACGCACTCCCAACCCTTGCCAACACCCTCCTTCCACAGGCTGACCTTGCCGTCGCCGCACGACACCGCCAGGATGTTGCCCGCAATCGACCATGACACCCGCCAGACGGCATCCGGGAAGTGGGGGTCGTCGTTCTCCGGAGCGTTGGGACGCAGAGCGGTGGACTGCCAAGGGACGTCGGCGGATGGCCGGGTGTGGATGAGAACAGTGCGGTCCTGCAGGTTAGCAACGAATCTCAAAACTCAACTCACCTGCGACGCCGAAGCGATGTACTGGCCAGGAAGGCCAATGTTAGGTCCCCAGGCGACATCGCGAACCCAGTTGTCGTGACCCTTGATCTCCTCCTCCTCAACCCACTTCTTGGCAGTCTCATCAAAGGTCCAGATACGGATGGCATTGTCCGATCCACCAGAGACAAAGCGCTTCTGAGGAACAACCTGCTGACCGGGCTGGGCGGCCTTGTTCTGGCCAGAGGATGAGGCGAGCACTGACGGAGCCCACGAAATCGTGTTGGCGCCGGAGCCGTGGGCGTTGAAGATAACGGCATCCGTCGAACCATCGTCTGCGAGATCAGCTACCAGTCCGAGTTGGGACATCATCACCACTCACTCTGGAAGCTCAACACCGAAATCTTGCCGTCACTAGAGGCGCACGCGAGGATCGGGCCCAGCTCGTAGGGAGCCCACGCGATGGAGTTGACGCTTGCAGAGTGGAGCGTGTGCTCCTTGATGCGCTCCCAGCCGTCCTGAACCTCGCCTCCTGATCCTGCTCCCTGGCCCTTGCCAACCTCCTTCCAGATGAAAACACGGCCGTCGTACGAGCACGAGGCAAGAATCGAGCCGAAGGAAGGGTGAGCCCATGAGACCTGCCAAACGGGGGCGGTGTGTCTGCTGTTAGCTTTCATCGCGAAATCAGCTCACCCCTTGAGAACCACAGGCTCTCCCTTAGCCTCGCCCTTAACAACGTTGAAAATGCGAATGGTCTTGTCGGACGAACCAGTCGCGAGCCTCTTGCCGTAGTAGTCGAGCTGCGCGTCGTGCTGAACATTAGCTCGAGCTGTACATCACGTCACCACAACAATACGCACGATCATGTCCTCATGTTGCGTCTCGACCGGAACGGCCTTGGAAACCTGAGCCGCAGCCTGTAAATCGTCAGCCCAGCGACCACCGCAGTCGGCTCACCATTGTGGGTATCTTGGATTGCTGAAGAGTGCGATCGTTGGCCAACGTCTCATCAACAGCGTCGCGCGTGCGTGAGTGGCCTCGCTCGTCCGGCGTGGAGGCACGGAACCAAACGGCGCCGTCAACGTCACAAGCGGAATCAAATTCGGCTACCTTCACCGAGACTTGAGGATGCTAGCGCGAATGACTTTCTGCATCTTAGGTCTTCTCGGCATGCTTTGCTTGCAATACCCGATTGGTTGGGACGAGGCACTTCGATGTAAGCACGACGCCGAGATGCGTGGTTTCGATGTACCGAGGTTGCCGAAGCCCAAAGGCGAACACTTTTCTATGGCGCCAGGTCCTGTGGAAGACCCCTCACGTACGGGAGAATACATCATCAGCCCTCTCTCTCGCCTGTATAAAGTCATCAGCAGCGACAGGCGCTGGGGTGCTCTCACGGCGATTTAAGTTGCTTTCGAACGGGTTGGTCTGCCATCACCTTCGCCCCCTCATGGGAACCTCCATTTCGACGGACGGTCGCTTATTACATCAACATCATCATGATATACCGGAGCCTGAAACGCTATGGGAAGGTACTCACCAATACTTACCGCGGACCACATCGCTATGCGGCGGGACAGGGACTTCGGACCCCGTGCGCTACAGCTCTCCGATCCGTGCGCAGGACGGAATGCAGATTGGAATTGCGGCGCACAGATCCCGCAGATCAACAGAAACTGAGCTTTCGTGATACTGCTGCACCGTATGGCTCGTCTGCCGTAACCTATTCCTCGGGTATCGACGGATGTTGGTAGAGTATAGCGACATTCGAGCTAATGTGCCTGGCAACATCGGCTGGGGAAACTCAAAGGATCTTACGCGCTCAGATCCCACAACGATGTCGCGTCTGGACTGACTGGCCACCTGAAACTCGGCGAGTCGAACGTCAAGTGTGGAGCCGTGAGGGACAACGGGTGTCCGGCGACTCACAAGCTGCAGTTATGCGGGTTGCTGACCTTACGGTATCCCACGAGCTGCTGTCTTCTGCATTCTCTCTCAGTGCATTAGCCTCTCGATAGTTAGCTTTGACTTTTCACACTCATTTGGATAATCGTTTCTACGTTCTAGACTTCATCGGCCCCTTCGTCGGCCGCAGTGTGTCATTATGGCGGACTATGACTTTTACAACTGGCATGGCTCCCGTTGATCGCAATCATTGGCATCCTGACCTTCTGATGCGCTCTCGCCGCACGCGCCGCTGTCACTCGCTGCAGTCTTCTCAGTAGATCTAGCTTTCAATCGGTAGCTGACAACCGGGGTTCTCTGTTTGAGGTCGACGAATCCCTCGTCGTGACTCCACTCACCGACGTGCACCATCACACGCCGCCTAGCTACCCCTTTGGTGAATCAGCTAGCGGTAGCACCCTTTCGTCTATGCGTTGGGCCCCAACTGGATCGGCTGGTCTTGAAAAGACCTCAACTGAAACGCTTTCGAAGGGCTCGCCTCCTGCCCAGCTGTCTGACATCTATTTACGTCTCTGACGTCGTCGCGGGCCCTGCACATGTTGCACAGCTTACGCCGAGCGTCCATATCATGGTCCCGCAGTGGACGTATAGTGCAGGTGTTCAACACGTATACAACAGATCAATAGCGATGCATGATGTCCAGTAGGACCGGAGGATGGGGCAAGTGGTCCACATACTCTAGGAGGTCTGCTGATAACCACGTGGCTACTTATCGTGATGATCTGGCACGTAATAGCTCAAACGGTCATTGCCATCTGCTCTGGGACGCGAACTACTGGTGAGCCGTATTCAATCTTAGGCTTGTTCTCTCTTTCCGGGCTCGGATCACGCGCGAATACCCCCCTCCCTCCTCCGTTGCCAGGTTACAGAGAATCATCAGCAAAGAAGATGCTACTGTTTCATGGGCGCGTGCAATCACCGCCATGTGGTGAGTTGATGTTCAGGCGGTGCTGATCGCTGTAAACAGACCCATCTCTTTGGTTGATCAACCCATCTTTGCAAGCTTCGATCTCGATTCCAATCAGCTGTTCTTCTAACCTCTCTTCAACGTTCCCAGACCTTGACAAAACCTACAGAGTGACTAGCCACCCTTACCTGCTCGGCGGCCCCCCCTCGATAGAGCTAGACTCGGCGAGCAACGCCATGTCAGCTCAACCAGGAGCCCGACATATCCGGGCGTACGATTTCCGGCCGTCCAACGCCGACCGTATGCCCGCGCCGACTGCAGTTGCCTATCTGGATCCCAGATCCCGCGCATCATCAATATCCACTGTACCGCCTACCATCATTACCGCCGCCCAGCCAGCAGCTGCAGCTAGTGTTTCCTTGGCCGCCAGACAAGAGGTAGGCCGCGGCGACTACGATGTGGATGACTTGGGGAATGTTTCTGATTACTACTGCACGTACTATTACAGTGACTTGTACTGGGAAGAGTGTTCCGGCTCAGAGTGCACTTCAGGATTGCCAGGGAGGATTGCCGAGCTCAGAACCCGCGCTAGCTCCTCCGGAGACATCCTCACTGTCACCAGTATCGCGACCTCTGTCGACCATACTGTGAAGACCGTCACCGAAACGTTCACGTCTTCTACGCGTTCCACGACATTGAGAAGCTCCAGCGGTACCCGAAGCAGCTCAACGCGCTCTACCTCAAGCAGCGCAAGTACAACAAGCAGTCCGACATCGGCCTTCGACGGCGCCCCCTCCCTACCCGCTCGCCTGTCCTCCAAAGCGAAGGCCGGAATCGCCGCTGGTGTGATCCTCGGAAGTCTCGCATTGCCAGTGTTGCCTGGCTGTTTTGGCGCTCTCGTCCTTCCCATCCCCGTCCGCGTCCCATCACGCCGTAAGCGGACTGTGACAGTGCGAGCTGACATATAGGGAGGAACGCTTCGAAGTTGACGAGTCGCTCGTCGTCACCCCGCACACAGACACTGCGCCTGGTCGGACTGAGACGGGGCGCCCCTTGTCGGAAGCCTTCTCAGCCTTCTCAGACTACGACACCAATCAACCTCTCCCTGCATTGCCCCTCGCAGACAGTGTTCAACCGTCTGGTGAAAGGGAGATGGTCGAAGTCCAAGCAGCTATGAGCCCCTCCCCGTTCTCTTCCAAGATTCTGGCCGTCGAGAGCTCATCACCGTCAACCTCCCAGGCTCCTGCAAACTCCTCTTCAGCAGCGATGATACCCCCGGAAAGCACTCTTCAGTCGGAATCCACTCCCGACCAACCCTCAATCGTTGATGATCCGGACATGGACTCTCCCCCGCAGTATGGTCCCCGATGGTCCGCTGAACGGAACATGGCAAGCAGTAGCTCTACTATCAAGCCCTGAACACTCCCCCCGAGCAGGCGCGTGCTGTGAAAAGGTATATACCCACTTTTAACTGATATGCATGTCGTACATTCATGAGGAGGAAGCTGTAACTGCTGCAGAGAGGATTAGTCGACAAGCCAAGCCATCTGCTTTCCGGTGGCTGAAGCTGGTCTCCGAGACAGATGCTGGCAGGAGCCGTCGTCCACGCCGTCAGCAAGAAGTGGGGGCGACGGTGGCTAAGGTGATTTCGCTTTAGCGGGTTGTACTGATTCCAGAAGGGCAGTGACACGAGACTCACTTTGTGACATGCAGAGGGAGTGCTGTATCATTTATCGACACCTGTTTCGGCGGTCGCCGCGAAGTGCCGCCTGCGATGGCAACCGCCTGAGGCATAATCGCAGCGACGCTGTAAAGCTCCCCATATCTCCTTGCAACAGGTCTCGCTGTGTGGTATCGGCCACTGGTACTTCTTCCGACCCGGAGCCACATGACCTCCCTCTGCAGCACATGCTCTGATACTTATACAGCTCTCCGTTGTCTCTGCCAAGACATCGCCCACCGATCTCACACCTCTTGGCACTCCGGTCGGCAGAATGCTGCTTAAGACACGCGCCGAGGCAGCTCACGGCGACGGAGGTTTCGTGGCAAGAACGTATATAGCGGGCACGTCGGAGTCTGTCTCCATCTCAACCCCCACAAGCAATCAACCCGCTCTACACTACTCGGCTACCCCTAGTTCAACCATGACTTCTTCTTTGCCTCCTCTCGAGTCTGGCAGTATCCGTGAGTACTTGTTGTTGAAGGCCGAAATGCCTCAATGAGAAGTGGAGGTGAAGGTGCGGCCCACTGACCGGCCAGATCTCCCAGAAGACCTGCAACTGCACGTCACGTCCTACACGGACATGGACATGAACGACGACGACCCCCAGCACATCCGCGACGACCACGTCGATATCATCATTGGGGTCGTTGTTGCATTCACCGTTCTGATCATAGCCATTCTCGTGTTCTTCTGGTTCGTGCGCCGGCGCCGACAGCAGCAGATCAAACGCGCCATGGGCGAGGTTTGACGCGGGCATAACCATCGCTACGTTCATCCTTTCGCCAGCGCTGGCGGCAGCGCCCTCTCCCCCTGCATACCGTGCGCAGGATGCCCAGACTGCGCCGTTTCTTCTCCCACTTCCTCGGGGTGACCGCGTTTTCTCTTTCATATCCATAGTCTCGATGAATCTCCTCCTGGCTCTCTGTTTTAATTGCTGGAAATCACGAAAACTGCTTTCCCATAGTTCTTCCCGTGCTAGTATTCCTTTCTACCCTTGGTTGGTCTTCACATCCACCTAGCACAAGAGTCAAGACAGGCGCCCCGAGCAACGCCCCGTGGATCACTCAACGACGCACTGATGCTTGGTGTGTCTCGACCAGGCTCTTACCCCGACTGCACCGCACACGAATAACGATTGGCGTTCCGCACCAGCCACTCCTTCCCCACGTTTAGTGCGCACGCGTAACACTTCTAACACTATTTGGTGTACAGCAACACTGTTTTAGTACGCTTCTCTTGTGCACTACGCACCATCAAGCTGTCAGCCACGTCTTCGCAGCGCCATCTACATAGCACCTCTTCTCCAGATCTCTCACAATTTCTCTCTATCGCTTTCGTCCGCGACAGTCTTGTCCGCCACTTGTTCGCATTCAAGAGCGACGATGCGCGTCCGTCGCATCCGACGTGCACAGCTTGGTGGAGCTGGTGAGACGTCAAGTTTCGCCGACAGCCGGGGGAGCCGCACTACCACCACACACAATTCGGCTGCCGACCGCCTCCCAGCGTTTGGTTCAACCTCGGTCTCTTTTCCTGTCTCGTTCGGCCCGACTCTGCACTCGCGTCACCACGAGGACAAGCATGAGAGCCGCACCGCCAAGATTGTGGCCGGCACTGTGGCGGGCGTGGGCATGTTGCTCCTCGGTGGACTCCTGCTCATCTGGTACATGATTTGGAATAAGAGGAGGCATTGGAAGCGTGAGCGTGCCCTGCAGCAAGCCCGATCGTGAGTCACCCTCAACCGCCACTCTATAGCTGTCGGGAGACCTGTCCAGCTGACAACAGTGACCCACTTACGGTGGAGCAGCCTGTGATCATCACGCCGTTCCCGATGTCTGAGCCTGCAAACTCGCCGGCGCACTCCCCGCCCACATCGATGCGGACGCACTTCTCCGACCCCGGACCGGGGGCGCACCACGCCAAGCCCTTCGCTTACCTCCAATCGCAGTCGGATAAGGGAAAGCTAGGCTACCCCTCGAGTCCGGCCGCGACGCGCCCGCACCCCAAGCGCGCGAGCACCGAGCTCGTCACGCGCAACGGGCGGAAGCAGGCACACCGCCACAGTACTGTGGGCAGTGTTCCCTCCAACGGCAGGAGGCGGAGCAAGCTGCCTCCCCCGGTCAGGCCGACCATCATGGGCTCGCCTACCACCAGCGCGCACACCGAGAGCCCGAACCTGACACCGATTGAGAATGTGAGGCTCCCGCCCTGGCCGCTGATGGGGGGGAGGCCGCTGGAACAGGTCGCGCGCACGTCGTTGCAGAGGGACCGAGCATCGATCAGTAACACGTCTCTGCAGACGCCTCGCTCTTCGACTGGACCTCTGCCCCTGCGCTCGCAGGCCGGGACGCCTCAGGTCGGTACGCCGCTGCACACGCCTCGCTCGTCAAGTGGCCCGTTGCCGCCTCAGCTCTCGCCTCGTGCTCCGCACCAGCCACTCCCGGCTGTACCCAGGCCGCAGCGCATTCTTCCCCAGCAGCCAATCCACGCCTCGCCGCTCCTGATGCCCCGCCAAAGTCCGGACACCTCATCACGGCCATTCTCATACCCACCCAGCGCGGCGAGCTACACGCCTCCGAACTCGCGCGGTCCGAGCCCTCTCGCACCGCGCGGACCAAGTCCCTCCTTCGCTCCACCTGGCGGTGGTCCGCCTCCGCCGCGCCAACTCAGCCTCCCTGCTCCCCTCGGCGTCATCCCTCCCTCAGCGTACCCAGACGATCGATACTCTGCCGACCAGCTCCCAGCTCGCGGGGCGCAGAGCACGACAATCCAGAGCCTGCCCTTCGGCGCCAGGCCGGCTCGCACGCCTAGTCCCGGCCGACTTAAGAACCGCCACCGGCGTGGCTCGGAGGAGATCCTGGCTCGCCGTGCGCCTGAACAGGATCTGCTTGTCATCACGAAGACGGGGCGGAGCACGCCGTCCCCGTCTGGTCTTAGGCTCGTGACGCCCCGCACGCCCTCGCCTGACTCCAGCACTACCTCCTCCTCCTCCAGTTGGCCGCTGCCCACCCCCCTCAACGATCCGGCGAACACGCCCCCCGTTCGTGGACGCCCACTGCCTGGTACACCGACGAGTACGCCCGGCACGCCGACGGGTACCCCGACCGCTACACCGGGCACACCGACGCTGGTCTCCAGTGCAACGGGACAGAGTACCGCTAGTGCGAGGCTCCTGCCCGTCCCGCACCCTCTGCCTTCGCCGAAACAGCCCAAGGCGCCTCTGCCCCAGATTCCTGCCCCGCCGCCAGGGCCCCAGGATCAGAGGGTGGTCAAGCCGAAGGAGATGAGTCCCGTCTCTCCGACGAGCGACCAGCCGCCGCCATACTCGGATTCACCTGGTGGCACTCCGCCTGAGAAGACTGGCGCAACGTGTGTGCTGAGCCGTACGGCGAGTGGGAGCAGGCAGGCGTGCGTTTACAAACCTTCCGCACGGCCGGGTCAGCAGTACGCACTCTATCCTCGGCGGTCTTCACCGCTTCCATCCCTTCTACCGATGCTTGGCTGGGCATCGCCCTCAAGCCCGAAACAAAAGCTGTACAATCAGCCGTTTCGCATTCCTTTCTTACTACCCCACGTCGTACAGGACACTCAGTAGCTCGAAGTCCACCCTCACGCTCCCTTGTGGCCTAGTGCACTCACGCCCCTTGTCCTATGCAAAGCATGATACCCGATCCGTTCTACCTCGGGTCCCCTTTCCAGATCGAGCATCCGGCCGCTCGCGCGCGGACAGGAAACGGTAAGAAAGGGCGCCATCTGCAACTGGAGGGTCGCGAACAAGGCACGGGTCCGAAACCCTACGGGTGCTCTCGAATAAAGGTGAGGGAGCACTCGGGCACAGCCGATGCGGTGGCGACATTCAATCGCAAGGGCCCCAAGCCTAAGCCATGCAGATTACGCAAGGCGGGAACCCATAAGGGCGCGGACATCACTCGCTTCCCGCCAAGCCTGGCATTGAGCCAAGCCGACGTCGTCGTTGGCGGCCTAGCCTAGCGGCGGCCGTGTCGCGCCGTCGGCCATCTCGCACTGCGTCAGCTAGCTTCGGTCTCATCTTATCTCTCATCCATCCTCTCATCCTTCTCATCTTCGACAGCGAGCACCGCGCTTGCCTGCTCGCCATCAGATTCGCCGTCGCAGTCGCCGCAGTCCGTGCCGCCGCCACCGTCCCTCGTCCCTCACCCGTCACCCAAACGTCATCATGATCTTCCACCTGTCCGCGCTCTTCTTCGTCGTGCTGGTCGTTGCCCGTGAGTATGCTCCACCTCATCTTCACCCGCCTCTTCCTGGCCGGTCACAGCATCCACTAGGTGAGAATGAAAGCTGACATACAGTCGTCTGGTACTTCCGCGTCCGCCTCTTCTCCCTCGCTGCGCCCTACCTGCCCTCTCAGCTCGTGGCCCGTTTGTCTAACTACGAGCCGCTGCAGGGCTACTCCTTCGCCGAGCAGCGGGAGGGCGGCATGAGCTCGTCCAACTTCGACCTCGAGGAGAACATTGGCGAGGGGTCGGGCGAGAACCGCCAGGGCCTCGACGAGGCTGGCGTCGAGGAGGTCCGGCGCATCATGGCCATTGAGCGGTGCACGTTTGACCAGGCTCGTCTCATCAGGCATAACCGCATCCTCGCCAAGAATGGTATCGCGCCGGACGGAACGCCGCTCGACCGCAAGGCTATCACCCGCCTCTAAGCGTACTCTGAGAAGTCGATCGCTGATCGACGGCTCTCTTGCTGAGCTCACCGAGAGCTCGCACTGTATCAAAACTCCATAGTATGGACGCTCATCTGTTCCCAACTCCCCAACTCGACACACTCCCTCCCCCTCCCACTCCCCAGTGGCAGTATACCCCAGCCAACTCGCCACCTGCGACCGACCCCGCTCTCTCTCTCGCTTAGACTGTTCATCTTCTGTTGTTTGGTAATGCATCGGGTTTCTATCTCTATCCCTCTAGCCAAACATCCTCTTCAGACGAGGAACGAAGATCTTACTCGCCAAACAGGTACTCGAAGAACGTCGGGCGATCGCTCCAGTCCGAGTTGCCACCCAGGCGCTGCGGCGGCCCGTTGCGCGTCTGCGGCAGGCGAACGTTGGATACGACGGGCGATGAGGCGACGCTCTCGGACCCAGTGCTGCCGTTCCAGCCCGTGGCGATGCCGTGCGCCTCGGGCACGCTGAACTCAGAAAACCCGCCCTCGGACGACGCATACGCTGAGCTCCCGTGGGATACGGTGCGGTGCAGGTCCATGTTGCCAAAACGCTCCATGAGAGCGTCGTGTGTCAAGCCCAGGTCCGTCAGCTGGTCCTCCGAGTCCGACTCCGTGCCGAAACGCTCGGTCAAAGATGTGAACGTCTTGTCGGCGTCCTCTTCAGCGTCGGAGTGCTGGCCCATCTCGGTAGCCGCGTCGCTGTCCTCGCTCTCGGTGCCCGAGCCAGAAGTCTCGCCCGCTGATGGGCCACTGACATCGGTGGTTTCCGGCGTCAGGAGAGCGTGCGACGGCGGAGGGGCACGTGCCTTCACCAGGTTAGGTCGGACGAGGTGCGTTAGTCGGACAGTCTGTCCGTCGATCGTCGTCTGATCGTCGCCTGTATGTCAGCGCGAGTAGCATTGCTGGAGCTTACTCCATGACGCCAGCTCGTAGTATCGCGCAACGAGGTGGACGACGAGACGGTCAAAGCTGTCAGGCACAGCCCAGGAGAGGTGTGCCACACTCCGCGACACCTCGAGGATCGCAGGAACGGTGCCGTCCTCGACAGGAAGTGGCGGGAGGGCGTTCATCTGATGCTGTGCCGGGAGGCGGCGGCCATTGCTTGGTCCAGCGTGTCCGTTGGCAGCACGTGCCGACGCCTCCACGAGGGCCTTATCGATGACCCTCCACCCCAGGTCCCCCGGGGCGATGTCGTATTCGCCGCCGAGCCAGCCCCGCACGGCGTTCTCGATCGAGGGGACAATAGTTTCTGCCCGTCTTCCTCGTTTCCGTAGCAGGGCTCGCGTACCCTTCAGAGAGGTCGAATAGGCCCCGTTGACGCTGCTCGCACCCAGGGGATCTTTGGTACCTGGGACGGATGGGATCTGTGCGGTCCGCTCGATTGCGTCTGATGGAAAGGACGGCTTCAGGGGTCGTTGATGCAGAGGCACGCTGGGCGCCATGTCCGACCTCCTGGGCGCAACGGCGTGAGGATTGTCGACGAAAGCCGCTGTTACATTAGCCTTGCCATGCGTGTTGTGCCGAGACCGGCCGGGGCTCAGGCTCACTATTGTTCATGCGACGGACGACCCTCTTGCCCCGCGTCGACGAGGAAGCTCCCACGTCCTCGCCCTTATTCTTTGCGGCTTCCCTCCTGGCTGCAGCTTTCTCTCTCTGCTGCTGGTTGTGAGCCTCCACCTGACGGAGGGCATTATTCTTTGGGTTCTGAAGGATGGCCGGTAGCCGAAGCCTGCGAGTGTCAGATCGAGCTGCTAGATGAGACGCTTGGGCTCACGGTGGAGATATGGCACTGTCGTTAGTTTCCATTGTGGCGGCTGAGTGAGTGTCTTGAGTCAAGAAGGAAGGGGCAAAACAGACGAGGAAGACAGATAGCGGAGCGCACTTAGCTGGCCAGATTTGCTCTGACGTCCGACTCTAGTCAGCGTAGATAGCAGGGACGTCGCCGCCGCTCGGAACCGAAGCGATGCGGCTGCCACGTGGCCCGACGTCCGGGGTGCCACTGATCGCTGATACGGCGTTATAGGGTGTCTGAGTTGGACCTGAATAAGGTTGAAATGGAGGAAGGGACGAATGGCATGCTGTATTGGGCGGATTAGCCCGGATTAGGATAAGCTAGAGTGGTGTGAGCTCGCGCGTGAAAGAGCTTGAAGCAAGAAGCATTCAGGGCTCAAGTCCTCACTCACCCGGGGGGCCGTTCGCTGGCTCAGGATCGCGCAGCTCAAGCACCTGAACACCTTGTAGGACGAAGGACGCACGGAGCTTACCACCTCCACCGCTGCTCAGCGCGCCAGCGCGCCACCCTAGCCAGCCTACGAAGCGTATAGTGCGCCGTAACGCCTGCCGAGCGATTTGACTGGCGTACCCTGTCTGGTTCCCCTTGCTCCCTACCTCACTGCGCCTCCTCCCTGCATCCTCTTCCGCCGTCTTACCCAGTTGGGTCACTGTCCCTGTATTCTGTTCGACCACTCGACTCGTCGTAGCAAGCCCAGCCAGCAGCAGCCAGCTCAGCCAGCCCAGCCAGCTCAGCCAGCCCAGCCAGCCAGCACATACTCAGCCGCCGCTGCCAGCCAGCCAGCCAGCCAGCCAGCCAGTCCTCTTCACCCTGGAACCCCTGCCTGTCCGGCACGTCTGCCGCTAGCGGTCCTAAGTGTCTCGTGTGGTCTAGTCTCTCAACTTAGAGCCTAATCCTGCTACACGTCCTCCGCCCAGCGTCCACCCGGCCCATAGCCCATTCAGCCAGTAGTCCCACACGGCCCATCCCATCCCATTCTCCATCCTTCCCTTCCTGCTTCGCTTCAACCATCCCATCCACTTCATCCTCATCCGCTACTCATCCCTCTTCCTTTGATCCTGCCATCCTCCATCCCGTCCCCCCCTATCCTCTCTTACCTCGTACCATTTCTTTGCGGTCTCCAGCCCCGGTCGCTTTTGCCTCTACCCATCCCTTGCGCGATTGTCGTCTCATAACACTCGTTCAACCTTCCCTCTTTTCTTCTTAATCGACGCGTCGTCTCACGTTTTACCCACCTCGAACGACACCCGATCACGAACTCTTTCGACGGCTCGCGCAAGTTACGACCAGCTGCATCTTCGTTTCCTTCTGCAATCCGACCTTCCAGACGAGCTCGATCACAGGACTCTACCCCGGATTGCTTTCTCCACCCTTCCGACTTTAATCCACGCCTTCCTCCCCAAACCAACTAACTCGTTCCAACATGGGTGGCTCTCTCTCCAAGGCCCTTGGTAAGTTCTGTGGGACGACTGACGCGGGAGGTAGCGCCCGACTGATGCGGTCCGTTCGTGTGCGCGAGGATGCTGGTGCTGACGCCGTGTCTCTATTTGTGCTAAACGCCATCGATACCAACCCGGCTCTCATTCTTTTGGTCTCGTGGACGTCGATCTGTGCGCTTTGCAACTAAGCAGGCAAGCTCTTCGGCAACAAGGAGATGCGCATTCTGATGCTTGGTCTTGATGCTGCTGGAAAGACTAGTAAGTGGATCACACAGCACACGGAGGCGCCGAGTCTAACGACAGCTATCCTCTACAAGCTCAAGCTCAACCAGTCTGTCACCACCATCCCCACTGTCGGTTTCAATGTCGAAACAGTCACGTATAAGAACGTCAAGTTCAATGTCTGGGATGTCGGAGGTCAGGACAAGATTCGCCCTCTCTGGAGGCACTACTACACCGGAACTCAGGTGCGTACGCGCGTGCGGGAGCGGAGGATGGAGGAGCCGCGCACCTACTCGGCGGAGCCGCGACATTGTTGCTAGATCCGCCATGTCGGGATTGTTCTTTGAGATCACACGAGCTGACATTGCAGGGTTTGATCTTCGTTATCGACTCTGCCGACCGCGATCGCATTGATGAAGCGCGTCTGGAGCTGGAGCGCATTCTGGCGGACCGGGAAATGAAGGACTGTCTGTTGATGGTGTTTGCGAACAAGCAGGATATCCAGGGAGGTGGGTTCTCATTCGATCAGCGGCGTGTGCACGTACTGATATCCAGCCATGTCACCTGCTGAGGTAACTGAGAAGCTCGGCCTGCACAAGATGAGGGACCGCTCGTGGTATGTCCACCCTAGGTAAGTCGTCATCGCGCCCCCACCAGCATACCGCCCACTGACGCTTGCAGCTGCGCCACGACCGGTGAGGGACTGTTTGAGGGATTGCAGTGGCTTTCGCAAAACGTCAAGGGTACGAAAGCCTAAGGCAGTTGACACGATATTACGCACATCGACGATTCTATTTCTTTTGGTCCGGTTTCTCGCTTTCTCTCTCTCGGCAGTTTGGCTTCTCCTCTATGTTCCCCTCACATCGTGCATCACCTCTGCATCAGCCGCCGCCGAAGCGGCAGCGCCTTAATTATCTTCTTTTCCGGTGTATTGGTGCCGCCGCTCGGCGTCGCCTGCAACGGCAAGAACCCGAGCGGACGGCATGAGTTGCAACATGGTGTCAACCGCCATGGACTGTGCTTCGGTGCTCCTCAACATCGCCCTAATTATCAAGCAAAACCCCACCCCTGTCTCTTGTCGGTCTTGGTCAAGCGGCCGACAGCATCGTCTTACACTACCACGACATTTTATTCATCACATTTCTGTTAATTTGGGGGCGAAAACATGCCTGTTACGGTTTGCTGGGTTCCTGGTTTCCATCCCATTATTTGCGTAGATGTGTATACCCCATCCTAGTTGTCTAGGTGATGATGCACGCTTTATGAGTTACGCTGAACGCGTTTGGCTGAAGGCCAAGCAACATCATTGTTGACAAGATAAGACGGGTGATCGTTCGGCAGGTGTGCACGTGAGAGTCCATCTTCGCCTTGAGAATCAGTTCGGCCGTGTTCAGAAGCGAGCTAGTCAGTTGAGCAGTAGTTCGCCGCGTCAAAATTGCATGCTTCGGTTGCAGCAAGGAAAAGGGACGGGTCTGCGTCGCCCCCTACTCACGTACATCGCTGCCCTTGTGCCGCGTACTAAACATTGGGGCAAGTCGGGACCTGGTTCTGCGAAGTCAGAAGCCAGAAGGCAGGTACCGTATTCAAGGTCGTGCGATGCCAGTCGATAGGCGAGGTACAAGTGAAAGGACTGTGCACAGGTATTGTTTGTGGGTATCGCATCCTGTCAACCTGCCAACCTGCGACGCGTACGGCGTGTCTGGGGTCCGTACGACGGACGAACGATCGGACGCGCAGCGGCAGGGATGATGACGACCGTCGCGTTGTATTCTTACGTGTTGGTCGCCTCCAAGCCGGTCTGGCGAGACTGCGCGACCACTCCAGTGAGTTCCTTTGCTGCAGCCCAGGCCCATCTTATGGCAGGTTCAAGGCACTGTTTGTGTAGATTGGCGGCTGGGCAGAGCGGCCCCACCTCGTACCTCCCCTGTGGCCCATGGGCTGGCGAGCCGATCACCGAATGTACCACCGAAGTGGCCGGCTTGCGCCGGCTGCCGCAGGTAGTCAGAAAGCGTCGCGCGCCCAAGTTTTGTTCAGTTAAGCTTGCCCCCTGATCTGGCAGAGATGGACGGGATGTCCGATTCCGGCTCTACACCGACAAAGAGACCGAGGACGAGCGTCAGTGGGAACTGAGCCTCAGGTAGCTAGGAGCTGGATAGACTTGTGGAGCATCTCGCTGCCCGCAAGCGACCCGTCAGATCGAGGTGGATATCGCCCGAGACCGCGAGCAGAGGTGCCGTTCGAAGCCCCAACAGCGACTCGGAGCATGCGGAGCAAGAACACTGCCGTAGCGGCCAATACGTGGGTCTGCGCGGCGTACAGCGTATTTCATCGTGGTGGACTTCGGTGGGTGGCGCCAAGTGATGTCAGTGGCCGGGAGCCCCTCCTCCGGCTGATCACACTACGCTAGCGTCACCGAGAGGCGATCTGCGCATTCAAGTTGGGCCGCACAGACGCTCGTGCAGCAAGGCAGCAAAAGCCGGACAGCAGGGATGAGAGAGTCTGGAGCTTCTGGAGGTACCCGGGGAATGCAGCGCTGCATCTTAGCAGACTAGCAGACAGAGGGCGCCCAGCAGAGCCTGCGAAGGCAGACTAAAGTGGAGGCGGTGAAAGCGATGTCTCACCTGGCCTGAACGCCCTCTTGCGCCTCATGCTCCCTTTGCCCCTTCTGACCTCCCTTGCACTCCTGTACGGCCTACACTCCTCAGTCAGTCAGGCAGGCAGAAATGGATGCGATCGGGTGCGAAGCCGTTACTCGCGCGCTATGTCTGTCCTTTCTGCAAATGACATTCGAAGGGACAGGTAGGCTGCTAAGTCGTTGGACCGAAGAGTCGGAGCGTCGGATATCGGACTCGAGTAGCCGCAGACATCTCTTCGGACTGACGCATACTCGGAGCGGACAGGCAGATCGACTCCTGGCACTGCAGGGCGGTCGCCGTGTAGCCCGCTCACTCCCTTCGTCATCGTCGGTATGACTGTCCGGGACACCCATACGTCAGCCAATGGGACTGGCGCCGATACACTGAGCCCCACTGTGTGCTACGCTGCTAGAGTGTGTGGATGTGATCTCCTTTATTCTGTTCACACACCGATACGCCTTCCTCGTTACGGACCAATCGCAGTCGCTGCCGAGTTCACCGGCTGTGACAATGCGTCGAGTTTAGAGGGGCTGGTCAGTTAGAGGGGCTGGACACTGACCTTCCTCCGAGAATATGGGCAGCTGGCCCCAGAGCCTGGCAGATGGGAGGTAAAGTTCGAGCAGTGTGTGGCCGCGCAATCTCGTCTGCTTTTCCGCGCCGTGTACTGCGCCCTAACCTTGCCGACATCTGCCCCAGAACTCCAGCTCGGGATCGGACCGGTAACGACTCTCGGAGCTCATACACAGCACACACCTAGCACTGCACACACATCTGGGGCGCACGGTGCACGGCGGTGGCTGGTCGCCGGGGTGTTTGCCGTACCTCGTGCGGCCGTGCGCCCCATTTCCGGAGAGTCCGGAGAGTACGAGTAGTGACCGAATGTTTGTGACAGTTCAGGAGGAGGTAGGAGCATGAGCAAGCGGATCGCAGGAATCGGTGAAGTCACCTCGGGACCTGGAGGACCTGGGGGACCTGGCTAATGAAAGGTCACGAGGAGAAAGCGTCAGAATCTCGTTGACATGTGGAGTTGGCCCGTGGTCTGCAAGAATACCAGGAAGGGGCCGGCGTGATTGGCGCGAAGCCGGGATGGTGGCCAGGGCGAGATTGAACAAAGTCCAGGACAGCTAGGACAGGCTGTCTAGGGCAGAGGAGAGGAGGACGGCAGATCAGGCGAACCGACGAACGAGGTAGAAACGTAGAAGTGTGCTTTCCTGGAGGAATGACGGAGTGAATGGCAGCCCAGCGTATGGGGGTGCGTTGTCGGTGAAGGCAGGATGTCTGGCAGGGCGGTGATGCAATAGGAATTAAATGACATCACTGGCCTGTGATGGCCTGGACGACCTGGGAGGTCCTGCCATCCCTTGCCGTGCAGCCCGGCTGGGTCCAGGGGGGGCCAGGGCCCGCGAGCCGAGTCCCCAGCTAAGGGACCCGATGAGGATCAGCACCACCGTGCCGTTGGCTAGGCATACTGGCTGAATGAATGCGATGTCAACAAACCATACACATGCTGCAACCAGGCCCGCCATGGTACAACTGCCCGCTCTGCAGTGCTGCAGCACCGGTGACTCCGTCCTTGCCTCCTGCTCCCTGCTCCCTGCTCCCTGCCCGTGCCCCCCTCTCCCCCTCCCAACTGCCAAGACGGTCTCGCTCCAAGTCTTTCCTTTCGTCCCCCGCCGCCATATATTCAATCAGTCCACTACACATCTCACCTTGACCAAACCCCTCCCACATCAGATACACTACGCACTCTGCCCTGCAGCACTGCTCCAACTTCTTTTGACTCCATCGCATTCTTCACCAACCTTCCACAAACTCAACCACATCTCGCCTCTTGCTGTTACTCCAACAACAACACCGGCAAACAACACCCAACCCACCACCACCACCAAACACAACACCTTCGTTGCACTAACCGCCTTCCTTCCTCTCTCGGCGTTCCACTGTAATTTTCCCACATCGCACCGACGCGCCGATCACCGTCACTCGCGCTGGATATCGCAAGCTTCCAAGCTCATATAATCACCTACTCGATTCAACAGATTGACACATAATCCGTCACCATGGCGTCCCCCGTGAGTGTTATTTTTCGTATCGTCGCCGCCTGCTGCGGAACGGCGGGAAGGGGATCTGGATCTGAGCCATTAAACGCTTTGCCACCCCTACATTGAAACGCAAGAGAATGAAGCTGACGAGATCTCAGGCTGTCCCAGGACTCTTCTTTTGCTTCGCCTGCATGGTGCTGCTCCTCTTCGCCTCGGTGTCGCCGCCCGCGTGGAAAGCCGTCAACTTCCTCAAGGCCGGAACGCCCAGTGGAGAGACGGTCTACGGTGTCTTCGGCCAGTGTGTGAAGGGCGGATCGTGCTCGCACCGCAATGTGTGCTACAACCTGAACGCCCTCGGAGCTGAGTGAGTCACCTCCTATCTAGTGCACGGACAGTCCGTTAATGCCATTGCAGCGTTGTCCTCGACTCGAAGATCCTGCACAATCTCTCGTGCACACTTATCCTGCACCCGATTACTGGCGCTCTCGCCCTCCTCGCCATGGTCATGGGCCTGATTGCCGTCTGTGCCGCGTCCCGCTTCGCGACCATCCTCATGGGTCTCCTCGCCATCCTCGGCTCCATCGTCGGTCTCGTCATTTTCGTCATCGACATGGTTCTCTGGAACGTCCTCAAGAACCGTCTCCAGAGCAACAACTACGAGGCCAAGCTCGGAAACGCCAACTGGCTCACTCTTGGTGGAGTCGTCGCTCTCCTGCTCGCGGCGTGCACGTCGATGTGCGGTGCCTGCGGACGTTTCGCGACGGGCCGCATGGCCGGTGAGAAGTACTAAGCTGCGAGTCGGAGTGGTCCGCGGGTCCAGCGCAGGCTGCGAGCTTCGCCCCCCGCGCGTCCTGCAAACCCGATCTCGTATCTTGTGCATCAGAAGTAGAGGCGCAGCAGAGGAAGTGCGCACCCCCTCCAATCCAACATCTTACACTACCGCCAGTTAACAACAACTACACATAATCTTTTCTTCTCTTAATTCACGCGCTTGCCCCCGTGCAAAGCTGTTTGTAGGACGAAACCGAACACCTAGATGGCCCAGCGGGTCGATGCATGCGCTGGGCTCAAGGGTGCGATGCAGTCTGAATTTCGATACACCATTCCATCCGAGCACGAACGTCAGCGAGTGCTGTCCAGCATAGGACGCTTCAGCAACGACGCCAAGCGCAGTCGCAGCGAGCATCCGCAGCTTGCAGTGGGCACGGGCACGGGTGCGCCCCCGAGCGCCTCCAATCCATGTAAATCTAGCCAAGCGTATCCCAAAGCAGCCCCAGCGTAATGTCCAAGACCAATGCTAAGCCATGGAAGAGGCTAGGCATAGCTGGGTATAGCCTCTGAAGCAGCTCGCGCAAGCGTGCAGCTCGAGCAATCCCAACAGCGACTTACGTCAGTCCTTAGCTTGGCTCCAAAAAAGATCACAACCCAAGTCCTGGCGGGGATCGAGGCGATGACATCAGTGTCTCTGGGGGATGGGGGGGGGGGGGGGGTACCCACCGAGCTTCTCTTGAGCCACCGAAATCTAGGGTCCCCTCTCCTCTCACTCCGTCACTTTCGCTCTCTTCGCCGGACTGCCGGAAGAGAGCCGGGAGCACTGACGTCCCAACGTCTATCTTCGAGACACCGAGGCATGCGTCCCCCTCCCAATCCTGCCCGATCGCGATTGTCTTTGGCTACGGTGAGAGGGGGGGACAACGTCACCCCGTCATTCCTCCCCGGGGCAGTGACGGGCCAGTGCTGGGCTCCTCACCGTCATGCTCACCGAGAGCCTTCTGATCTTCCGACCTGAGGATGCTATTGCTGGTGCAGGACTCCACCGACCCACTGCAGCGCTACGTACGCTCTGTCATCGGATCGGATGCATGTTGCGTTCATACTGGTACAGATTACAATGCTGGTTGGTTGCTGATGCTGGTTCGTGACGTTCTATGATGTATGCGGGGTTGGGTTCGGTTGGGCTCCAGATTATGACGGCGAGGGGAGCACGCGAGCCCAGCGAGCTCGCTCGCTTGCCCTGCTCGCTACGAGACGTCCGGCTCGCTCTTGATGTCAACCAAGGTCGGCTCAGAACGTAATGGTTGCTCGTCCTCGCTTTCCGACAAGGGAGCGAGATACATGTCGAGGTGCTGGTGGATGATGCCCAAGACGCGGTACTTGTCGATCTTGCCGTTGAGCTCGGAACGCTGTCTGTCAGTTGTGGCTTTCACCGTCAGCTTACCATGGCGAAGTATACTCCGCGCGTGACCATGCCGAAGATCTCTCTGAACTCGGTGTGCTTGCGAGAGCAGCCCCTCGACTCCATCGCCTGCGACGCGCGCTTGCGGATCATCTGCCGTGAGCTCGAGTTGAAAAGCTAAGCTCACCGTCTTGTTGTCCACTGCGCGCTGGGACAGAGGCTGGTCCGCAGTCTGCGACGGTGCGACACTCGCCGCTCGACCGAAGACTGCCTCAGGATTCTCGGCCGCACCGCTGATCGGCTCAGGCACAATCTTGCCGGCCTTACGGCGTCGCCGATCATCGTCCTCAGGTCGCCGGGGCCGTTTCTCCCCTCTTCGCCCGGGTGACCGCCCGTTTGGCACGGGGAAGGCTGGAAGGACTGGCGAGACACTCGGCGGAGCAGCATGTTGCGGGTCGTTCACAGAAGCTACGCTGTTGGCCCGCGACATGCTGCGCCGGCTCGGGAACGGCGGCGGCGGCTTCTTCGGCGGGTTTGCGGGAAAGTAGCGAGGCGCTGGAGTCAATGGGTGTCTGTCGACAGCACTCACCTCGAGGTAAGGGCTCTCCTGGACGGATCTTCTTCTCGGCGGGGGCAGGCGCGTCACGTCGACGCCCGACGCACAGACGCAAGCTCTCCCCGTCACGTTGCCCGTAGAGGATGATCGTGGTAGCGTCTGCTGTTAGCTTGGAGCAGACAGTCAGCTCACCGACACCGGCATCTCCTAACCCTACGACTAGACCCGACACGGTACGTCCACCGACGAGCGGCGAGCGGGAGAAGAGACCTTCGACGTAGGCAGCGAGGAGTGGAGATGTAATGGATCTGTTGTTAGCTGTCGACCGCGGGATGAGCAACCATACACTTGGACACTGTCGCCGCAGTCAATCTCCTCGTCTTCAACTCGTGTCAGTCCGCGGACCTGAAGGAACCTGCGACCACGCAGACTCTCAAGAAAGAGGCTCAGATCGGCGTCAGAGGGCAAGTTCGGGCTGTTGTTCACCGCCGCGAACGCCGCCGCCGAAGCAGCGCTGGCGCTGGGGAACGGCGAAGCACCAGTACTGGGATTCACGCGCGCGAGGAACGTTATTCCTGCTGTCAGCTCATGATCTAGCTACGGACATCTCACCATCGAGGCGCCATCCGTCTGGGCCGACCTCCAGACCGCCACGCCATAGCAGGCGCCAACCGCGTTTCGTGGCCGGAGTATGAGGGCTCAGCACAGCGGCGGGGCGGGGAGAGCGAATGGGGGACTGAGCAGTCGGAGGAAGAAGTGAGTCGCGCTTGAAGCTCGCACATGCGTCTGACGTCGTGCGCGCGAACGGGTTGCGTTTCGGCGTCGCGCTCGTTGCTGGTGGTGGGGGGATGCTGGAATGTGAAGACGAAAGCGGCACCGATCTCAGAGGACGTAGCGGCGAGGTGTGGACTTTGACTGGTGATGAAGCAGCAGGGGCAGCACCTTCCTTGGAGGAAGGCGCCGGGGAAGGGTCGAGCCGTTCGCCGGTGGTCACGCCGAGCGTCGCCGCCATACTTGACGCGTCGTACCGTCGCTGGTGACGGCGCACGGCGTCAAGCCCGAGAGTGAAGAGGACAAGGACAAAGAGGAAGAGCTCAGCCTCGACGTCTTCCTTCTGTTGTGTGCGGGTCGTGTGCTGTTGATGGTGGCCGGAAAGTTAATGAGCAAAACAACATTGGCGCGTCATTCCCCAATCCAACTGCCAGATTCGGACGCGTACCAGTCATGTTGACGGTTGACGGTGGCGTGAAGCGTGGCTTTGGTTCCGTCCAGCCAGCATTGACCTTCTCTGCAGCAATGATGCATGCATGGTCTTCCTTTGTTCTGAGACAACTATGAGAACATGAGGGCATGCATCGTCGGTCATGGTCTCGACTTCAAAGGTGTGGGATAGGGGGGAACGGCGGCCTTCCCTTGTCGTCTCTGGTGCGCGTCATGTCAGTAGACGTGCTACTGCCTGGTATGCCATCATGCCTGTGGCAACCTCTCCGAGGTGCAAACTGTCCTAAATTGATACATACAAAGAGCTCGCAACCGCACCTCCTTCTCTACTCAAACCTAGGGACTAGCACGCGGAGGAACGACGCCCGGCAGGTCCCAAGCGGGGATCATCTTCTTGCCGACGTAGTGAGCCTTGAACGCAGCCCAGTACGCGTCCATGCCATCGACGAGACCGAGCTTCCTCGGCGTCCAGCCAGTTAGGGCGTGCGCGAGGGTCGGGCGGAGCTGGGTCGTAGAAGCCCAAGCAGACTCGGCGGAGATCTCTCCCGGAGCACGGAGCCTGTACTCGCTTGCTCCCGAGACGCGGATCACGGCGTCCAGCACATCGGTCCAGCGCTCGCTCTGCGGGTTGGCTGCAGCGAGGGCGACGCCCTTGAGTGCCGGGGCGCGCTCGGCCGCGCGCACGACGAGCTCAGCAAGGTCGTCCTGGTGAACCATCAGGACACGGGTCTCGGGGAAGCCGACAGTGTCGAAGACACCACCGTTCTTCGAGGCGTCGTATGCGGGAGCGAAGAGGTAGGGCTCGAGAGTCGAACCGGAGCGGCCGTACAGAATACCGGCGCGGATGACGATACCGTTCACAGCGTTACCTGGAGTCAGCTTTGTTTCACAGCCATGGAAGCTTAGTCCGGCTCTCAACCACAGCCTACCTGTGTCGAGGTGCGATAGAGTCGACCAGCTGATGAATGTGGAGGCCTTCGTACTCACTGCTAAGCACCTGGTTCTCGAGCGCCGCACGCCACGCCTCCTGTCCCGTCGGAACCGTGGTCTCGGAGACCCATCCTTCAATACCGGCACCCTTGGCCTGGAGGTCGGCCAACGTGCCGATGTAGATGTAAGTCTTGCGCGTCCCCGGCGTGGACGAGGAAAGCGCCTCAGCAGCGTGAAGCGCGCCCTCGGGGGCGTCGCCGTCAGACGTGCGAATTGTGTCAACGACTGCGGTCAGCTCGTCACTCCAAGTTTCACTAGCTTGCGGTCACTGAACGGAGATCATGAGGCGGGAGCCAAGCGGAGGTGGGATCGGTCCGATCCCTTCTCTCGCAAACCAGCTCGCACAGCATCTTTGCTTCGACCAATGCCGCCAGGAACAACACTCACTGACATCGCACTCCTGGGCGATCTTGGACCAGTGTGCGGCACCGTGGCCGGGCGTCGGGGGCGTGATGACGGGGATGATCTCGTGGATCTCGAGCTTGCGGGCGGACTTGGCGTCGCGGGTCGTGCCGTAGACGATGTGGCCGGCGCGCGAGAACGCAAGCGCGGTGGGGAGGCCGATGAAGCCTGGTCAAGTTAGCTCTGAGCACCGTCGATAGCTAGCTAGGTGTAGCAGATCGAAGAGTTGTGAAGTAGCATTAGGGGCTACTATGGAGTACTCACCTGAAGCGCCGAGAACGAGAACCTTCATTGTCTGCTGTAGTTGTCTAGTTGTCGTCTGTGGTGAGATGTAATGTTATGTTGCTGTGGGGAAGACTGTGACGTGTGGAAGAGCAGAAGGGGGTCAGTGCGCAGATCCATTATATGCGGACTGAGTGCGCGCCCGCCTACAGAGAAGGCTTGGGACGTGTGTCTGTGTGCCTTTGCGTCTTCCTCGATAATCAAGCATGGCGATACCCGGTTGTCTCCTCCTGGCGCTCTCGCCCCGCACAGAGAGCCATGAGTGGTCCAGATCGACTGCAGCAGAGCGCCAGGACGCCGCCGACTCTAGGGCAAGCCTGCGCGCCTTGCGCCCCGATGCGCCGCTTGCGTCTTGGGGAGCATCTGACTTTGTGGCTTGCGGTGGTGGGAAGTGACTCAGAGGATCAGAGGAGAGAGTGACGAGTGACCGGGCACCTCCGCTCGCGGCAACGTAGCGGGGCTCGGAGGCGCTCGCACATCGGACTGCGGGGTCCAATGGGCGCTTCGCTCTTGGCAACGCCGCACCCATTCCTTCGTCCATGACGTTGATTCAACCGAGATATGCATGACCATGCTCCGGACCAGGCGTCGATCTTCCCCGCACCGCAACGAGGGCCGTAACGAAGATCTGCATCTGTCACCACCACGGACTGATTACAGATATCAGCAGTAGTATTAGACGGCGATCTGTAAACTTGGTCGCGAATTGCCGGCGGCATCGGGCCGGGCCGGCTTCCTCGGACTCGGCCGACAACCCAACTTCTCTCTATCCCCGTATCTTCTGCTGTGCGGTGTATGGCCGTGCAAACAGTCCAGACTTGTCCAGGCTACCACATGCTCAGCGGAGCGTATTATACATTCATTTCCAGGGGTATAGAACTCGTCGCTTGGCTCAGGCCGGCGTCTGTGCGGCCGCGCGTGTAATGGGTTCTGCGCTTCCCCTCATGGAAAGGCAGCGCACGAAGCACTCCGGCCGCCAGATGTGCCAGCGCGCCTACCATCCGGACGACTGCTGTGCGTCCTGCGACCGGTCCGGCTTTCTGTACTCGACCTTGTCGACCTTGACCTGTTTGTCAGCTCGCTTCGGTTGGCAGGAAGCTCACCTCCCCGTCCACCAGCTGGTAGACGTAGGTCACGATGACAGGACCCTGGATGTCCATCAGCGCGAAGGATGGCGTCGAGTCACTGCTGTCAGCTAGGTGACTTTGCGGATGTGGCTTACCCGTACGCTCCACTCCAGGCGCCAGTTGCCGAGCCGGGGTTGACGAAGAAACGGCCATCAAACTCGAATGCCTCGAATCTGCGTCAGGTTAGCTCGAAGCCCCTACGACTGGGCCGGTACACTGGTCGGGCTCGCAGCCTATGGGCAAAGATAGGCAGTCGAGGACACTCACCGATGCGTGCCGCCCGTAACGAGCACGTCAACGTCCATCTGTCGAGCGAGCGCAGCGAGCATCTCTCCGTCGCCAGCCGGCACGACCTGTTGCCCATGAGCAACACCTATCCGGAGCGACTGATGCGGAATCGTCAGGGAGAGCGGGTAATGTGAGTTCTGCTGTTAGCTGAGATCACGCTTCTGCGCAGCTGCTGAACGACGCCGTCGCCATAACTGAGGCTCCCGGGGTCATATGACAGAGCCAGCCACTCTGCGTATTCTCTCCGAGCACGCTTAGCTGTCCCAGTAGAGAGGTAAACCCTACGATGTCTCCCACTTCAGTTCACAGTCACAGCATCGGCGTGCTCGATCCATTCGCATCGTGACTCACCTCGTCAAACTCGCCCCGTACAATGTGCACCTCCGGCGCAATCGTTCGGAGATAGTCATACGTCTCCCTGTCGCAGACGTTGCCGGTGCAGAGAATCTGACCGATCTTGCCGGGAACCTGGTCGTCAGCTGGAGGTTCTCATCTTCCGAGCAGCATATCTGCACGCAACGCGAGACCGATCTCTTCGCCGGAATCAGTCATGCGGACGAGGGCCGCGCAGGCTGTGGAGAGGGGGAAGGGGGGCGGTGCTACGAACAAGGAGCTTCTTGAACTTGGCGGGCAGGTCGTGAGTCAGTGTCGGGATGTGGAGGTCCCCAATGACGAGGACGAGGACCATGGCGGGCAAGCAGGATGGATGGAGGTAAGATCGAGGTTGAGGTTGAGTTGCGCGCGACACGGTTGTGTCATCGCGTGCCTGAATTCGGGGCTCTGGGTGGCGACGGAAGCAGGTGGCGGCTTGGCCCGTCCTCCACCACAAATCCAGGCTGGTGGACACAGCAACGAGCGAGATGATGCAATGCATAATGATAGATTTGAATGTTAACTAAGATTGGTTTAGGAGCGCGCGGTGAGGATGTCTGCGCCGTCCTCAGTAATGAGAATCTGGTGCTCGAACTGCGCTGAGCGGGCACCGGTCTGATGTCAGCTCCGAGACGTTATCATCAAGCTCACCTCGGTCGATACCGTCCACCCGTCATCCCAGAGAGTACCCCGGCTGCGGCTACCCTGCACAAGTGCCGGTTCGATGGTGAAGCAGTCTCCAGGCTTCATCGTCCCGTACTCAGTGTTGCCTGCCCGTCAGTTATCAGACACGGCGTGTTAGCTCACGATAGTGGATGATGTACGGGTGCTGGTGGAAGCGCTTTCCGATTCCGTGCCCACAGAACTGCTCGTTCACACTGAAGCCATGCCTCTTCGCGAATTCCCTGTCAGGTTAGTTATGACAGCCATTGGCGAAGCTCACTCGATGGTCTTGCCAATTTCATTGAACCGCTCGCCCGGCCTGCACACGCGGATGGCGAGATCGAGCGCCTCCTCCGTGGCAGCGACGAGTTCGCGCCCCGGCTTATCCGTGTTCGGCAGGACGAAGGTGGCAGAGGTATCTCCGTGGAAGCCATCCAGATAGATCGTGAGGTCAAGATTGATGATGTCCTCGGGCTCCAGCGCTCGGCTTTCATCAGCGTTGATTGCCTGGGTTACTGTCACTCACCCGTCGGGGATTCCATCTACCTGTCAGCCTGATCCCAGTCTGCTAAGCAGCATGCAAACTCACGCGCGATGACGTTATTCACGGACGTCGTTATGCTCTTCGGAAAGTGCGCATACCCTAGCGGAGACGGGTACGCCCAGCGGGACGTGATGAGGTGATGCGCAATGTTGTCAAGCTCTTCCGTAGTGATGCCAGGCTGGTGGTGAGCTCGCAGTTTTGTTGGACTGATGTCACACAAGACGCAGTGTCGGACTCACTTTGACGTGCTTCTCCATCTCAGCCAGAATGTCGGCGACTGTCCTCGCAGCACGGCGCGCACGGTGTTCGTCATCGGAGCCGAGCTTGATGGGGCCGCCCGCTTCCTCCTCCTTGGGCTCCGTGTGCTCCCAAATCGGGTGCGTGAAGAAGTTGTCCGGCACGTACGCTGGCCGCTCAATCTGATCGGGCACAGGTAGGGGCTCCGGGTAGACCGCCATAGCCAACGCCGAGTCGAGCGGAGTGTAGTTTCCCCACACGGCTGAGGCCGGCGCGGGCTGGACCCCGCTGCCACCGCTGACGAAGCGCTTCAGCGCTCGCGGAACATTCTGTCGTAGTCTTGAGCTGGCGGCGAACATGGATGTGATTGATGCCTAAGGGTATGGAGGCGGGGGGAAGGCGAGGAAGGCAAGATGACACAGTCGCGGGGCGACCTCCACTTTGGAAAAGTCAGTCATGACGACGGAGACGCAAGCGGTGGAGGCCACAGAGGGCCAATTAGGGTTTCCTAAAGGATGCAAAGGAGGACAGGGGTTTCGGATTAGTCGTATTAGACTGGAGAGCGTGATTGCTCTCGTGAGCTTGGTGTGCAGGGGGAAAGGATGGATGCAGGGCCCCAGGGTCTCCGCGGTATGCGACCCGGACCCAACCAGTGAGGGAAGGCTTCTTTGACCCTGTTCCCTCCAACCATATTGCAGATTGGGACCGCAGCTGACTCACTGCACGCCGACGAGTGACTGGTTCGCTGGGCTGGCTGGCTCCGATGCGGGAGAACCTGATTAGCGGGACCAAAGAGACGAAATAATATATTGGAGCAAATCTAATCAGACCCTTGGCAATAGTGAGTGCTGGGCCGCTGGCTGGCGTAATTTGCCGGCGCTATCGTCCGGAGCCGCACGCCGTAGCCAGCGTACGAGCAGAGAGAGAACAGACTTTTGTATCATCCTCGCGCCCAGCCAAGGAACCCAGAGCCTGCGCAACCCAAAGCAGAGGCTTACTCGACGCGCGCACAACGCTCCAACCTCCGCTATCGCACCGACGCACGCAACCAGAGACTACTACAGTCCGATCTCGGTTTCTCAGTCGCCTCTGCATCATCGCTGACACCACAAGTGCTGTCTCGCACTAGTCTTGCATAACCGTCAAGACAAACTACTCAAGCCACCACAACCGCCCACACAACACACAGCAAACCAACACACTGGCGCACTAGCACACTACCGGGCAGCCCAGTCCCCATCCTCGCGCGCGCATCACACACTTTTGCAACCGACCACACTCGCACTCCGGCGACACGACAGTTTTCAACACATCCCGCCGCCGGCGCAGACTCCTGTGCTGCATTGACTCTGCCATGACCATGGACCCTCCCGCGGGTCCCGTCGGCGACCCCTCCACGGCCTCAGCGACGACCGCGAGCGCATCGCCCCGTACCGACAGCCCCGCGACGCCTGTCACTCCCACCGAGGACGGCGACATGATTGAAATTCCTTCATATGGTGGGTAAATCGGGTGGCAAAGGCCCCGCACGTTGCCGCAGGCCAGATCTCAACCATTCAAGGGAGGACAATGCACACAAAGTTGCTGGTTCGACCACTTTGAGTCATGCTTGCGTGTGTGCGCCAGATGAACCGCTACCGAATCGTATGCGTACTGCGTGCGGGCGCATTTGCTGGTCTGCGATTCACGAGCTAACGGACAGGACTCGAGTATTGGGAGTACCGGCGCGCCGCCTTCCTCGCCGGCAAGCCCTTCCCTGCCCCCGGAAGTCCCGCGACGGAGCTGCCCGAGTCGTACACGGTCCCGCCGCCCTCGCCACCAGCCCCGAGCGTACTCTACTGCCCTCCGAGAGGCAGTTCGATCGAGCGGCTTGAGGCGCTACTCTCGACATTCGGAGCGGAGGAGAGCGACGTGGCGTGGAACAGCGGCGTTGGCGGTGTCTCCAGGAAGCTGGGGGGAGGGAAGCAGCTCGCCAAGGGCCTCAGGCTGGGACTAGTCGTGAGTACACATGCGTTCGGTGCGCGGAGTGGAGCTCTCCGCCGTCGAAGTGACGCGTCGGAGGCGCCCAAGCAGGAAGCGAAGACGACGGAGGCGTTGCAGAATCCAGATCCAGAACCATTGGAGAAAATGAGCTGACGCCGATCACCTTGATTGATCGCCGCGACGCTGTTCTTGACCTGCTCTATCTCACTGTTTGGAACCCTTCTCGATCATCCTCTCTCGAACGGCAATCGACTTGGAACACCGACCTTCTTCATGTCGCTCCACACCAACAGATCAAGGTCCTCCGTGCCGGCTGGCTCCGCGACGGTACCTGGCCCCTCGACCCTAAGACGCTTCGTGCTATGCCGCCTCCCGACTCACCGCCCCCGGCGCCCGGACCCGACCCCTACGCTCCCCCTCCGACAGGACCAGCAGTGGCGACGTACACGCCGCAGTCGCACGTCTTCCAGCTGCAGCAGCTGAAGCACTCCCAGCAGCAGTGGGAGCGCCGGGCCAACGGCTCAGGCGCCCACCTGGGCCACAAGCCGCTAACTTCTAGTGCTGTGCTGGGTATCTCTGGAGTGAGCGCGCCGGGCACGCTCGAGCTGCCGCGGTCCGGTCTCCTCGGACTCGGCAATAGCCCCATGCCCTCGCCCGGCGGAGGAGCAGTCAGCGCTGAGCGACAGCTCCGGCCCATTCCCAATAGGGCTGGGAATGAGTAGCGCCGGGCACCTCGCATAGCAGACGGAGTAGATGGGGCTTGTACAGTAGCATGACCAGGATTTATCGATACCAACCAGACTTCAGACCAAGAACCAGGATCAGGATCGCATCAGGACAGCAGTAACAGGAACTCAGCATCAGAACCAGGACTCAGCAACTAGACCCAGGACCCAGGACTCGCAATATTTGGGACATCACAGTGTCAGCAATCTTTCAGCATCTTGAAACCGACAGAATCAACAGGACGAACAGTGATCGTGAACAGTACGGCTCGACACTGCAAATAGAATAATTCCAACACCACCGTTCGCTCTGTCTGTATGATTGTAGTTTTCGTTCGACTCGGACTCAAGACTGGATTCGGATCGCGGGCTTACATTTCTCATTCTCATTTCTCTCGCTTCGCTCGTTATCTCATCTCATCTTATCATATAGGGTCCGGAATGCATGCATATTCGTCTCTCCATCCCTCCGTCTTGGCAGCTCGCTTAGCTGAGCGAGCGTGTGATCAGCTCGGTCGCTGAGCTCCTGCCCGACGCTCGCTTGTGATGAAAGGTGGGGTGTTGTCTACTAAGATGTTAGGTTCTTAACGTTCTATCTGGATGTCATCGTTGTGCGGTTCCGCCGCTCCGCTCCTCCGCCAACTCTACGTGGTGTGAGCATCCCTCTACTTGATGTCAATGAGGTCGCCGTGCGTGATGGCCTTGAACACCTGTCCCTCGCCCGAGGGCGTGTTGCAGAATGACTGCACAAACTTGGGCAGGAACTCCTCCGCAATGGAGGAGAAGTAGAACTCGTGCGTGGCATTGTGCGCGCTCTCGAGATTGTGCGCAAGCTCGTGCGCGAGGGAGAAGAACCAGCTGATTGCGGCATCCTGCACCCTGCCGCCCGTGACTGCTTCGTCGTGCCAGGCGTCATAAAACCGCGCGTTACAGAAGACGGCGCCGCCCCTGTTGAACGCGATGAGCGGGCCGGCGCGGTCCCAGAACACGTTGAACACGCTGTTCTCGACGCCATACACGCGCGCCAGGGGCTTGAGGACGTGATCCGCGAAACGGGCCGAGACATCCATCTCGTGTGCTGAAAGCGTGTGCTCGTCGGTCGGCAGCCAGAGCTTCACCCCGTCCGCACCCTCGCGCAGGAGCTTGATGTTCGCCTCGGCGCCGCTGTCGCAATATGCCTGCTGAGACTCTGCGACGTCGCGCACGCTCCGCTTGCTAGACTGGACCGTGCCGCTCGACTCGGGGCGCGAGGCGGCCACGGCACTCTGCACCACGTTTCGGATGGCCGAGACGTCCGTCGGACGCGCGGTGTGCTTCTCGCTCCCCTCGCCGCCGACTCGGCCGGGGCCGGCACCGCTTCCGCTGCCACCGCCGGGAGAGGACATGCCGCCACCCATGCCACCGAAAGCACCGGGCATGCTAGGCCCGGACGTGCGGCGAACAAGACCGCTGTCACGGCCGATCTTGCGCAGCGTGTCGAAGAAACCGCCACCCTTGCCGCCCTGCGCGATGGCCTGCAGGCGCTCGCTCGCTTCGTTGGGCATCTTGGGCTCCTCAGATTGCTGGTGCTGAGTCTTGACGTCACGAGCTGCGGCTGGAACCATGGCCCCACCAGCCCCGCCAGCTGCACCTGCTCCAGCCGCCGCACCAGCTGCGCTCGACCCAGCGTTGGCAGGGTGCGAGTCCTTCGCTGCAGCGGCCGCCGCCGCCGCAGCAGCCTCGCGCTCCTTCGCCTCTTCGGCCTGGATGCGGAGCCTCTCCTCCTTCTGCGCGTTCAGAATGCGGTCAACGTTGTAACCGCGCTTCTTGAGGGAGAGAAGAGACGTGGCCAGGATTGAGTCGAGCACCAGAGCATCCTCCGCGCGGTGGCTCTTGAAGAGAACTTGGCAGAGCGCCGCAGCGATGTCGTACGTGTCCTCGGGCGCGGTGACGGAGACAGTCAGTACGATGCCAGAGCGCGAGCGAGTTGCCTGTGCGTAAAGTGTCTCGACATGCTGGCGCACGCCAGTCGGTGAGCGCAGAGTGTATCGCGCCTTGATGTCTTGGGCTTCGACGACTTGGAAGTGCTCGCCCTTGGCGAGGTAGTCTGCCTTGAACAGCGCGTCCTTTCGGCCAGTGTGGCCAAGGAAGATTGTGAGACGCTCGAGAACGTGCTGCCGGAGTGTCGCAGCCGGTACAGAAGGAGGACGCTGTCCCGTCGTCACGTATTCGAGTTGCACGCGCGAGGATAGAGGCTGCGCTCCCAACGAGCGGTAGAAGCTCTCCATCAGGTGTTCCTCAGGAGCAGCGAAGACCTGGTCACCAAAGAACTGATAGTACTGCGCGTTGTCGATGAGAACGACCTGGCGTCAGTTCAAGGTACTTTCCCCTGTAACTTACATCCTTGGCTTGGCACAAGACCCATTCGCGGTCGAACTCTCCATCGACGACTTTACCCGTGATCTTGCTTTTCTTCGGAACCAGCTGTGATCCGAGCACGAAGGCCTTGTTTTTCATCTCAGCCAGTAGCTGCGAGTCGAAAGTGGGCAGGTTCGCAGCGAGCAATCTCAGCTGATCAAGATACCTGAGGTCAGTTGACGGTAAAGGGGGCGTTAACTCGTTAACTCACTTCTCAGGAGAGCCAGCCTGTCGAAGCATACGGTCAGGCTCGCGAAGTAGGAGGCGGGCGATGTCTGAAGTTAGTCAGGCGGGTGGCCGGGAGCTTACCTTTGTGAGATGGCTCAGATCGCACACCACACTGGGTGAGAAAGAGATTGGCGCGAGGACCAAAGTCCACAAAAGTGAAGGCGTTGGCGTAGAGCGACCCGACATCGGCTTTCGAGGCGAGGTACACTTCGTCCAGGCGGGAGAGGCGGGTCTTCTCGCCGTCCTTCACAGGAATGAAAGCCTTCCTTGCCAACGGCGCCAGAGCTCCGACACTAGCGGAGCCGACGCGTGTTCCGAGATACTGGGAGTCAGCCGTACTTCAGGTGCTCTGTGGCTTACCTCGAAGATTTTCCGAGCCTCGTTCAAGTCGTACACCGGCTCCTTGAGGAATGCTGATACGAGCATGCCCATCGATGGGTCCGAGTCAATGCCAAGCTTGGCGGCAACATCCGGGTTGGAAATTGGCGGGCGAGCGACAGAGAAGCCAAGGATCGTGCAGTCTTTGTTCGTGAAAACTTCTCCGGGACGAGCCATGATCTGGGCACCGTTGTTGGCAGCAGCGGGAAGGAAGGGGATGGCGGCGAACTTGGCGGGACTGAAACCAGCGTAGTGCGTGCCGATGTTGTCGAGGAGGAACTTCAGGGCACGTTCATTGTACGGAGCGGGCCCGGCAGCGATGCGGAGCAGGGTTTCTGCTTGAGGGAACCTCCTCAGGCCCAGGTCGAACAACATGCGAGCCTCCTCGGAGCTAGATCGCCACTTCACATCACCCCAGTCGAGGAGCGGAAGGCCAAGCTCCCGCATGGAGTCCAGCGGCTCGTAAAGGTCGCTCGGCATCTTCCTGACCGTCGCAGGCCGCTCAGCGCCGGCTTTGATGGGTTGCTCCAGAGGGAAAGCAGCGGTGTGACGAAGTTTGTTGATCTCTTCCGCGGTGAGGTTGTCCTTGACGGCCACCAGGTACTTCATGAGGTCATGGCAAGTCCACTCGCCGCCGCCGATCAGACGCGTGAAAACGAGTTGCAAGTCGACAGTACGGCGCACACCAATGGCGAGCAGCATCTTCTCGAGACCACCACGGATTGCAGTGGTCTTGGGGAGAGCAATGGTGGGCAGATCATCGAAGAGGAGGTTCTTTTCAAAGTAAGCCTCTCCGGGCACCTTGAAGCCGGCCTTGGTAGGGATCATGGGGATGCCCTTCAGCTCAGCGACGATAGCCTGATGCTGCGTGGCACTGATCGACTGCCAAGCACGTCCGAGCATAGTGAGCACGCGCTCGGAGAAGGCTGCCGACACGCGCACGTCTGTTTCAGGATCGGAGCCTGACCTTCCAGACATCGGGGAGTTGACCAAGAAGCGGACGTAATGAGCCAGCGTGAGCTCCTGCCAACCAAAGATGCGTGTGATGTGCTGGCCTTTGAGGTCCTTGGTAACAGAGTAGGGTAGGGTATCCGGCGGAAGTGGCATATCGGTCGGGATAGACGATGCTTGAGGGTTAACATACGTCTTAACGGCCGACAAAGGAACGACCTTGGACGAGTCGGTGATCAGGACAGCTGCATCAAGCAGATGATTGCGAGCCTGCACTTCATAGCCGTCGGTAGCCGCGATCTGCTGCCACCACTTGAGACAGGCAATCATCTCCTTCTCAGTCAATGGTCGCTCCCCGAGCTGCTTGACGATGTCCTCAAATGTGATGTCACGCAGCAGACCTCGCTCTCTAAGCCTCGCAACTGCCTTGGAGGCATCAGTCAAAGTCGCTGGCGTGACCACGGGCAGGTCGGGCGCGAATTCCAGCAGCTGGTCGTTCGGCATCCGGATCTGGTCCACAGCTAAAACACCCGCAGTTGAGACCAAGGGCATCGTCTTAGGTGACCTGGAACAGCTGAAGAAGGCTCTCTCCATCTCCTGACCCACAGCCGCGGATGGCGTAGTAGCTCGGAATGAGAAGAACCGGAGAGCGTACAAGCCGCGAGCCAGGATCGCGGTACGGGCGGCTGTCTCAGTCGGTGTCGTCTTCGCCCACGCCTGCGTGCACTCGATAAGCTCGAGCTCGTAGATGAGGCGAGCTAGGTATCCACCGACCCAGAGAAGCTCGCGGTTCCACTGGGAGACGTGACGATCCACCAAGTCGATCGACTCTCGCTCAACGGTTGGGATGAACCGAGCTGCGAGGTGGCCGCCAATACCCGTCGTTTGACCTGTCGGTTGCCCGATGAACACCCTGGCCGACTTCTCACCATCAAGTGGTGGGCAGAGTCCGGAGAAAACCGTTGTGGCCGCCTTGCTGTGCGAAGATTTGCTGTCGAGGATCTTCTCTGACTCGTCCGCGCGTGAGAAAACCAGACTGGCGGGCATTCTAGAGGGAGCCGCCTTCTTGGTGGCTCGTTCGAGCTCCTTGGCATAGTTGGAGGTGATAGAAACTTTGACGTCGGCCTGGAACGTGTTAATCTGCCGAGACAAGATATCCACTTCGTTAAGATCTTGGACCGGTGGCGTCGCGACTGGCTCTGGCGTCGGAGTCGGGGAGGGCTCTTTCGCCCTTCCAAAAAAGCTGGCAAGGAATCCACCAGCTGCTTTCACGGGTCGCGCGATGGCTGGGGGCAGTGGAGGAGGGGTGACGCCCGTTTCTACGGGTCAGTCGGCGACATCAAGGAGAGCTACTCACCAGAGAGCCATTGCATTACTCGGGCTGTGATGACCATGCTCGTCGACTCGACACCCTGCACCCTCATCATTCCCATTTGGCTGGTCGTGTTAAGTCCAGTGCGGGAGACCTTGTGCTGTCCTGTCACGTCCTTTCGCACCTCGAGCACCTTTGTATCATCGACCATCATGTCGATCTTCGTGATCGTGCGCATGAAGGTGAGACTCGTCACTAGGAAACGGGCGAAATCCAATGGCCCCTCCAGCGGCGCCGGATCACGCAGCTCCATTGAGAAGATAGTCCACGGGTGGCCGGTCAACGATGGCTCGGCTTTCACCCCATTCGCAGTTGATGGGAGGTCACCAGAGCGCGCCAGTAGTTGATCCTTCCCGTCTTTCCAGTAGAAGCCCATCCATTTGCTGCCGGACTCAACGAATGGGTTATCGCAAACACTCCAAAGGGAGTAGAAGCCTACTCCAAACCTGTGGGGTTAGCCATGTCCACTTTGGGCACTCACGCTCCGATCTTCTCCTCGTCAGGATTACCCTCGGCGATCTTCTTGAGACGGTGCCAGTCTTCTGGCCGGAAAGGGATACCGTCATTGCACACGACGTATCGTACAATCTGGGGTCAGCGAAATGCATTGGGTACATTCTCCAGGGGCGCACTCACATTGTCTCGCTTGGCATCAGGAAGCGGCGACTGCTCTCCACGCTCATGCGCCTCTATTCCGGGCTGCGTGTAGAACTTGACCTGAACGTGCTGAGCCTGCTGCGTCAGCGTATATGCCCACCGCGAGGATTTGGTGACTCACTCCCGCATCATCAGCGTTCTGCAGAAGTTCACGGAAGACTGGCTGGTTAGTAATCGCAAATGTGACACGTTGCGCTGCTCACTGGTGTGCTCTCCGGAGTAACGAGCAAGGATCTCTTGGAACAGTTAGCTAACTGAAAGGGACTGGAGCTCACTGTCAATGAGTGCTCTTTGGTTAACCTCAACCGTTTCGTCTTTGCCGCTGCTCCAAAGAGCGTCTCTGTTGGACATGGCAGGAAATGACGACGTGTGGTGGCTGGAGCTGGGAAATGGTGGGGTATATGTGGGTATGAGGTAGAATGAGCGAACGCGGTGTCGAGCTGTCGTGTCGTATCGAGCGGACGTGTCTATGGTGCGGGATCACGAAACATGAGCGACGGCGAAGTCAAGCGAGAATTAATTGCAGAAACGAGAAGTGAGGAGGGTGCTCGAAATCCGCAGGAACACAAGGAACCCGCTGCGGTAAGCGTTGCCACCCAACTTACAGACGCCGTGCACTGACATACATTTCAGGGACTAAGGTACAAACAACTCGCGTGTCCGTCTCATGGATGACACGTGACCAAGACTACGGTTCGAATCATCGCTGTTCCGGGTCGCGATACTGTCCCTCGCGGCTCATCCGACTCCTCAACTGCTCCCAGGCTGCCGGCAGCTGGTCCCGGGAGATGCAGAAGCCCTTGGCAAAGGGCCCCAATCGCTTCACAAAAGCCTTGTCCGTCTCGTTGTGGAGGTTTTCCGGAATGAGGGCGACGTTCTTCACCCATTTGTTCGCCTCCCGATCAAACTCGTTGAAAGATCGGAGCTTGAAAGCGAGCGCTGCAATGTCAGCAAGTCATTCCGGTTTCGGATTAACGCACTTCTATCCTCGTACGTCTGCATGCACTTGAACGTGACATCCCGGCCCTTCTGCGTCTTCTTGACCGAGACACCAAGAATAGCCAAACCACTGAGGTCCTCGTACAGTCCGAGGCTCAGAGCGTCCTTCTCGCTGTCCTCCACGGGCGGCGGAGCAGCAGGAGCTGGTGCCTTAGATGCTGCATCTTGTAGTTGCTGGGAGTGCTGAATCTCGGCTTCAAGGTCGACCTTCAGTGTGGCAACTATCTCGTCAGCAGAGCTCACGCGGGCGCTCCGTACCTTGCTCGTGCTTCTCCTTCACGACCTTGCGGAGCTTGTAAACTTCTTCCCGCAAGTCCTTGATCCCTTTCCCGTCAATCTTGGAGTCCAAAGACGGCGCGGCGGCGGCCGCCTCTAGCCGATCGTGCGCCTTGTCCAGAGCCTCCCGTTGCTCTTTGACGAGCTTTTCCAGATCCGAGATCTTCAGGACACGTTTCTCGTCTAGAGCAGTCGCAGTATCGATCATCTTCACCTGCACTGAAACACGTCAGAGCAGAATCGATGTGTATTCGTTCAGACGACTCACACTTCGCTCGCTCATCCGCCTCCTTCCTGTACTTCTCAAATGCAGCCTCCTGCTCCGTTTGCCGCAATCGCGACAGCTCTTCCAGCTGCTTGGCGAAAAGGTCCCTCTCCTTCCTCAGCCTGTCTCGCTCCGCCGAAATCTGCTATCAGCCCTAGTCCACTCCTGTTTGACCTCGATTTACTTACCGTAGCGATGTCGCCCTGTTCGCCATTTCCGTCGCTCTTCGAGGGTTTAAGGGCCTTACTGACTTTCCGCTTCGAGGATTCCTCAGGAGCTGATGTTAGCTGAAAGACCTCGGGGAGGAGCGTACCGCTGTCGAAATCGTCGATAGCTCGGTCTGCCTTGGGAGGCGCGTTCTCTTTCCCTCGTTTCGCAACTTTGGTGCCTGACATGGTGGAGGAGGCAAAGTTGAGCAAGATCGCAAGTTAGGAGTGATCGTCGGGCCGGGGGTAGTGAAGAAGTCGATGCGCAGATATCTGATCTCAGTTTGAATGAAGTAGGGCGACACCAGCGTGTGCGGATTAGATGAGAGTTGGAAAGCAAAGTCATCCCGCAAAGGTCAGTCGCGTTCCGGTAAGTCTTTGTTTACAATTCGAGAGGTCGCCACCGGATATTTGGTTCCGTTTCGCAAACTTCCCCGTGGGGATTGCCGCCCATACGTCAACCACCGTCATTACTGGACGATGAGATCACAGTCGTTGTTGTGGTGTGGGTACGTTGTTTGACATCCGCTCTTGGACTCTGCCTCCGATATCCACACAACATGGATCCACCAGAAACAACGCCACAGCAAGAGAGTAATCAAACTGGAGGGTCATCCGGTGCTAGTTTTCAAAGCGCTCTCACAGCTTTGAAGTCGACGCACCAACCTTCCCTGTCCTCGAATCGGAATGCCGGAGGCGGTCTTCCTCCCCTGCCGAAGGCTTGGGACAAGGACTCCGGCACGACAGAGGAAAGCCCGGCGGCTTCTTCGAAACCTGTGAACAGGCCTGCGTCTAGCAAGAACGCAATTGTTCACAGCGTTCTACAGGTAAGCTGAAACGAGACCCACGAACCCGTGCTTGCGCCTACGACTGTGCGGCTGCTCGCACCACCAATGCCTGCTTGAAAACCCCTCTCAAATTCGAGAGTGAAAGCTCAGGAAGCTCTGGATTTTAGGAGTGCACTGACACGCACAGCGCCGTAATCCCGTACTGCCCTTCATCAGGAATGTTGGGTTGGAGATTGGCGACATCGTGTGCGACTATCAGGTGGGAGCGCACAACGGAGTTCTGTTCCTGAGGTAAGCCATCAACCAAGCTGGTCTGACCGCGAAGCTTGAAGTATCACCGGCTTCATCCCGAGTATATCCACTCAAGAATCGAGAAGATGCGCAATGCGTACAACGTCCGTATTCTGTTGATTTTGTGCGACATCGTGGGTGACTGGGTCTCCTCCTACTGACGCGGCAGAAAGAACACCAACAGCCGTTGCGGGAACTGAACAAGGTTGCCATCATTAACGACTTTACCATCCTCGTGGCTTGGTCGTAAGTGGCCCACAGCATGGTCGCGCTGACATGAAGCAATGAGGAAGCAGCCCAATATCTGACTACCCTCAAGCAGTATGAGCACAAGTCGGCGGACCCGATCAAGGAACGAGTGCACCAGACGTATCACAACCAGCTCGATCATGTGTTGACTTCGGGAAGGAAGGTGAACAAGTCAAATGTTGAGGCATTGGCAGCTCAGTTTGGAGTGAGTGCAGGGTTATTCGAACGGTCCGGTGGCACAAACGTGCCTGCTGACTTGCATAGAGCTTCTCCGCTATCGCGACGCAATCCAACCACGCTCTAGGAACGGTCAAGGGTCTTGGCCCCAAGAAAGTTGTCTCTCTCTTAGACGCTTTCAACAAACCTTTCGTGGCTAACGGCAAGTCCCGGGCTGCTGATGCATCCGCGGTAACCACGACGGTGCTCGTCGAGCACGGATCTGAGACAGAGTTAGACAACCGTCCTCCAACTCCACCTACCCCGTCCCGGCCGCGCGACGAAGGACCCAGTCGATCTCCGTCTGTGGGTCCGGATGAAGATCGCGAGGCTACAGGTGCCGTATGGGATGATCCTCTGAGCGATGAAGACGAGGACGACGATGACGACAACGAACGAGCCTCGAAACGGCAGCGCCTGTAACTCGGCCCCGGAGCAGCCAGCGACTGTCGTGGATCAGCACTGCTGACAGACCCAAGTGTACCCTCACAACAACATGCCGGATTGCGGATCTACGCCCGCCCCGTTTCGGCGCTTGACACTTCGCATGCGGCTGTCGTGCTCGTTCGCTGGACACCAGACCACATTGGGTTCTGAAACTCCTCGTGGCTGAGACATCGCTTCTGCCGTGCTCAATCACATACCATCGTGTCACGTAGGCTCAAGTGAGAGTCTGAGACACTGTCTTCGGGCTGATGACTTGCTGGGCTGTGAAACTGTGGGCATTGGAGGGAGCTGATGACACGGTGCTGATCGTCCGTGCATCGCAGTTAGGCTGGATACAACTCCCAAGGACTTCAGCGAGTAGAGATGGTCGTATCGACGAGCATGCACCCACTCCAACCAACTTAGACGGTGACCATTTGGCCTACTCTCTAGCGTTGGCCTACTCTCTAGCGTTGGCCTACTCTCTAGCGTTTACAACTGGAACCTGCAGCTGCCAACTGGGCTTCGCAGATTGCATCTCCACTGCTCATCTACCTCGCTGGTCTCTTCTCCTGACAGTGTGCTGCGCACTTGCACGATTGCGTAGCGATTAGTCACCGGCTTGACCTTCGGCGTCGACAACTCATTCCTCCAAGCGACTCACTGAGATGGCGCTCGATTGACCCTAAATGCGAAGGGGGCGGGCCGTGCACAGCCAAAAGTCAGACAATAGAAGTCTTTAATGGACAGGGTACTCAACCGTTATCAAAGTCCTTTGACGGTTCAGGCAGCCGAATTCTGGAAGGCGTATAGTGACGGTGGATAAATCTTTCGGAGTCTGCAAGGTAGTGCACCAGGAACCGATGTTAAGCAAGACTCACGGTAAGCCGTGCGCAAGGCACCAAGCTCGGGCTGATACCCGTAGTCGCGCAAGAGCCCATGGCCCCGAAACCTTCTCAAGATTAGCAGTCCAGCTGATGCGGTTACTTTGGATCAATTCGACGAGGATTGGGTGCGCAAAACTGCAAAAGGTCCCCCTTCTAGGCCAACCCGGTGACAGAATTGATAAGATAACAGGGTCGTTACTGCCGAGGCGCTGTTGCTGGATCGGCCCCATTAACGGCTGTCCGCAACTTCGCATACAGTGTCCAAATGCACGCGCTGGTTACAGATTGCTTCGACGCCTGGGCGCCGCCAGGGGCTACCCCGTCGATGGCTCGTGCTGAGCTAGGACCGCCGGCACGGCCAGCGTATGGTCCACGCGCAATGTCCGATCTTCGCTTGCGACATTCGCCAGTGGTCCAGTCACGATGCAACGTGTTCAGGATACCCAGGAGGCTGGTAGCAGACCGATATTCCACAGCGCAACCGCAATATTCGACATTCCTCGAGCTTCATAGATTTCCAAGGAGTACAACGCCGAATGGGTTCATCATTGCGCCGAAACGATGGTACACCCGCAGATGCGTCCAAAACTTCACTGGTTGGTGCAGCCATATGCTTGGGGATCGTCGACGACCAGAGCCTGACCTGCATTCAGCCCGCGACGCAATGGCGAGAGCTGTATATATTCACCGCAAAGCTCTTGATCACGAGGTAGGAAAGTCTGCCAACTCATTTCGATGGCGAGCTTTAAGCAATTCATGTTGCGGCCTGGCTGAACTCCATGTCGGGCTTGGATGCTGAGCGCTTGGATCAAAGGCACGATGTGCGCTGCGGGCGTGAGGGGTTGCAGCGTCCGAGGGCTGTTCATGGTAGAGCTTTGACCCCAGCACGGTCCTCTCCACATCCCTACGGTTCTGCCTTTGGCAATGTCCAAGCATCTTTCGCCCCCATTCCCTCCAGTTTGTGATGTCCTTTCAGAGCTTGACCTCGTAGTCCCAGAGACAGCGATGGTTGACTATCAGTGATATCCTAGACCTCACCCCCCACCTCCGCCCCAGGCTTCGCTTGCAGCCAGCTTTCCGGGAATCGTCTTCCGACCAGACACGCGCACGGGCAGCAATTAGGAATTCTGACTAGGCCACACAGACAGCCAAAGCGACTCAAGCCAGGACGCCTCACTGCCCCCAGAGAGCTGCGGGCTCACTAGGGGCTCACCAAACGCGTGGAAACGGACACAATGGACCTTTTGATGGGTTTTGACCTGGAAGCTGGCAGGAGCTGAGCCGACCGTAGCTTGGACGCTCGTCAAGGTCATGGCTTACGGGTGCTGCGTAACTCCACCCTCTGCGGGGCTTGCTGCCTCATGGCGAGGCTTGTGGCATTGGGCACCGCCCTTACAGCCTCTGCACAACCCCTTCCGTGCCCGTGTTAATTTGCTCAGTGCCAGAGGATCGATTGAGCTGGAGCCTGAGGTCATCAGAGTCCCTCTCGCAACTCTCTGCGCCGGTACCGCCAAATCTGACTGCATGTCCAGGGCTTAGCTCCAGGAGATAGCGGAGGTGTGTCGCTGGTTTCACTTCCCATGCAGCAGTACGGCATGTAGCTGGATGAGCAGCTCGTTCATCGTTTCCGCACACCATTATCCCCCAGTTCTAGGAACAGGTAACACGTCCTGCTGCCATAAGCCTGTCAACTCTTGTCCCGAATCTGGACACGGCCGCGTGCTCATCCGTGTTCGCTACACATGACTTTGGCCCAGAACCGTCCCCCACCATCAACTTGTGCGCACACGACTTCGACGGCGTTCACAACATCGTTGCAGACGGCGACGATCTGTGAACTCAAAGGCGACCAATTTAGCACACCTTGGTGGCCCCTATCGCATATCCCACTTCTCTCTCACCGGCTCGCACCTCGCGCCTCGACCCCTCAGACACCGCGCGCGCACGATCGTACTCGATTTCGTTCCCACCTGCGACAGCTTCACCGCGTGCTTTCCCGATCAGCGGCGCAGTCAAGATCCCGTTTCGACCACTGAGTCGGGCGCTCATTCGGGGGGTCTCTCCGCCATTGGTTCTGATCGACTTCTCTCATTCATCATCAACTCCCACCGAAACAAGGCATAAGGACATTCGATCAAACTCTCCGGGCAAACTTCTGCGCACGGCACGTTCGCCCTTCGCTCGGTCACGTTGCCATACTTCCACTCGAGTCCGGGTCAAAGACGATCGGGCAGAACTCCACTGTCGTAAGTGTTCCTCATCGACGATACCGATCTTCCCACGCCGATTTCGACGCAAGCATCATCGTTCCGCCAGTTCAGTTGTTGACGTGTTGCCAGGTGTCATTGTGGCCTTTCCTCATCTGTATCTAAGCCTGTTGCGCCCGGCCGCGACCCTAGCAGGATATTGCAGAGATTCAAGTCAGCATTCCTTGTTGACCTCGACATACCGAAAACTGTAGCGAGGGGTAGTCGAGATACGACACGTTACTTCTGTGAATTCGGCAAATCGACGGAACGACATTCTTGCAGGCTTCTGGACTTCGGTGGCCATCCTCATCTGCCGCCCCGACGCCGCCCCCGTCCTCAGGACGTTTGCCTGCAGTGTATGATACCAGACGGATCGGAAGCCGCACGAACGCACGTCTCCGAATTCAAGGCTAGACACTTCTCGTCTCGCTTGCAGCTTTCTAAGCGGTTGTTCCTCTGAAGTCTCTGCCTGTGAAGGCTTTTCGTCCGATCAAGTCACGGGCTTCTTGGACCTCGGCAGGCTCGGTATTAGGATGGGTTCTATGGCGCCTCAGTGCCTTGAGATCAGCCTGATACCCGTTGAGTCATTATCCTCGAACGGCAACGACGGTCGGGTTCGAGAAGGTGGAGCTGGAGAAGGAGCGCGTGTTGGAGATAATGGAAGTATTGGAGGGGACATACCAGGGCCAAGTCTAAGCGGGCCGTTAATGTCCAGTTTCAACCACCACCAGCAGGCGCTTCGAGCAGCGGTTGCGAGCCTGCAAATACATAGCTCGCAGCCAGAGCAGACGAATCCTATCCACACACCGCTGTACACCACCGCCCCCCTCCCAGACCGTTCACCCATTCGTTCCCACCACATCTCTCAGTTAGCTGCTCCCTCCCAGCAATACCAGCCACAGCGTCTTCTGCCTCCGTCTTCCACTCCTGCACCCCTTCGTGCACCACCAGACACGGAAGGGCAAGGACCGTTTGTCAGCCAAATCTGGCCGGCGGGCGCCGCAGTCGATGGCGACGCCATTCAAAACCCGCACACGACTGCGCCCTTCGCACCACACAGCACGCAAGGTCACGGGGCTTCTGGCTTCCCACCATCGCGGACTTGCACGGCCGCTGGCGGCATCGCAACCGTGAGCACTGCAGGAGCGGGTGCGATAGGAGGTGTGATAAGTGCACTCGATGCAAGAACCGCAGCGCCTGACCAGGCAGTTCCACCAGGTCACGAGGTAAAAGGCGAGATTGCGCACATCGGTTGTGCGCCCCGTACACATGAGCATAACTTGGCGAGCTCGGTTCCCACTCCAGTTCAGCAACAGGATAATCTCGAAAGTCTCCTGTCCAGCAGCTTGCAAGGTGGGGGAGTGTTCGACGGGGGCTTACCGGATCATACAGGACGACGCACACAGACGAGCGACTCGGGATACTCAAAGGCAGCCATATCGAGGCCGCCCTCTGGCATCCCCATCCCACCCATCCCTCCCACCAACACTTCCATCTCACTCAATCTGTCCCAGCCAAACGGTGCCCACGCGTCCTTCGGAGTGAGGAACGACAGCACTTGCGATCACCACCACACTCTCGACCCGATAAACACGGCAGAGTGCAACACGCCGCTCGTCGACAGTTTCACAACCCGAACCGACGTCCACACCGCGGCCAACACGACGGACCGAACGACGACCGGCGCACACACCGCCTACGCATACTCTGATCCTCAGACCCAGCCTCAGTCAAGTCGATCTGCCGTTCAGGTCGCCTCATCAAGGATAGCAACGATTGCCAACGTTATGACTATCATGAACCTGCCCGATACGACGTCGAGTCCATCGCTCAACTCGCCAGTCCTCGAGACGCCGCACACCGTGTCTCTACCCGAACCCACGTCCTCGAATGACGATGATCGCATGCCCAAGGTGGAGATCGGGGCCGAGAAGTCTCACGCCATCGGTGTCCCTTCAAACTCTGCGATATACAGCCAGCCGGACAGCCATCTGATTTTCTCGTGAGTGTGTTTGCATCCCTTGTCTGAGGAGTATCTGCGATGGGGCCTGCATGCGTCGGGAAATGACTGGAACCATCCTGTGCGAAGGCTGCGAGGGGCGTGGAGGGTGTGGAGTGCATGCCTACGGGGATGTCTGCCCCCTGTGGGGTGGACTGGCTGGTAGCTGGCACGGAGGTGGCAGATACGCCACTGCAGTGGCGAGTTGGTCCCGCCCAGCTGATTCTGGATGCCGACGATGGACCGATCGCAGCATACGGCCTCGGCTGGTCACCCTATCGCTTGCATCATCACTCTCTCGCCTCTCTCGCATGAGCATGGCGGGGCCAGGGTGGATGGGTGGAACGACGCGCGAGGTGATCTGGTGTCGGATGCCAATCAAACAGAGTGGTATGGCGGCTGGGCGAAGACCCGAAGGGGAATGTGACATGAGAGGGGAAAGGATCCGTTGCGCACAGGTGCGACGGTGCAGCGAGCGGGCGAGCAGGCGAGCAGGCGAGCAGACCAGCAGGGCAGCCCGGGGCCAGTCGCTTGATCGTCCGTCGACTCCGACTCCGTGTTTGCGGCGGCGCACCCAAGCGTCCACGGAACTCTCTCACCACTCAACCCCACCCAGGACACCCAGGACACAGCGCTGATGACACCAGTGTGCCGCGACAGGGCGACCCGACCCAGGCCCCCGCACCCATTGACAGGACCCGCCAAATGCCATATTACCCGGCGCATCAGCAACTCTCCATTAGCACCGCCGCCTCCTCCATCGTCCCGTCAGCGTCTTACAACACTCAGTCAGCGCACACCCAGACTCCTTCCTCTTCATCCTCTCAACCCACATCCTTCATCCCTCTCTCCTACCACACACCCCACTACACAACCCCCTCTCACCTCCAGCCGAGGCCTACGCCTCCATCCGAGTCCTTGTCGACACTGCCCAACCAGCCCTTCCCGTCGACGCCCGTCTCGCAGCAGTCGTACCAGCTCCAGACGCCCCAGTACCCCTTCACTCCGGAGGCATCCGAGTCCTCACGCAGCTATCCGCACTACACGCCGTACCAGTTTGGCTCGCAGCCCGGCCCGTCTGAGCAGTTCACGCCCTACTCCGATCCAACTTACACGCCGACCCCTGCAGCACCCGGCGGACCAGGGGGAACACTCGTCCACCGACCATCCTACCCGCCCAGCTACTTCTCCAGGTGGTACAACAGCGGCAGCACCACTCCAACCGGCCCACACCCCTACCACTGCCAGCAGATGGTGCAGCGTCCATCTGAGCCAATCCTCGCCCCGGGCGAGGACGTTGCGCAGCGTCCCCCCGCCTGCTACGCCGCGCTCATCGCCGAGGCGCTCCTCCTTTCCGACGCACCGCACCAGCTACTCGTGTCCGAGATCTCCGAGTCGATCAAGTCCCGCTATGTCTGTGAGTACGACCGTCCCTCGCATGCGCCATCCGCAGCCCTGGCTTGATAAGCGCCTTATCAGTGTCTGTTGTCTCGGCACATACGTCCAATAATGGGCGGCGAGACAACGACATGGGCTGCTCACACGCAACATTGATTGTCGTCGGCTGTGCACTGGGAGGGTGCGGGGCAACGCACAGCGTGGCGTCATCAAACCGCCGCTGACACACAGACTACCGCCAGTTCCCGTCCAAGATCTACAACGGGGTGCGGCACCAGACGTCGATGTGCAAGGCGTTCGTGAAGCTGAACCGGCCGTGGGGCGACCAGTCAGGCGGCGCGCGCAAGTGGGCGATCCGCGACGGATGCCAGAACAGTTTCCAAATGGGATCGCCGACGTGGACGCCTCCACCCCGCTTTTCGCAGAACGCCCAGGTCGCGCAGGCCGCCAAGCTCAAGGCCAAGGCGCAGATCCGCAGCATGGGCAAGTCGAAAACCCTCGCCTTGGGGCGCGGGGAGGACTCGCCGGAGCGCGAGCCGAACCCGTTCGACGACACCAATGGCCCCTCGAACGGCAACGCGTGGGACCCCGACCGCGACCCGCACCCGTGGATCAATGAGCCGGCATACCAGGCCCATCTGGCGAAGCGGAAGCAGGAACTCGCCCTCAACCCCGACGGCATCGAGCCGCGCACGCCCCCCAACCCCCAGTACTACCCGCCTAACGGCTACTCCATGTCCCCCGTTAGCCCGTACAGCTACAGCCACGAGCAGTACATGTCATCTGGAGGCTGGCACCCGGCCTACTCGCCCGAGCCCTACCCCGCCGCATACCACGACACGCCCGTTCCGAGCGGGACAGCAAACCCCTCCCACCTCAGTGGTGCCAGCAACGCCAGCGCGAGTGGAGCCAGCGGCGTCAGCGGCAGCGGTGCCAGTGGAGCAAGCGGCTCGAGCCAGGCCAGGTCGTACCCCGACTCGCACTCGAGCGAGTACCACACGCCCCAGCAGTCCCCCTACTACACCTTCAACTACAGCGGCTACTTGCAGGCGTCGCCGTCGCAGCCCGCTCTGTATCCCCCCTACCAGCCCGTGAGCCCCACGGCGGCTACGTACCCCTCGGTGTCGGCCGGTCCCTCCAACGGATGCTACTACTGGAACAACCCGTACCGTGCCGGGTCCGGCTTTGGATCCAGCTTTGCTTCGTCGGGACCCAGCTTCCAAGGTGGCAGCTTCAGCCCGCCCGGGCCCGGGTTCTCCAGCATGAGCAACAGCATAGGCAGCATGGGCGGCGGTATGAGCAACAGCCTCAACTCGAGCATGAACAGCAGCTCTGCGTCCAGCAACGGGAACGGAGGCAGCGGAGGCTTCAACGGGATTGGAGGGGGGCAGGGCAGCGGCCCTGGCGGACCCAGCGGGGGCGGGTTCAACCCCCAGGCGACCGGGAACAACAGCACAATGTACGACGGCGCAGATGAGGACTCGCCTCTGACTGAGATCCCGACGCCTGAGTTCAAGACCGAGCCGTAGGTGCATCTCCAGTCATGGCCACCGTCGTCATCCCCACATCACCCAACCCAACACAGTGCGGCAACAAGGGAGTCGCCCCAAAGCAGGAGGAGGACCGACCTCAAGATCTCAGAAGAAGCAGCGAGAGCAAGTGTAAGAAGTGTAAAATGTGCAGTACCCAATCATCCATCCAACAGATCAACGACCATCTCCCCGTGGTCACATCCCCGCAATCCATCAATCCGAAGAAAAAGCAAAATGTTGTGTATAGAGTAAGCGCTAGTCCTGGTTTTCGTTTCACTTTCTCTTCTCTCTTTCCGGTCATTTCATGTTCATTCTGCGTTAATCGTATGCATAACGCGAGGACGATATGCATGCTATACTCTTTTACTCTGATGTCTTGAATGAGTAAATGACGGAACGAAGAGAAGAAGAAGAGGGGTGGCCAATTCAAGGCACGACTGATAACCACGTGCGCCCTTATCTTAGCTCTGAAACTACTCCTTTAGTGCGCCCTACACGTCCCACCCATTATTGTCTTCACGAACCCCCCAACACTTGCAACTTCATTCTCTGAGCTCTTCACAAATGATCGATGAACTCTACACAAAGTGGAGAGCAGAACACGCAAAAACGGTCCTCGCCGGGATTTGAACCCGGGGCCACTCCCAATCCGACTCCAGAGGAGACGAGGAGGCAAAGCTCAAGATGTTAGATCACCCTAAGAGAATATGATAACCACTACACCACGAGAACGTCCGAAGACTTGGCACGTGGATCGCTGCATCGGCGGGGTGATGTTCAGAGGCCGTGCGTTCGGGGATGCGGAGGTGGCGGCTAGTTGATGGGAATGGCGAGGGGAGAATGTTGGTACTGTATGTTGAGAGGTTAGGCAGGGGTCGAACGGGAAGCGGCGCGTTGCCGACCGATCAACTTGGAAGTTACTGGTAGTCAGCTTAGAGAGCAGCGCGCAACTCACCGATACCCATAGAGGGCCGTAGTCTTGTGAGAGGCGAAGCGGCGAAGGTTCAGTCATCAGAAGGTCGCACACCCTGTACCCGTATAGTCGCCGAGCGTTGCGCCAGCTGAGAACTTGGATGCAGTCCAAGTTCTCCACTCCACGCGTGCTACAGGTCTTGAATGCCGCTGCGAATGCTTCTTCTGAGATCTCTGGCGTTTGCTGGAGGAGCTCGGACGGACCTTCGAGAGGCCAAGTAGCGGTAGCGAGAATGCAGACAACCGTGCAGAACTCATTTCCAGCCTGCTCTGCCAAGTTCTCTAGGAGCAGTTAAGGTCCATAGAGTCGTCTTCCTCAGACGACCCTTCGGTGTCGTCTGCGTGCTTTTCCACCCTGGGATGGAGAACAGTTGTGAAGTTGTGAGGCGTCGAGGGAATGAAGCCGCTCACTGCAAGGGGCATCATGTCGGATGCCTCTGTCGACGGGTAAGATAGCTTAAAAACGTGTTTGTTAACTGGGCAAGGGAACAGACAATTACAATTGGGGTCATTTCTTCGTGGCAAGTTCTTAGCCTTAGAGAGGTGACGAGGGTCTCGCAACCCAAGCGATCCAACACGGCGTCGAGGTCATGACAGTTTTGCGTGTCAGCTTCCAGAAACTGGAAGACACTGTTGAAGCCTATAATGCGGTCGACCGTCGACAAATGCTGAGCTACGGGGCACCGCTTGCCTTCCTCCGGCTCGGTGCAGCTGTACCGGCAGAGCGACGTGGGTGGATGAGTGACGTTGACGATCTTGGGCGCCTTGTGGCCGTTCGCGTAGAACATGTGGCAGAGGAGAGTCGTGCAGGGAAGAGTACAACTGAAGCTTAATCGACGACAGCCTCAGGTCGAGTCGCAGTATCGGTGGAGGAAACGTGAAGAACGCGATGAGACAATGTGACTTGCTCCCAGAGATCCTTGTCCGCTCTGGCCTGGAAAGAGGAGCATGTCAGTCGTATGACTCCGAGACCTGGGCCGTCGAGGTGGTCGTAGACGTTGTCGAAGTCAGGACGAGGTCGTGAGGAGGGGAAGAGGTCGGTTAGATGATGAATTCAGAAGAGGAGATGGGAAAGAGGAGGTGAGAAAGTGTGGAGCAAGGTGAAGACAGGTTGACGTGTACAGGGCGTCAGGCGGTCGTGACCAGATCAGGATTCGCAGGGTTGGCAACTGGTTATGAAACGACGCATCAAAGTGCATCAGGCTACGGTGCTATCCTATATCTTGCCAACTGTGTGGATTAGGCCATGGGCGAATGGAACCGATCGGAACATTGTGTTCGGACGTTGATGCGTTCGGAGGCGGGGACTTAGTGTAGCGGAGGGTCGTACTGTGGACGGAATGTTGCAACAGGGCGGGAGGAGGAAGGTTACTCGAAGGAAGGTCAAAGTATAATGTGAAGCGCAGAATGCACAATGAGATGTTTCATGGCGTGGGGAGCCTACGCCTACGTAGAAGCTTGTGTCGTAGTCCCAGGGCGGAGCTGCCTTGCGTACTAATCGTATCGCCGATGGCTCAGACGCCAGCAGGTTGCACACCGTTCTCCAAAGCGTTCGCGCATGTCGGACCAATTGATGATGTTGATGCTGTCCAATCTCCCTACAATCTGTCCAGCCCGGTTGTTGTGGGCTGCCCTGAAAGCTGCTTCGGAGGTATGCGGTGTCTTCTCTTGCTAGTCGGGGGGCTCTTGCAAGTCGGGGGAACCTTGCAAGTCGGGGGAACCTTGTGGGGGCCAAGAGTCGATTCCGACAAAGTGATGCTGTTGCCGCTAAGCTCGGAGGCGATATCTGAGACGTCGTCAACAAAAGCCCCACATCGTCGGGGCGCCCAAGATAGCTACGCTTTACACGTGCATCCTCTAGCTGCTTCGGACAGAACAGAATGGTAATAACGAAGGGGGCTGACTGGCTGTACGGGATGACTCCCAGAGGCAGGGCAGGCGAATCTCGGCGGGTATGACACTCGGAAGATGTGGGTGTTGTTCGGGTAGAGGAACAAGTAGTTCGGGCGGAATTGTTCTGGGCGGGCTCTTAACGTCTGCGAAATGATAAGAAGCTTGCACTTTGAGCTCTCGAGCGCCACATCAACGTCTTCGCAGGTGTACGTGTCGGCTTCAAGAACGTGGATAACTAGGCTGGACCACAATGAGCGGTTAATCCTCGGAAGATGCTTCCCAACCGGGCAGCCCATTTGGCCTGCATCTAGGTCGCAACATTGGTAGAAGCACCCGTCAACGGGTGGATGTTGGACATTGAGGACCTTGGTGACGCCGATGTGATCGTACAAATGGGGCTGAGCCGCGACAGCTGGTCCTAGTCGGTAGCTCATTGGGTAGGAGGGATGCCGTCCGCCAAGAGAGAGCACGTAGCCTCTCCGGCTTCCTTATGCAGTTGCTCCCACGTTATGATCTTGACGTTCTCTAAAAGTTTTACCTTTCTGGTTGGTTCGTGCGGTAGTGTCTCTTGCACGCCTTCAAAGCCGCCTGGAAAGCTTTGGCAGTCGTGTGAGGCGTTGACTGGCGCAGATCTCGAGGACCGTGAGGCGGCCAGTCGTCAATCGCAACGAGGGAAATTTTGTTTGCGAAGCCATCCGTGGCACAAGGTACTGTACTATGTGGTTGATGAACGATTCCACGCCAGGCGATAAAAATTGAGCAGGCTCCCGATTGGCGTCGCCCTCGATACTCTCTGGGTGTAAAAGCACGATGATATGGCGGAGACTGAAGTCCAATGGCTTCATGAATTCGATCGTGCAGGCTGTGACCAGGCCGCGGGGAGGATACGCGAGCTTGAAAATGTGCTGTGGTGCAAAAAGGGAGATGGGGTAGTCTGAGCCAAACTTGGCGAGGCTAAGAGAATATGAGGTGATGCAAGAACGGAAGCCCCCACACTGGCATATGAGAGCAAGGTCCGAACAGAAGTAGGTGTCGGGATGGAGGAGTTGAACGGTCACGCCGGCGCCGACAGTATCGCTGATAAACTCAAGTACATTGGTGGTGGGGCAAGGGCTGCCAGAGAAGCAATCGCTGTCTTTTGGCCAGTCATCCTCACAATGAGACATGCCTGCTCGTGACATGCCCCCTCGATCTGCTCTTCCTGGGTAGTGAACAACGCTGACGGTCTTGGTAATCTGGGGATGGCCGTCCTGGTAGGCTCGAGGAAGAGGGCATCCGTATCGAGTGGAGTACGTCTGCGGCCGCGTGTACACAAGTGCTTCAGGATGAGAGCGATCGTCTGAGGACGTGCACATCATGACACCACGGGATACCGTGAGGTTTTCCCATAGATCGATCTCGACGCGGTGTCGAAGAGCGGTGCAGGTAAGTCCCAATGACCTTCATGCTTCAGCGTCGACGCAGGCGTAGATGCGGTCGAAGATGTGCGGGAAGAACTTCCAATCGATCATGACAGGGAGCGGATTGTCGTCGTCTATGCTGCAGCTGGCACGGTCGAGTCTGTTGATGGTGGAGAAACAACAAGAAAGAAGGAGGTCAAGGACGGGACGAGGGGAGACGTTGGATCAGAAATGGCCCCGTGGCAGCCGTAGTCGGGGCGCAGGAGCAGGCAGGCGAAGAGGACAACAGGCGCGAGCGGGAGTGTCGCGTGCCTCTCCTGCTCCTCTTTGGTCATGAGCCTGGCCGTCTGTGACTGTTGATGTCGCCCACTCAACGTCACCTATCAGCGCCTGTTAGTCAAGATCAGTGTCGAAGAAATTCCTCTGCCTCCCTTCGAGCACCGTCTAACGGGACTTTGTTCCCTTCAAGGTTGGAACCTCGTCCCGATCGGTCCCAGTCCACACAAGTGAGCTGTGCAAGGGACACTGCTCACGCCGCTTAAATCATGCTTTCATGTTCGATTTCGACTCATGACCAATCTCCCATCCTCACCCACTGACGAGACAACACGACACGAGACTTGCCGCCTGTCCCTAGACTCACAGGGCGCGGGATCTCAACTCTGCCGGACCACCGGACCACTTGTTCAGTACCTTCTCTCGACGTGAAACCACCATGCCCTTAAGCTCGCACTCCACAAGTTCCTCAAGCCCCAGCAGCAGGACAATCTCCACACGATGGAGGGAACATCTACGCCTGCGCTTCCGCCGCCGCGAGTACACCACTCTCAGTCATCAAGGCCCCGCGCCCAGCCCTTCCAGTACCTCCGCGGGAGCTAGTTTCGAGACACGCAACTGCACGGCAGACTCCAGCTCACAGCTTGAGGAAGACATCTGGGTGAATCGAGACACGCTGAACTGTCATGAGCTACCCGAGTCGATTGAGAGTCACTCCGAGGGCTGTCACAGCAAGGAAGATGGCGCCCCCGCCAAGAGTATCAGCAGTAACGAGAACGGCTGTGGTGAGGGCACCATGGAGGAAGACCAGCCTCAACGAGCTGGATTCACCCAAACGCAGCAGCCTGCCCAGAAGGACGGCAGTGACCAAGTCGAATATCAACAGCCTGAGCCAAGTCCAAGCAGCGCTGGTCCACCTCATCCGCCGATCCCAAGCAGAAAGTCCTACCGCTGCCGAATCTGCGGAACAACGTACTACGCTCAGAGCCAGACAAGAGGGCTGTGCTATATCTGCACAAACACACTTTCCCTGTAGCCCTGTAGGCATCAGCATCGAAGGCTGTCCAGAACGACCCAGGCATGGATCTATATTCTGAGACAGTCGAAGATCGGCGCACAGCTTCCACTCGGGGGTCAACCTGGGATCAATCAGCATCCACCTCAATCAACACAACCACAATCAACACGACCACAATCAACACAAGCAAATCCAGCGAGAAGATCACCGATAGTACAGCGTGGTTAGTATCCTTTGTCTGCTGTCAGTATGTCCAGCTCTCTGCATCGCTGCTCTTCACCCTCGCAGCATTGTTCTCCAACTTTCAGCGCCACTAACCTTCCCCACTCAGATGCGTCACGTGAAAGCTCGGTTCCCCTTAGCTCCGCGTTACCGCCCGCGCAGCGCGTTCGATGGCCGATGCCCCATGTCGCAGCCGATGTGCGCCGCGAGCCGCGAGCCGCGTCGCCTGTCGCTTCGCCCCGCAACGGTCCATGCACAGATCGCACTGCAACACTGCAACTGTGCATGTGCAAGCGGTGTTTGTTGTGATGATCGTCTAAGCCATGTTGAGTTGAGCTTGGACAGTCCCAAGCACGCTTGAGTTGGCTGGGCTAGCTGGGCTGCTCAGTGCAAACCGGTTGGACCAGGGCTGGTCGGGCTGGGCGGGCTGGGCAAAACCGGCTTGCTGACAGCAGCGGAAGACAGCAGCGGGACGTGTCTCGAACGCGGCGCCTTAAATGGACTCGGCGGGCGGGTCCGGGGCCCGCGACGCTGCATGCGTGCATGCGGCGAAACAGGCTGCAGGGCACGACGGCGCTACGGCGTGTCACACCGCGAAGCTAGCCCAGCTTGGCTGGTGTGTAGCATCTAAGGTTGCCGCAATGGATGCATTGCGGCCATTGAGGCGTCAGACAAGCGAGACAAGTCGCAGGGCAGAACGGTCGCGGCCTGGCTATTCGCGTCACTTGCCTGTGCTCGCAGCGCGCAGCTCGTTATGGTTCCCAGCCGCCTAAACATGCATGTATGCTCGGCAGTGAGCAGTGACATACGCAGGTACGCAGCAACGAGATTGGGGTACGAGGGTGCGGGGAGTGGGAGTGGATCGTCTGTCAAGCCGGACATCCCGGGCTGTGGACGGTGGGAGTGAATCGGTGAATCGGGCAGTGGTCGCAGTGGTCCCTGAAGTGAATGACTGCGCGTTGGGACAGACGCTTGGCGGTTCGATGGGTCGACGCGGCCGACGCGAGGGCTGCGCAGGGAAATTTCATGGGCGCCAGGGCGATGCGATGCTCCTGTTCGCGGGCATCGCGGGGCACAGGCCAGTCGCTTCCTGTGCATCCTGGCATCCAGGACTGCTCTGGCCATCGGTCTGCTCTGCATCCTCTGCACCGTAGACGTAGCCTTTGTCACTCTCACCCACACTCCATAGACACTCTCCTTACATCACTACTCGCTCCTTCTCTTCATTCTTCCCACTCGTCTTCTTTGTGTGTCTGCTGCCCCGCTTACGACAAGCTACCCAGACCACTTGCATTTAAACCACTCGCCGCTCTTCTCCTGTCGCCCTTCCGACAGACCCGTCGACGTCGTTTCACCTCCTCTTCTCTCCCCGGCTCGCCCTTGCCTTGCTTTGACTATCCTTGACAAGCCTCAGCTTCAGCCACGCCGTATCCACCCTGTTCGTCTTCGACCTTTGCTTCTTACCTTAACCCCCGGACTCTCTCGCTTGACACCTCCCTCCTCCCCTCTCACACACACACTCTCTACCACTTATCTTTTCCGCCATGTTTGCGCCCCTCCTGTCGACGGCGCTTCTCGCCTCGTCCGCCCTCGCGGCCGACACGTGCAACGGACACGCCGAGCTGTGCCAGCGCTCGTACGCCAATGTGACCTACCTCGGCGCGCACGACAGCTATGCCGTCGGCGACTCGCTCTTCGCAAACCAGGCCAAGCCGGTCGAGGACCAGCTCGCGGACGGAATCCGTGTGCTGCAGCTGCAGACGCACATGAACAACGGCGCGATCCACCTCTGCCACACGGCGTGCAACTTCCTCGACGATGGACCGCTGGACGAGTACCTCGCCAAGGTCCAGACCTTCGCCGAGGCCAACCCCTCCGAGGTCGTGACCCTGATCGTGACCAACCCCGAGCTCACGGACCCGTCCCAGTTCGGTGAGGCGTTCCAGAAAGCCGGCCTCGACAAGCGGGCCTACAAGCCGCCCCAGGCTACGACTGCCTTCAATGAGTGGCCGACGCTCGGCGCCCTCATCGACGCCGGCACCAACGTCGTCGTCTTCATGGACTCCAAGGCCGACACGAGCAAGGTCGACTACATCATCCCCGAGTGGGGCAACATCTGGGAGGACGCTTACAGTGAGTGTTTACAGCGGGCATCATGGTGCCGTGACGTCGTTACGCAGGATCGCCGGGATCAGAGGAAGCGGTGCAAGCTGCGCCCCGCTTCTCCTCGGCAGCTTGTGTGGAATGTAGATTTCAGCGCTGACGTCCAGATGTCGTCGACACGGACTGGGGCTGCGCCGTCAACCGCTCGAACGGCGAGACGGCCACGCAGATGTTCATGATCAACCACTACCTCGACCAGTCGCTTGGCTCCCTCGGCGTGATGCCCGACAAGGGCTCGCTCGGCACGACCAACTCCAAGGCGTCGCTCGACAAGCATGTCTCGAACTGCAATATGCTCTACGGGCGTGCGCCGACCTTTGTCCTGCTCGACTTCTACTCCTCGAACGGCAACGAGCCTTTCGAGTGGGTCGCGGGCATCAATGGCGTTGCCGCGCCCACGAACAAGGTCGAGACCGGCAACATCGATGGCAAGAACGCGAGCCCGCAGGACGTCCAGGCCTCCGCTTCCGGCCTGTCGGGAAGCGCGGCGCCCAAGAGCTCGGGCACCGGCGTCGTCGGCACCCAGGACGCCAACGGCGTCAAGTCGGCCGCGACCGCGCTCAAGGTCGCTGGCGGCTCGGTCGCTGCCGCCCTCGTCGGCGCCGCCGCCCTGTTCGCGCTCTAAGTGCTAGCTAGAGCTAGGAGCCAAGAGGATAGATTATGCCATGTGTCATGTTCTGTATCGGTACATTATCTACAAGCGCGAGCTCTGCGCGACGCGCGAGGCGCGCGTAGGCCATTGATGAGAGGGAGGTCCGCTGCAAGTGTTGCAAGTTTGATGCTGAGAAGTGAAGAGTCTAAACGTTGAAGAGATGCCTGACCTCGGCAGAGTCGGGGAGCGAGGCAAACGTTGTCGTCATGCGCGGGTCGGCGCGGAAGACGAGGACGGGCGCCGGGGCCACTGAGGGCGCAGGGGTCGGTTCCCGGCTCGCGGCGGGGGTGAGGAGCGGCGTGGCAGGGGGCGTAATCTTGTGCTGCTGGTCAGCTATGCGGGTCCCTCACAGTTTGGGAATGGCGGCGAGCGGGGGTGCTGGAAGGAAGACCGGAAAGTCTCAGTACCGCAAGGGCTCGATGGGAGCAGCCCAGACCATGGACGTTCTACGCTCGAGTATCTGCAGACACGCTGCTTGTAACCTGAACAAGCAACAGAGGAAGACCGCATGCGTCCGCGGAGTCAGAGATGAGGGCCAAGCTGTATTGCAGGAATGTGCAAGCCGAGCCAAGGTGGCCAAGCTTGCCCAGCTGTCCATAGTCTTGTTCTGCGGTATAACCATCGGAAAACTCTGCTCCCTTGCCTCTGAGACACTACTCGTTACCCCCTTCATTACCCGCATCGGCCGACCGCCCCTCTCGCCACCACCAAAGAAGAAGGCAAACTCACATGCTCCTTGTACACTCTCGGGCTCTCAATTCCGCCCATAGTGCCCTTGACGGCCGGGAGGGGTGGCGGGCGAGCGCGCGGCTCAGCATTAGCCGTATTCGGTGTGCTCGGGACGCTCGGAGTCGGGGAGCTCATCGTGATTGTTGATGGTTGTTGTCTCGAGAGCTGACGTCTGCTTGTTGTTTCCAGAGCTCGAGACTTGTGTTCCAGGGCATGGGGCACGTGGGCGGAGATCGGCAATGTCCGCTGCTACAGACCTCCACTTGTCCATCGCGCGACCTGAATTTTGGGACGCGATGGCCAGTGAGGGGCGGGCAAAACAACAACAACACGCACACACAGACGGACACGGACGGGCGACAGCGATAGACGACTAGAAGACCGATACCCAAAGACTGGCGGATAAGCGTAGGATACTTCTGCGGGAGTGGCAGAGGAACCGCCCAAGTGACACAACCATCAGCTCCGACATTACGAAAACACAGCCATGCCCCCACGACCACCGATACCTTCCGCCGTGCGGACCTTCGTCTCCTCGGCAATGCAGGCCGGGCCCTCAACGACACGACCCAATGCATCTCGCGTCCGCCCTTCGACCGTGGCAGTCGGCACAGCCTTCGAGGAGTACACGCTCACGCTCCTGAACACGGAGCTGCACATGCTTCTCCGCCGCGTGGGGGGCAAGGGCGACGGCGGCGTCGACCTGAGGGGCGAGTGGTGGGTGCCCAAGCCGCCGCCGAAGAAGATGCCGTGGCGGGCGAAGCAGAAGGCTGAGCTGCGCGCCGCCCTCGCGTCCGATCCGCACGCCGACGCGATCGAGGAAGTGGAGAATCCGGCCGAAGCCGCTGTTGGTCCGATCCCGCCTCCGCCGCCGCCGCCCAAGACGAGTGCCGAGATTGTGCAGCCGCCGGCGCTTACTGTGAAGGGAGAGCCGAATCGGAGGAAAATACATGCTGCTACTGTCTGGGTGCAGTGTAAGGCTGCGCAGGTCAGTCTTGGTCCGGCGGTGGTGAGGGAGCTCGACGGCGTGTTGTCCGGACGAGGTGAGTTTTCCGAGTGGCACAGCTCGAGTAGTAGGGAGAGATAGCTGACGACAGATCCGGAAGACACGCTCGGCATCCTCGTCTCGAAGTCTGGATTCTCGCAACAGGCGCACATCGCCGCCCTGCGCGCCCAATCTGCGATCATGCTCGTCCACCTGCCGTTCGACTATGAAACGTCGCTCTCCTCCACCGTCTCCTCCTCACCGATATCCTCCGCCACCGTCTCAAACATCTCCTCCCAAGCCGAGGAGCCGGATCCGATACCAGTCCTCGGAGCGACGTACAACCCTGCCTTTGGCCGTTTCCTGGCCCTGCACGGGCTAGAGCTGCGGCGAGAACTGCGCGGCACAATCCCGGGAGTCAGGGTGTGGTACGGCGGCTCGCGCATGGCGCGCTACGGTCCCAGTTCCATCTGCTCGAGTTCGCCGGAATCGCCGAAGGCCGTCGAGGCGGCGAGAGAAGAGGAGAATGGGGTGTCGGGACGGCTGCCGCGACCCCGGGGCCGGCCACGGAAGCCGACACCGCCCGTCGAGCCGATTCCGGAAGGGAGTCGGTCCGTCTCGACTTCGACGGCGTCGTTAGTCGAGACGGCGACGGCGAAGGGGTCCAACCCTCGGCGAGGGCCCGTCAAGGTGCCTACACCGCCTGGGCCGAAGCGAGGGCCGGGACGGCCACGCAAGCAACCCCTCTCTACTGTGATCGGCGATGGTACGCCGTCAAGTGATGGCAGGCCGTCGGGCGTTACGGGACGGCCGCGAGCGCTTCCCTCGCCTTCTGCGCCGTCTACGCCGCCCAAGCGCCCGAGGGGACGGCCACGCAAGACGCCAGTCGCGGAGACAGTCAAGACAGTCGAGTGATACAACTAGATCGGGCTATGTATGGACTATGGGAATATTGGCTATGGGTATCGGTATCGGTGCACTAACTCTATTCTGGTTGTGAGACGGTTCGCGGCTCGGGAGCCGGTCGGGGCCGCCACGGCGCACTCGGCGCGCGGCAAGCCAGCGCACGGTCGGCATTCCGAGAGACTCTTGCGACCGGCTAGCTGAGCCCTCCTTGCGGCTAACACGCACATTTGTCCTTCGCGCCGACAAATTCGCGGATGCTGATAGAATCTCGTCTTCTGCGGCGGAAAATGCGGGGCGTGTTCGTGTCGGCCACGGCGCGGAGCTGGCGCTCGCCGTACGAGATGCCGCTGCCTGCTGAGTCGGGGTCTAAGCTGCCCCGATCGATGCCGGCGAGGATCGAGCGGGCGGCGAGGTGGAACGGGAGCGCGGCGTTCTCGCCTGTCAGAGACGACGTCTCGATGAAGGTTAGGTCTGATGTCAGCTGGGCAACCAAAAAGAAAAGGCCTGAGGCCATGTCGAGTTCGCCACCCCCGACTCCCTTCCGTCCTCGCCCACTTACCGTTATCCCTCGCGAACCGCTCGCCCTCTTCCGTCTCGACCTCGCGGTCCTCGGCGAGATCAAGCTTGTTTCCCACTAAGACAATCTCGATATGGTCGCTGGCGAGAGCTCTGATGTCCTCGAGCCATTTCGTCAGGCCTTCAAACGTTGATCGGCTCGTAACGTCATAGACGAGGATTGCGCCCGCCGCTCCTCGATAGTAACTCCGCGTCACTGAGCGGAAGCGCTCCTGGCCTGCCGTGTCCCAGAGCTGTCTGTTAACTTATAGTCGAAGAAACAGCTAGTTGCGGCAAGTGAAGGGTCACTCACTTGCAGCTTCACGCTCTTGTCGCCTATTCGCAGCGTTCGTGATGAGAACTCGACGCCGATCGTGTGCGCACTACCCTCCTTGACTGATGTTAGCTGAAGAGCGGACTTGGTAGCTTACATCGCTCATGAATGCACTGGTATAAGAGGCATGACTTTCCAGTGCCCGCCTCGCCTGCTGTCAGCTCCGAGGACGCATCGCAACCCACCAACAACGATGAACTTGAAGAGGTAGTCTGGTGTCAGCTCCATCGCCCGAGTTCTCAACTCACCGTACGCCTCGACGAGCTCTGTGCCTCCGTCGTCCCAGTCCATTGCTCGGCTCTACTACTGCTGGGTTTGTCGGCTCGTCGTTTGCGTGATGTCCCGGGCTGTCTCGGTTTCGGTCGGTTAGGGTCCGGTGGCGAGTTCGGCGCCGGGAGGCGGTCCTGAGCTTGTAGCGTTCGTCCGTGTGTGTCGTGGACGGTGCGGTCGTCGTGTCGTTGGGCGGCAAATGTCAAGACTAGAGATAAGAAGAAGAAAGAAGCATGGAGCAGCTGAGTTGGATAAGGAGTGTACGCAGGCTCGTGACGCTGCGCTACGCCGGAACTTATGGCGCACGCAGTCCGCGCCTCACCGCAGGAGCACGGCCCGTGCGTCAGTGCGTCACTCCCTCCACCAAAGGAGCCCCTCCACTCGAAACTGCATCCGGCCTCCACCGACACTTTCTGCACCGTTGCTGCATCTTCGCTATCGGCACCGTCGACGAGCTACTTATCTTGCACAGTACAATCGCCTCAACTGACTGACATGGCTTACCCAGCGCCTGAGAGCGCGTATGTCGAAAATGGCGCTTCCATCTCACTGCCAATAGGACCGACAGCCCCGGCGCCAGACGTGCCAATCTCGTCTCTCTCTCCAGCCTCAACAACGATACCGCCTATGCCTTCTCCGGCAGGCTCGGTGGCACCGGATGCGGCACCTGCGGCTTTAGCACCATCATTTCCGACTGGTAGCGGCGAACGCGTAAGCCTTGAAAACTGATTACGGGGCTGACTCCAGCCTATCCTCCTGGTGCTCGTCGGGCTGCCGGGTTCGGGGAAGACCACGTTCGGCAACGCACTTGTGACGGCGTGCCCGGGCTGGGTACGGTGCTCGCAGGACGAGTCGGCATCTGGAAGGCGGCAGGAAGTCGAGGCTTCCGTACGATCTGCGCTCCTCGCTGGGCAGAACGTGATTGTGGACCGCGTCAATTTCGATCCAACGTGAGTGCCTTCCCCGATCACTACCCAACCTCCATTGAATTGCTGGGTGGACACCACCGGTTGAGATAGCTGACGTACCAGGCAACGCGGTCACTTCCTCGCGATTGCACAGCAAACTGGAGCTCGGCCACTTTCGATCGTCCTGAAAGCACCATTCGATGTGCTCCGTCAACGCCTCCTGGAGCGGACGGATCATCCGACACTGAAGGACTCGGAGACGGCACTCAAGGTCCTTGGTCGCATGCGGCGCGAACTGGTTTACCCTCAAACATATGAGGGCTTCCAGCGCGTGCTCTTTGTCGACAGTGATGGGGAGTGGACGAAGAGAAGGTTGGAGGATACGCTAGAGAAGCTGGAGAGTGAAGGCACGACTGGGCAGAAACCTCGCCGTGGGGGCTATGGAGGAGGGTTTAGGGGACATGGCGAAAATAGAGGGGGGAGCTGGGGAGGACACAGAGGTGGACACTTGGGTCCGAGAGATGGGCCGACAGCACCCAGAGGCGGCTTCGGCGGTTTTGGAGGACGAGGGTTCCAGCCAGCGCCAGTAGGAGGCTATCGGGGAGGACCGTGGCCGAACAGAGGCCGAGGGGGCTACTCGCGAAGAGGGTATCATGGCGACCGACCCGTCGGGAATGCTACTTATCGTGCACATGCCAGCTACGATGGCCCGCCCAGGAATGAGTATCAAGGAGACAGGGGAGGCGATCAAGCCTTTCCCATCAACAATTATGGGGCTGCTGCAGCCGGGAGAGGCGCAGCTGGTCCGAGCATAGCTCGATTCGACACAGCGGGCTTACTACCCCGACCACCGCAACCTACTTTTGGGCCAGGTGCTGCGAGTGACTCTGCTACGCGGAAGTAGCATTGGGTGTTTATCGTGAGGGTGTGTCTTCGGCTGAACGAAGCGTGTGATTGACAATACAACATAGACGACCTGTAGGGCGATGGCATGGCATATAAACTTCGCGTCAAGCTTCGCACATGATCGCAAACATGGGCATCACAAGAGCGCGACTCCCGCTGGCGGGTTGTCTCGGACCAGCGCAGAAGCTACTTCCGGACCCGATATAACGTGAGATAGCCTCGAGACGCGCGGCGAGCCAGAGCCCGAGCTCGAGCACGAGCGAACGAGTGATGGGCATCCAAATGGTGGACGAACCCGCGCCCCAACCACGATTCCAGAGCCTAAAGGTGCGGGATGGCCAGTCTGCTAAATATATCTTCGACACGAGGTACCGCGTTCTGCGAGAGGAAGCCTTCTGCAACGCGTTTCTGTCTACCCACGACCGCATTACGAGAGGTCGTTTCAACAGTGCTTATCGCCAACAAGCAATGTCAAGGGCGGCAAACCTGCCTGATCAGGCTTCGTCTCACCCATGATACCAGCTCGCAACCTTCATGTTGTTGATGAGGTACAGGAATTCAGGCCGGAACGAAAGGGGTGCTCGTTATCAGGAGAAACTGCTGCAAGGTGTGCCAGCTACGTTCAGACCGATGACCCGCAGTATTTACCAGGGCAGGCACGTTTGTTCGATCAGCACCATTGCCGGTGCCTGCTCATGGGCCACGCCCATGTTTGATGTGCGTTCCGGACGGCCAGCCCATAGTCCCCCGGCATGTCTGTTCGCGCCCGAGTTCGCGTTAAGCTCGTGTTTTGGGGGGTTCGTGAGCGGACTGGCGGAGAACCAAAGGCGGCAAAGAAGGCCAGGTATGAGCCAGAAACCGATGACGAGAAGGACACACTCGTTCCGGTGCAGCCAGAAGCACCTTAAAGCAGCGTCGAGGGCCGGAAACGTGCACGGAAAGAACCACCCCTGACCCGCAACTTGATGCCGCTTCATCCGCCCGGAAGCGCTCTGAGTGCTCTGCGTGCTTTGTATGTCTTTGGGATGCTCATTGCCTCGGTCATGCAGGACGCTGTGACACGCTACGCATTGCTAGCTGCCGTGCTAGTGGTGCGGATCGCGGATCGACTTTGAGGTCCTCACTTGCCCTCGAACCCACTGTACCCACTGTGGGCGGACGCCTCACCCGGCGGCGGATGTCCAGTGTCTGCTGGCGGCAGAGTGAGCGCTCCTCAACACCGGAAGAGGTGGAAGCTTTACGGTGTGCGTCGCACTTGCATTCGAGAGCAATCCCGGCGCACCGAAAGTAGTGCAAGGATGAACAAAGTTGTCATGTGGGCGCACCGGCATCTGCAGACGTGTACGACGTCCGCATACGCAATACAACAGCTGGCATCATGCCTCTAATTGAGCGCTGAGCCGATCAATTCGAACGTACCTCCGCCCATCCATCGGCACCTGTTCAGGTTTACCTGTCCTGACGCTGTCGTGCGTGTGCCAGCTTCCATTGATCGTGGACATCTGCAAACCTTGAGAACTTTGGGTTCACCTTGATTGTCGGAGCAGAGCATCGTCCACAGACATGTCACCCACTGTCACTTATGAGAGCAGGGGAAGAGGAACCCGGTGCCCAATGTTCGTTCCGGGGCCATATTCTGGGAACACCGGCACCGCTGGGCGGCCGTGATGTGCGGGAAGTGCACCGAAGCGACTGTGCGGAGCTGCGCGGAGGGCAGTGGTGTCTGGACCGAGCGGTCTCATTCGCTCATCGTCCACTCCGCTGGATCGTACGCAAACGTGCACTCTGCTAGTGCTATTGCCTTGACGGCATCGTTAGAGTTATTCGGTGCATCAGAGGCGTCAGCTAGGAGCATTGCAGAGCGGGAGCCCATAGCCTGGGCGCCAGTGTGACTGGTGCTGCGCGGTGACGGAGCTAGGAGATCGACAGCCATCCTATTTCGGCGACCGCTACGGCGTCGGTGGTCGCTGGCTCACGGGAAACCCTCGGCGGTCCTAAGCAGCTCTATTGCCTGGCCTTGTCTCATTATTCTTACGGAGGCTTACGGAATGCAGCTTCTAACGTTGGCGGAGTGACTGAAAGAGCACAGCACTGAGGGGTATTACTCTCAAGCTCTCGGAAATTCACGAGAGCATGCTGTAATTCAATCAACTGCACTACGGCAAGGACGATCAAGAAGGCCTCTTATTGCTCAGGTGCTCCCAGGTTGCCCTCGGATGCTAACGCCTGCGGAGCAATGGGGAGCGTTGGGGCAGCGGAGGCCACCGACTGCGCATCGCATTCAATCAATCTCATTCAAATGCTGCTCTCATCGACGCTAAGGCAAGGAGCAACTTTTCCAGGGCAGCGGAGGGCCGTTTAATAGAGTTTCATCAGACGCCACAGACACATATCCTGCAGGATCCCTCGTGCCCTCGCAGCTTCCCTTGCGGCAGCGTCGATGGGTGTGAGTGTCTCACCCTATCAGCTGCCGAACACTGTCTGAGGCTCTCTGGCATGCGGCCGGCAGACCCGGCCGTTCCTCAGACCAAGTCAGGCATGAGTCTGGCCGCCCTACTATGGCCTCAGAATTCGAGTCGCTAAACCCGCCGAAGGTTTTCGGGTCTGGCACGCGGTGCTGGAAGTGCCAGGAGGTGGCCATGAATCACTCCTGGAATACCCACGACATGTCGCACCGTACAAGCCTTCGTCAGGTTTGATCACCCCTATGCAGGGCTGACCTCATCGCTCTGTCTCGCACATCCAGCCTAATGACTCGAGGCATACCAAGCAGCCATGCGGAAACGCAGACCAACAAGCTTGATTAACTTTCATGCTTATCCCAATCGACTGCGCAATACAGAACTACCCACTGCGGTACGGCATATGCTATGATGCCAAGCTGCTAAAGTCGAGCCAAGTGACTCAACGTTACGTCTGCTTTCGCGAGCGAACTGTGTTCTCGGAGGTAACGACATTCGGCGCCCTGCCGCAGCGCGCGAGACCGCCCTTCTGTGACTCTGGGCAGAGTTGACCGAGCTGAGTCTGAAGGCGCTGTGGCGAGCAACTGGTATCGCTGCCCGCTCCATTGGCACCGTAGCAGTATGGTGACAATCCAAAGACGAAAGAGGGTTGGGCGTAGAGTCGAGCTCTCCAGCGTGTAGACCGCCGCAGGCCACTCCTGCCCGCTTCCAACTCTGGTGGCTCCACTGAGCCACTGACCGTTGCCACTAGATCAAACGTTATTATGTGATTACCCCTCTCACATCGGCCTCCCGAGGGTCATCTACCCCTCCTGCAGCTCGGAAGCAAGGTATTACCGCCCATGCCGCGTTCTCATCATGCGGTGCGGCGCGTCTGCTGAATGCGCGTCGTAACTCGTAACCGTGTCATGCTTGGATACAACCTTGATAGCGATTTCGACCGTTGCCCAGCGGTCAACGGGGCAGCGGGAACGCTTGGACTGCTGGCCACCGATCCCAAGGATGAAATCGGCGGTGCCTGTGTGAAGCTTGTCTCAGTCCAAGCGACACAAGATGTCAATAATCTACGCCAGGTCTTGCATGTGCGCATGTCAGTCACGACTTGAAATGCATCTGTGCTGGTGTAAGGATCATCGTTAGTACGGGCTGTCCGCAGTCAACACAGTGTCTGGAATCCTGACTTGGTCCTGGGGGGCTGACGGCGGACCAGCGGAGCAACGGAGCAGAGCTGTCAACGGCTCGCGGCCTTGGGCAGCGTGAGGATCGCGGAACGAGGATCTTGGCCGGCTTAGGCGGCGCCGTGTGCACATGGTAGCACGCAAGCCCACTGCAATTAGCAGGCTGGACGCAGGAAAACCTTGGGGCATGGGAGCGGAGCTTTGACTGGCAGGGACGGTGAATCATTTCCAGAGAACGATCGCGACTAGCGAGGGACGGAGCGACGCCGCTAGCGGCCCAACCTGGAAGTAGGCTGGAGCAGCCAAGGAAAGCGCTGCTCCGGAGTGGGCACCGAGCGGACGTCGGGTTCGTCGGGGGGCGGTGGTTGAGCATTTCGCCGAGCGGTGGGTGAGTCCGCATGCCGCTGCCGCTAGCTGTGCCGGCGGGGGTGAGAGCAGGTGCAGGGCAGGAGGGAGGGAAACGTGCTCGTCAGGGACGCTGGGCAGATGGCTTCCAAGCCAGAGTGAATTATAAGCTCGACGTTATTTACGGCATCCCTGGATGGAAGTCCTGTACCCCCTGGCTGGCTGCCAGCGTGCAACACGCACGGTCAGGTGCAGGCGGCTGGCATGCAGGCCACGGCACGTACGGCACATGCAGGTCCTCTGAGACCGTGCCGTACGCCCGTTGCTCACGATTGGCGCCGTTGACGCCATCTAAACGCCACGATAAGAAATCATAAACGTCAAAATTCCAGCGCTCCTGCACTCAGCAGTCCTCAAACTGGAGCTTCGTACCCGCTGCCGCTTCTGTGCCTTGATTGCTGAACAACCTGCAACCTCGCCAGTCCTGCCGACGAGACGACAGCACTGCAGCAACAGCACACGATTGTCGCCTCTCTTCATCTGTCCAATCCTTAGTCACTCCCTTAAAACCTTTTAGCTCGCGCCAGCCGTGTCCCAGTTGGCCTCGGGTTCATTCTCTCTCCCACATTCTCAATCGTATCAGCCTGTCATCAATCTCACCGTCGCTCTTGGTCTATTCAAGGGCGGAGCGTTGTTCTCAGGTCTTCATCAAGCCACGCGCGGCACACCTCACGGGCCCACCTCGGCGGACCACACAGCGTGCAGCGCGGTACAGAGTACAGCCTGCCTCGTTCCTCAATAATCCTCGATCCCTCAATCTTCGATCCTCGATTCCTCGATTTCTCGAATCTCGCAGCGGCGGTAGAGGTCTCACTTACGCACTTCTGCACGCCACAGGACGCTCGCTAGGCTCGAAAGCGTCAATCTGCAGCAAACAGGCAACCCTCGGCGTCGCCATATCTCTGACACACAAGTCGACACACACTCGTTCATATCTCGATCTCCTCGCACAATTTGTCACTTCCCACCCATCGCACGCCCGCACCACCACGATCACCCTCCACGACTTGTGCATACTCCCGTCTTCTGTCGGTGCCGGTGTACTTCCAAGAACGATTCGCTTTGATCTGCACCTCACCGCCTCCTTCGCCTCCTTCTCACCCCCTATCAGCCACCACAGCATCGACACTCTTTCCTCGATCCTTGGCGCAGCTTGATCCGGCGTCAACACACGCTCGCCTCTTATAATTCTGAGCCTCGCTGTCGACTTCACCCCCTCACCCACTCACCATGATTCCGCGACGATTAATTCTCCTCTTCCTCGTTCTCCTCGCGACGACAGTCCTGGCGCTCCCCAACCCCGACGGCGGGCTGTCACGACCAAAGCGCACGCGCGGTGCAGCGACCAAGGCCGCCACAGGAACGCGACTGCAGCAAGCGGCGGCCGCCGCGCAAAAGCGTTCCGCCGCGAAGGGCAAGAAGGCGACCAAGGTGCAGGCTCGCGCCCCGCAAGCTTCCAAGCGGATGGGCCAGCGTAAGCGCTCTAAAGTGCAGGCGCCGGCAGCGGGCAAGAAGGACTATTCGTCTTTCCTGTGCCCTGGTGGATCAGTCGCGTGTCCCGTGAACGACGCGGATCCGACCGTGCTCAAGACGCAGCTGAATTCGGTCGCGGACTGGTTCAGAGTCGGATTCGAGTGCGTCGATCTCCAGACCGAGCTCGAGCAGTGCGGAGGTTGCCGCGCACTAGGCAAAGGGTGGGTGATATTGACCATCGCACGGACGCGAGGTGCAAGCGCGCGCCGCCAGGCGCAGCGCACATGCCGCATCGTGAATCACGCTGACCTCATCAGACAGGACTGCTCCACCATCGAGAACGTCAAGACGGCGTCTTGCGAGCAGGGACGATGCGTCGTCCTCTCGTGCGCGCCAGGGTACAATGTCAGCGGTGACCGTGATGCTTGCATCGCCGGAGGGAGTGCTCAGCAGCCCCTTCGCCGGCGACGATAGTCACCTCGCTCTCTCTCAACACCTCACCTTTAGACGACTCTGCACCTACAACGAAAGGTTAATCGCAAGTTTTGTAACAGTCACCTACACCTACGCCTCTATCCACACCCTCACCCACACCCAGGCAGGCGTCGCGAGTGGCCCCGTCCGCCATCGCCAGTAGAGCCTGTATCTTACGGCCCCGGAGCGACGATCATCGAAGCATCGTTCCGCTCTCTAATCTAGATTATATCATAATAGAGCGATACCAGTTTCCCCTGCTCCAGCGAAGCGAGTGAGGGAGCGGCACGCACCACCACGGCCGACTGGCCAGACCCATGTAGACATATACAGATAGAAAGTGCAGTGCGTGCAGTCTTGCAGCCAACTGCCAATATTATGCAACACAACAATGAACAAGTACTCTGCTTCTCGAAGCCCGAGCGCTCCACTGGCCTGTTCCGGACCTGTGGTGCATTGATCGGGCTTGCGGTCGCGCGAGGATGTAGAGGGGCAGCAGTGCTGTGCATCCCGGACGCCGCGGGCAATCGTGTCAGGACCGGTGGATACCAGCGGAGATCCCACGACATGGCGTGGGCGCCAGGTTCCCGCGTGCAGCGTTGCGAAGCAGCAGTTTCGGAGGGTGGCAACGCGGCAACGTGGGTGCGTTTAATCCACCAACCTCGGTGACAAATGAGGAGCAGTTACGCAGAGACTGCGGACCATGACTGGCTATGACGCAAAGATTAGTCGGAATTGATGGGATGTCAGATAAGAAAACAGGAGTGGTGTTAGACACATTGACCCGACTGCCCGAACACTGCCCGATCGCCCAGAGACCTACAGCGGCCCTGCACGAGAGCTCTACGGCGTAGTGCCCGCACGCTGACATACGAGTTCTGCAGCTCTGACGTGCTGTTGAGTTAAGTTGATCGAGCGGGGTCACACAAATCCCGTCAGCTTCAGCTGACATGGAGTCAGCTCCAAGTCACCCGACAAGAGCTGTTCTGGCGTGTGTCCATTCTTAGCACTGCTCTATCCTCCAGATCTTGGCCACCTACACACCTACAACACTCGCACAGCAAACCTCACGCATTCTCACCACAAGAGACGACGACAGCACAGCAACAGTAAGCGACAGGGAACACTCGGAAGGTTCCTCGGAGTCAAGTTGGCCGCGTCTCGCGTAAACATTCCGAGCCTCCCCACCTTCTCACCTTGGCTGGCACATCGGGGCTTGGCTCTTTCCGACAAGAGATCGGAACCGATCAGTGAAAAGAACGGACATTCGCATCGTCCAACGTTTTGCATCGACGTGGTCGACGAGATCTTGACAAGCTATCATTAGCCTTCTTATTTCGTCGCCCGCCAGCTTGCCAGATCGCTCAGTTTGGCCCAGTTGGCCCAGTTCGGTAGACCCGTTGTAACGATAAGAAGCTCCGGAACTACTGCGGGGTCCACCGCTTCTCCCCTCTTTTGCTTCTTGAACGCCCACACCCCCACGACCTCGACGCCTCTACGCCTGCCCGCCTCCCGACCCCCACTTCGCCTCCTGCATTGCTTGCATGTCTGACAATTCACCGCAAATTGCCTTGCTTGCAGCCGCCTAGCCGCGCTCTCCCCATCTTGCGACTTTCTCTTTCTGCAGCTTAGCGTTATCTTTTATCTTTCGCAGTCACGACGAAACGACCAACGACGACTCTCTCATTGCACCACCCCTTCCGCCGACTCTCGCGAAGCGACAGCGACAGCATGACTGCCCCGCCACCGTATTACCCGCCCGAGGTCGATGTGCTGTCGCAGCAGCGGCTCGAGCTCGAGAGCGCAATGCAAGCGCAGCAACAGCCTGCCGGCGTCATTGTGAGTAGCTCCTCCTGTAACGATACACAAGAGCTGACGTCTTTCTCTTCTTTCCTTGCGCCCTATGTTGTCTTCTGTCTACTGTCGTCGACTGCTCTTACTCCCTCCCCGACATGACGCCGATCTCTACACCGCTGTCTTCTCGTCGATCTGGGACCCGTGCGCCGCACTCCCTGTCCTCACCCCTTACCTCGTCTTCCCCTCACATTCTCCACGGACCTTCCTCGCCTTCCCCCGCTCTTTCTCGGCCTCGTGTTGCGTCACGCTCGCTACATTGCTTGGTATCGCTCTGCTCTCGTTCTCACCACGCCCCTTGCTTTGCCCTACCTCGTACTGAACCGCGGAATGGAACGTGCAGAACCTCGGCCCCGTCACGCGCTCGAGCCAAGTAACTCGCGCATTGGGCACGCCCCGCGCCCTCGTAGAGCCCGGGTATGCGCACGCTGTGATCACGACGTACACGCGCAAGAAGCTCGGCAACCGTACAAAGACCCAGGTCGAATACAAGCTCGAGGGACTTGAACGCAAGGTAAGTCGGCTTGCTCCGCCTGCCTTCCTCCACTTTTCCTCCACCGCCCACTCCGGAGGCCAGTGCTCTCTCTCAGCGTCAGGCAGACTTGCATTGGCGTCATCGCAAATGCCAGCGTCAAGGACAGCTCAAGACTGAGCGAGCCGCGCCGAGCGGTCGTTGGCTGTAGACGGAAACGTGTTCGCAACGACATCGCACGCCTTGGATATCTGGGGTTGCGATGCGGGGACTTGGCTGGTGCCCCAATAATCCGAGCCGCCGAACCGACCAGGGACCGACGACCTCCACTTTCCGGTCGGGTCCTGATATCTTCAGCCCCGAGTTCTTGGCTTTTCAGTCTCGGGTGCCGGTCGGATTTTGGTCGGCTATGCCGTGGGCGTGCCTGTTCCTGCTGGGAGTGAGAGCAACAAGCAAGCAAGCAATGCTCGGGCGAGCACATTGAAGACGAACAGATCGCGGACCGGGTGTGGAGGATATGGATGACATGGGCGCGATATAGATGGTAATGCTGACTGCCAGATGCCGCACTTCGCCGACGAGTTTGAGAGCGCGCGTGAAGAGATGGGACTTGGCCGTTCGCGTGTGCTGAAGAAGCTGCGGCCGCCGCCCCCACCCCCGTATCCCGTCATCCGGCAGTGTGGGTGTGTGTGCACTTGTGGCGCCGAGAGCACACGGATCGACGTCGAGGTGCGCGGGCGCGGCGACAGCGTCTCGTCGACCATGACGACGGCCTCGACTCTGACGAACGCGAGTGCGCACAGCTCAGTCTCAGGGGATCACCACCACTGAGCAGTGGATCGGTTCCAGCGAGCTCCTCGGCGTCGTCAGAGGCGTCGCAGCCTGTCTCATGGCTCGCACCCCGGTAGCCTACTCGGGGCCTTCACTCGATACGCTACCCATGAGCCGAGCGGCGCCAGCCAAGAAGTCAAGCTCGGACGGCTGAGCTTAATCGCTGGAACATTATCTGAAAAGGGTAATAAGGAATTTTCGACCCAACCACGGCCAGCGACCGATCTCGTATCGCCTCTCTCTCAAGCATAGACCACAGAACGACCACAGAGCGAACACACGAGAGTAGGGACTGCTCAATCAAAGACAAAAACCGTGAAGCGTACGGCTGGACCTGCGCCAGCCCCATTGTCCCATTTTATAGATGCGTTGTAAGCAGATAGTAAGATAAGCATCAGCAGGCGGAAGTGTAAATGTATGGTGTATTTTTGTTGCCAGGGGGGTGGATTAGACTGTGATTGTAATGAGCCAATTAGCGGGCCATGCGATCGGTCAGGCGTCTGCCAGACTGGGCGGCGAGGGGCCAAAGGCGATGCTTGGGTGAGGACGCTCGCCTGCGTGTGTGAATGACGTCTTTCGTCTCACTTTCTCTGTCTCATCTCATATCTCCCACTCCATTCTCCAACATCAACAACAACAACTTCACTCATTACCCAACCCCAACCACCCACGTCCGCCCGTCGACACCGACATTCCCGTCGATGCCGACAGTGATGCAGGACCTCGCCTTCCTCGGCACCATGGAGCGCTCTCAGCCAGGTCCAGCAAAGTACAATGGCGGTCAGCTCCCCGCCGTGCCCTACATCCACCGCGCCGAGGAGGTCCTCGTCGGCCTCGCCACGGCGCGAGCGCAGAGGGACAAAGCCTACGCTTTCGCCATCGTTGATGGATACATTCGCAGCAAGAAGGCGCGAGGCCAGGTGTCGTCCTACATCGGATCCAAGATGGAGCTCCTCGAGGCTAGGGTAAGCCCAACATTCCCCTTACGCTGTGCTCCGGCTGTCTCCACTCCGAAAGAGAGAAGCATTTGCAGAGCTAATGTCTTGTGAAGAGTCGCCGCTGACACCCCAGATACCGATGAACTTTGCCAGCGTCTTCATCGACGCACGCGAATGGCACCGCCTTCCAGCGTCACGCATCATCCGGCGGCGGCGCGCGCCGTCCGACGCCGGCCCAAGTCGGGCAAGCACGACAGTAGGACAAGGATCCCGGCCACAACGCCCAGTCAGTGCCATAGCCGGCACAGCTGGAGGTCCCGGTGGACCGGGCATGCCAGGGGCCATGCCGAGCGTGACGCAGATGGCAGCGATGGACAGGCGTCCGCCAGTTAACCGGCAGCCCGTGCGCCAACAAACACAGGACGACGAGGCGCCGCCCCCGCCATACTCTGCCGAAGATCCCGAACCTGAGGCGACGCGTGCGCTGCAGGAGTCCCTCGCTGCTGCTGCCGCGGAGCAAGGCAGCGACTTCACGCCCGAACCGTCCCACCGCCGCGCGAACAGCACCACAGCGAGCATGGTTACGGCGCAAACGTCGTTGAGCACGAGTTCGCGCAGAACGAGCGGAGATAGGCCGAGACCGAGCGAGTTCCCCGGCTCCCCGGCGGCTAGGGCCGGCAATGCGACGTCGAACGGCCCGAGTGCCGTCAGCTCGCCCTCGATTCCGCCGAGCAACCCGACACCCGCAGCCGAAGCCCCGCCGGTGGACACGTCGAACATGAATGATGAGGAGAGGAGGGCAGTTGAGGAGAGCCAGATGGAAGAGGCTATGCGCGCATCCAGGCAGGCGGAGAAAGAGAGGCTCGAATACGAGGCGGCCGTGCAGGCGTCATTGGCGCAGGCGGAGGAGGATGCGCTCAGGCGAGCGCTGGCGTATCCCGGAGAGGCGCCCGCTGAGGGCAGTCGCGACCGCAACGAACGCAGCCGGAGCACGAGCGAGGAGCGTGAGCGTGAACCGCGCAGTGGTCGGTCCTCGAAGCGCTCATCGCTGCATGCACCGAGTGTCTCGAGCGTCAGCTCGGGTGCCACAGTCCGTCGCACTGGAAGTTTCAACACGAACAAGCCACTGCCGAATCCGACCCCGAGTCCCCTGCCGCCCGTCCAGGAGCCGGCGAACGAGAGTCTGATGGACATGCTGGCGTCCATTGACTTCAACGCACCGGAGATCAAGCCGATCCAGCCTACGCTCGCGCCGCAGGGGACGGGCGGTACGGGCGGGAGCAGAGGGAGCTTCTCCGGCGCCTCGGGAGCAAGTATCGAGGCGACGGTGGCTAGCCCGCAGAGCAGCGCGAATGGGAGCTGGTCAGCCGCTGGTACAGCCACCGTTACGAACAGCGCCGCCCCGTCGTTGGGCACGACACCGACACAGCCGACATACATCCACCACGCGGAGCCGAGGATGAAGAGCAAGAACCCCTTCCTAGCCCCGGAGGAGCAGGAAACCCCCGCTGTGACGGTGGCCGGTCCTCCGCGTCCGACTCGCACGCCACCGCCTCCACCACCGAGAACCGATACCAACGAAACTGCGCGAGCGGAGTACGACCAGCCCCAGCACTCACAGTATCTCGACCCTTCATCGGCCGAGTACGACTACTCAGGCGGTTCGGGCGGGTCGAGCCCGCAGTATTCGCCCAACTGGCGCGGAGACGCGCACGGCTTGACGATCAACACCTCGCCCCGATCTGGCTTTGCGCCGAGCCTCAGCAGTGCCGGTGCGACGGTGGCGGGCATGACGCCCAGCACAGGCTCGCACTCGCCGAGCGGGTTCCCGTTCCCGGTCGCTTTGCCCTCCGGCCTGCCGCCGAGCCCGAGACCGAACTCGGAGGTCTCGCCCCCGCGTAACTTGCCTCCAATCCCTCAGTCGCGCTCAGCCGAGAGTCTGCCGCAGGGTCCGCCGCCGCCGGTTCCTCCCCGCTCAAACTTAAGCCACACGCCCTCGGCCTCCTACTCCTCCCAGTCGCAACCTCTCCCCCAACCCCCGACGAAGAACTCCGCCGCGGCGGCAGCAACGGGAGCGTTGGAGCTGCTGAGGGCGTACGACACCGTGTTCCTCGTGGACGATTCGGGTGCTCTACGGGACGAGAACTGGGAGGCCGCCTCGCACCTGCTCTGCAATCTCGTGGAGTTGGCGCCAGAGGGACTGGATGTGTACTTCCTCAACTCGAAGCGGATCGGGAAGGCTCTGAAGGAGAGAATCGACGTGGAGGAACTCTTCGCTGGCCCAGTGCCGCGGGAAGGGAGGCAGATGGGCGTCAGGCTCGAGGGCGTGTTGACCGAGTACATTGACAGACTGGAGCGCGAGGGTGGGGTCAGGAAGCTGAATCTGGTCGTCGTAACTGATGGAGGTGAGTAAGGGCGGCACCGGCGGCGTTATCCCTTGCGACTGTTGAGCTGTATGCTGACCCTCAGGCTTCGCGAAACCGGTCCTGTCCCGGGCCAAACATGCCCGTGGCATAGCGGATCTCAGGCATGAGTTGCTCTCCAGTGCCGGACCCGAGGATGCGGAAGCTGTCCTCGTTTCGGCGGGGAAGAGGCTAGACCGCGCAGGATTCCCGGGTGACCAGGTTGGCGTGCAGTTCGTGCAGCTGGGCGACGACTCTGACGTGCGTATCTTCGTTCTCGATGGCAGATGAGCTGACAGTCGCAGGCCCGCAAGGCGCTGCAGGAACTCGACAGTCTTGCCTCCGTTCACAGCGTCAGAGATATGGTGGATACGGTCCGATACCGGCCCGAATCTTCGGCCATTGGCCCAGAGCTGGCGGCCAAGGTGCTCTTGGGCGGGATTCATCGGGGTGTTGACGCCATGGCCTGAGCGAGCCAGCGAGCGATGCGAGCGACGCGAAGGCAGCATCCAGTCAGTCGACAAGACTGCGGCCAGTCGACAAGACTGTAGCGCAAGCAGGGAACTCTTGAGCCGCGAGCCCAGTGTCCAGGTCAAGTTCGGAGGAAAGATGACGAAACATAGAGAGGAATGGATCCTTGTATGCATATGAGTTTACGCTCTCCAACTCCTTGATCTGATACTGACAGCTTTCGAAGGGCAAGGTCGAGATCGGTTTGTTCACTGTCGTCTCACGCTCCCACTGGTCCGGTAATGTAGGCCGTGCCGCAACGTGAATTGTCTCGGTACAATGATCGCAGTTCATGAACAGATTCTAAATATTCTTTAGCGTTTCTACTACTCTTTCTCCATTCCTGGCCAGACAGTCTCGGACATCGCCTCGCGCTTCGCGCTTCGCGCTCGACTCAGTCTTCGTCGTCATCGGCAAACGGCGCATATTCGTATTCGCCAGGCCGATGCATCTGGCTCGTAACCCACTCCTCATCCGTATCTTCAATCGCGAATCCCTGTCCTCCCGTCCAACTGAGCAACACGGGCAAGAGGATCAAGCCATGAGCAGCCCCAGCAATAATGAGCACGAGCCACATGCGGAAGTAATACACCTCCAAGATTTTGCTCGTCGTGAAGGCCAAAATTGCGATTCCGTTCAGCTTCGTGATCGTGATTCCGCAGAGGATGGACGCTCCAACGTCGGACAATGCGGCCCAGACCCTCTCGTCCCTCTCTTTGTTAGAGGGACTCCTGTCGTACCCGCCACTACCCATGAACGCACGGGCGAGGTGCGAGTTGAACTCGACTGCGATACCGAGCGAAATGACGAGGTTGACGAGACTGATCGCGTTCAGGGAGATGCCCCAGAATCCCATCGCGCCCATGACCGTGATGACGGTGAGGGCGCAGGAGAACGTGACGGTTGCGCCCGTGCGCCAAGACCCGAGGAGCACGGAGGACACGCACAGAATCGCCAGGAGACAGATGGAAAGTACCTCAAAGGTCATGGGGACGATGTACGCGTACTGGTCGAAGAAGACGTAGAAGAGCGAGTACGCGAACACTTTCACGCCGCGGCTGGCCAGGTCGGACGAGATGCGCTTAGCGCTCGCGAGAGCACTGATGAAATCCTTCTGTGTCCGGAGCGGCGTGTGGAAGGTCCGGAAGTGGGAGGTGTACACGGGATACTCGGTGTGGTTTGTCAACGCGATCGCGGAGGAGTACGCCTGCTTCCCGCCCAAGGGGCAGTTGTCGTCCGCCGACGACTGGAGCCATTGACGTAGGTATCGGTCGACCTCCGTGCCGACTGGCAGACCGGCCATCGTGCTGTCCCACTCGTGGCCCTTGAAGCAGGGTTGGCAGAGCCGGTCACTGTCCCTCGCGCGACAGAAGACAGACGGGTCGGCCTTGCGGACCCGACAACAACTGTCAAAGGCCGGGTTGGTCCATTGCAAAAAGTCGTCGATCCACGACGCAGGCGGCGCGGCGAGGTAGCTCGTGCTGGGGCGCTTGCGTTCTGCCTCGAGCGTGTTGACGACGGAGAGTTCTTGGCAGGTCGTGAAGCGGCCGCAGAGCTCTTGCTGTCCCCGGCGCTCGGCTACGTTGTCGTCCGTCACGACAAAGTACACCGGCGGGCCGACGTCGAGGAACCGGTCCACGTCGTTGAAGTATGGCACCAGGTAGCTGTCGGCGGGCAGGGCGAGCCGCTGGTCCAAGCCGAGGTTGACGTGCTGGATCCCAATAACCGATGCGACAAAGATACCCCCAAAGAACGCGACGACGAGGAACTTGACGTGCTTCTTCAGCAGCGTCGGCGCGTAGATCACGCGCACGAAGCGCGTCACGATGTCCTCTGCGGCGGGCGCGTCGTCGTACAGCCCCACCGGGGGGCGGATGCGCACACACGGCACGACGTCCATCCGCATCGCCTCGGCACGCTTCAGGTCCAGCGTCATCGCGCTCACGAACACGGTCACCTGCATCAGGGCCGCGAGCAGCACCGAGCCGGCGGCGTAGATTGCAAAGTTGCGCACGGCCGGCATGGGCACGAGGGTGCCGAGCGCAAAGGCGGCGACTTCCGTCGTGCTGCTGAGCAGGATGGAGGGGCCCATCTTCGCTACGGCGCGCGCGGCGCGTTCTTCGGCAGGCAGGCTGGTGCGCTCGCTGACGGCGTCATCGTCGTCGCTGAAGTCTACTGGCGGGGCGTGCAGGATGTTCTGCCGGTCCAGCTCGTGCACGAGGATGAAGACGTTGTCGACGCCTACGGCCAGGACGAGGAACGGAATGACTTCCGCAATGATGAGCGTGACCTTGATGCCGAGGAGGGAGAAGAGACCGACGCTCGAGGCGACTGAGACAAGAACGATGGCGATACCGAACAAGCCCAGGCTGAACTTGGAGTTGATCAGGATGGAGGCGGGAATGCTCCAGAGCGAAAACTCGGGGAGCGTGGCTGCGTTGGGCGCCTCGACGGGGAGTCCGACCTTGTGCGCGGCGGACTGGATGTGGTGCACGCCGTGCGCGATGAGCGAGTCGATGACGCTCGGCGGAATGCCGCGGCCAAGCGTCAGAGACACATACAGGAACATGGCGAGGTAGGAGAGCACCACGATACGGACGTCCGTGTTCGTGCTCTTGTTCAGCTGTTCCTCGAGCGAGACGCCGGTCGAGTAAGACAGTCGAATACCCTCAGGCACGTGTAGCTTGCCGATGAACGACTCCAGGCCTCGCTCCCACTTCTCGGCCGTCTTCAGGCGCTTGTCGCCCTCCTCGTAGTTGTTCACGACGTATGTGATGACAAGAGCAGAGGCGTTGAGCCAGTTGCCCTCTGCCCCGCCGAGCACCAGCTTCGGGTCCAGCGGCTGGCCAAAGTCCGGCAGGCACTCGGCGGGGTGCTTCGCGCATTGGTCGATGCGCTTCGCCCAGTCGTCGCCGAGCTCGTATCCGGTCCAAGCAGAAATGGACTGCACGACACACGCATCGCCGCCGGGAGCGAAGCACACCTTCTCGAGCGTGCTGCCCTGGTAGTTGAGCTTGTTGATCTGGTCCTCCGTGTCGAGCCACCACTGGATCGTGTCACGGTCCATGACGGTCGAGCCGTCCTTGTGGCTGACGAACAGCTGCTCGGATCGGAAGAAGGGGCCAAACTCCTTGTCGAAGAACTCCTTCTGCTGCGCCGCCTCGCTCGACGGCGAAACCCAGAGCCGCACCGGGTCGGTCTCGACGGAAAAGTCCTTCCAGCCAACGTTGAGAGCGCCGATAATGACGGCCCAGATCGCGAATGTGGCGACGGGACGCTTAGCACACACCAGTCCGAGGCGGTAGAAGAACCGCCGCAGCGCAGCGTTGATTGCGTTCTGCTTCGGCTGCATGTGCTCCATCGGGTCTAAGAGGGAGGCGCCGCGGCCGAGGCGGAAGTGCACGGATCCCGAGGGACCGGACTCGGAGTCATCGCCACGACCGACGAGGCCGTCAAGACCCGAGATGGTCGGAGACAGCGGGGCATCCAGCGAGACACGCTCGTAGCTCGCCTTCCGGCGGGACCAGAATGAGCGTGCGACGAGCCAGACGATACCGGCGAGGAGCAAGACGGAGTAGATGATGAGCAGCGAGAAGGTCAGGCACGACACCGCGCCGATGGTGCATTGTCCGTGGCTCGGCGGCGGGGGAAGCGCTGGGCAGACATCGGGGCAGTCGACGCAGGCACAGTGCGCGTTCGGGTCCTTGACATCGGCGCAGTTCAGCGGCTTGCGCTTGTACTCTCCCGCGTCGAAGGGGAAGTCGATCTGGAACGGCGACCCAAGTCCCGGCCGCTCGTCGCCCATATACTTCAGGAAGGCGGACGCATTCTTAGCCCCACCTCCAATGAGGTCCATCGCGAATCCATTTGTCGCGCCAAACTGCACACTCTTGCAGCTGTCGAAGAAGCCCTCGGCGAAGCGGGAGCTGACGCCGTAGTCGATGCTCTTGACCGCGTCCTTGCCCTCGGTCGTCTTCTGCGTCCGCGTGATCTTGAGGAACTGTGCCTGATCCGGCGAACATGTGAAGTCGCAGTAGAACGAGCGGAAGTTGTTGATACATGCCGGACAGGAGGCGATGAGCGGCGCAGCCTGCGAGAGCTGGTCGCCGAGCGCCTGGACCTGGTCGACGGTGCAGCACACATGTGACGGCACCTCGTACGACGGGCCGCACACCTGCTTCAGCAGTTTCGAGATGTCGGGCGAGATCTGGGGTCAGTCACGGTCTCCAAAACAGAATGGGGATCGACCCGGAGTGTCTGGGGATTCGCCGCCCGGCCAACTCTGCCAAGCTCTCTGCCGCGGCGTACGCTCGCCGAGGTCCTCGGCAGACGCCCTAACTCCCAACCGGAGAGGGCACTCACCTTATCAGCCTTTCCATCGTCAGGACAAGGGAGCTCGGCGCCGAACATGGTCGCGCGACCGCAGTTGCCGCGCATGGCGCAGTACCCGGGTTTGCCCTTGGCATAGTGGTGCACGTCCGCTTCCGGGGTTGCCGGTGCCGGCGCATGGAGCGCATCCTGCGCTTCGAGCGCGTGCATGGTGAGTCTGGGCGTGTGCCGGAGGCTGTTGAGGATGGTGTTGGAGAGGTAGCTGGGAGGGAGAGTGGATGGAGTGAAGGCAAGGAGCCAGGGGTGGTAGGTACTAAGCGTTCCGATCAGCCATCGACCGAGCCGGGAGTAGGAATAGCGGCGATGACGTACCTGGCCACCGACGATTCGGCCGTTGGACCCCTTGTACCCCTTGTTCTCATTTCGGCTCATCATGGTGCCGTTATTGTTTCTGTCAACAAATCCTATTCCCGCATCCGGCAACACGCAACACGCAACTCTCTGATCAGCATACACGCCTTTCGCTTCTCACCACACACTACTCTCTCCTATCGCTACATACTAGACGCTAGACACCATGGCGACCTCGGTCCCAAGAACGCCGAACCGCAACTCCTTCAGCATCCCCAGCACACCGAGCTACAGCCCCGTCCCCGGCGACGCATCAGTGCCGGAACAGCTGCAGCACCTAGCAACCCAGATCGTAACCCAGACAGTCTCGAACCGCGCCCAGCTCAAGACTTTCGCCGAGCAGCTGAACCAGATCGCGCAGAAGCAGGATGAAGCGCTCGGCATTGCTCGCGCCGAGGAGAGCAGGTGCGTCTTCCTTCTTGCCACCGGTCACGTAGTGACTGGCTGACCGTCACTCTGTGTGCCACCGGTAGAAGCTATGGAATTATGGATCTCAGCTGATATGTCAGGAGACAGAACCGCGTTCGCTCGATTGCAGAGCAGCCGTTGCTCCCCGTCGTCCGGCCTGGAACACAGATTCCGAATGGACTTCCGGTAAGCTGATAAGGAAGGCATATGTGCTGACATCACAGCCGATCACTTCACAGAACGCACTCGAGAAGATGTCGACGCAGGACCTGACTAGCTGGTATGCCTACTACACGAGCTCTCGCCCAGACCTGTCCCGGGGACAGCTGACGGCTGCGCTTGGCGCCGAGGTCGGCCTCTCCGCTCCGCCACCGTACACGCAGGCTGTCGCTGCTCCCTCTGCGTCTTCCTCCGTGATCGCCCCGACACCTACGCCTTCTGCCGCACCAACGAACAACTCTGTCTCGAAGAAGGAGAAGAAGTCCGTCTCCCCGCCGGCACAGCGGACAGTTACGCTCTCGCCAACAGCGCTCAAGTGGATTGGCATCATTGTCATGATCATCGGTCTGCTGGCGCTTAGCGTGCGCTACTCGGACAACGGCAATGTGCAGCAGATGTTGCAGCAGCTGCTCAACATTCTGGGGCAGTACGTGCTCAAGTCTGGACTGTTCGTGTACCAGTCTAGTCTGCGGCTGCTGGACAAGGCGGAGGACTATGGCAGCGATCTGTGGCAGCACGTCCCGAGTTGGAGTGGCAACAGCAACCCCGGCGAGTTCAAGACGCAGGTGATCTAGAAGAGTGTTTGGGGGATCTAGAAGGATGCTGGTGGATCTAGGGGGACAATAGGATCGATCTTTGGTCTGGAGGCTGTGTGTGTAGACAGGCTGATAGATAGATAGCATGGCATACTGACTGCGTTTGTTGATAGTAACCGGTGCACGATGGCTCGTCTTCCTCGCATCTGTTGATCTGTTGATCTGTTGTCTGCTGTTGTGGTGGCGACTACGATCACGCGAGGTGTCAGGCAGACGTGATATGGCTCGCACGTGGTGTTTGTATGATGTGTGATGAGGGTGACAACGGAGGGATGGGTGCCCTGTTGGTCACAGCCTGGGCTCTGCTGGGCTGTGATGGCGTCTGGCTGGGTCGATATCACTCAACGGTTGCCCCCCCCCCCCCCTATCCTCTATCCCTTAACCCTCGCCTATCGCCCTGTGTGAGGAGTGCCCTGGATCTGCTTCACCACTGCACCACCACCACCACTCTTTCAACTTTAGCTTCCAGGTCCCAGATGCATCGGACGTTGCTGCCTGCTAGTAAATATTATTCTTTGGGTTTTGCCACGGAGGAAATCGTTGCTTTTTCCTGCGACCTCTTGACCTCTCTTTTTCTTGGCAAGACTAAAACGATCAACACAACGCTCTCTCTCCACTACTCTCCACTACTCTTAGACTCTTAGAGACCACAAGACGGACACAGCATCGACCTGCTTACCCACGCACTCTCAGGCTCATCTCCTAATCCTTGTCGTCGCGAATAATCACTGGCCCCAGTCAGCCCAGCCCAGTTCAGCCCTGAACACCACCGTCTCCCTTCCCACATTCACTCACTTCACACTTCCCTCGACCCTTCGACCCACCAAAATCCGTCGCCGTCAACCTTGGCACAGCCGAACCACCGTCCACCGGCCGATTCAGACTTCGTGTCTTCTCTCATTCATCTTCACTACCACCACACACCTCTTACCACACTTCGACATACCAAAACACACCCTTTGTCCACACGCCACTCTCTTGCTATTGTCGACCGCCGATCACTGCTCTGCACCGTCGAAAAAAAGCAAAGACTCTTTGAGACTGCACGCCCCCTGCGTCACGCATCTCACTCATCGCGGCGCACACACATACACACTCAGCATCACTCACGACTGCGACGACAACACGACCTCTTGACCTACGTGCACCACTTGCACCGGACACTCATCACATTCCACGCACGACCTCTCCCGAAGCGTCGGTAACCCGACAGAACCCACCACCCCACATCCCCTCCCACCTTCCACCCTCCACCCACCCACCACCCACCATGCAAGCTTGGCAAGCCCCTCCCCAGCAGCCCGGCAACTTGAACGGCCCCCCGCCTCCGCAGATGCAGATGAGCGAGGAAGGTCACCTCGGACCGAATGGCTTCCCCCCAGGAGGCTTCCCTCCTGGGCCTGGATCGACGACATCAACACGCGTCAGCGCCGCCCCGCCCCCTCTGATGGACCAGTGTGAGTGGCAAGAGTAGCGCGCGCGGGACGTCGCTATACCTTCGGGCAACAACGCTAAGAGTTCATACGGGCAACACTGACCCTCGCAGCCCATCTTCGGCCAGGCAACTCGGCTTCGCTGCTGAGCCACAACCAGACGATCGAGCTGTACCGCGAGAACGCGAAGAAGACGAACGACCCCGAGCTCATCTTTGAGTTTGCCGTGTTCATGATCGACGCCGCCAAGCAGATGGTGCCCCCTCCGAACCCGGACGACCCGGCAGACCCGGTGAACCGCCCTCCGGCGGCCGCCGTCGACAAGCGCGACGAGCTCGTCAAGGAGGCGACGGCGCTGCTGAAGCGCCTCGCGGACCGCGGATACCCCGACGCGCAGTACTTCCTCGCCGACTGCTTCGCCAACGGCATCGGCACCACGCGCGGCAAACAGGACTTCGATAAGGCGTTCCCCCTGTTTGCGCTCGCTGCGAAGCACGGCCACCCCGACGCGTGCTACCGCGCAGGCACCTGCTGCGAGCACGGGTGGGGTACGCGGCGTGAGAGTGCCAAGGCGATCCAGTACTACAAGTGAGTCCAGCGGGCGCCAAGATGGGCACTGCCTTGCGACGACCTTTTAGATCATTTTCACTGACGCCCACAGGAAGGCGGCTGTTGGCCTGCACCCAGGCGCGATGTACCGCCTGGGCACTGCCGAGTTGAACGGATCGCTCGGCCTGTCCAAGCGGCCCAAGGAGGGCGTCAAGTGGCTGAAGCGTTCGGCGGAGCACGCGACCGAAGAGTTCCCGCACGCACTGCACGAGCTCGCGCTCCTGCATGAGCGCGGTATCGACAACATTCTCTTCATCGACCTCGACTACGCCGCCGAGCTCCTCGCCCAGGCGTCCGAGCTCAACTACGCCCCGAGCGCGTTCAAGCTCGGCGAGTGCTATGAGTACGGCAAGATGGGGTGTCCCCTCGACCCGGCGCTGAGCATTCACTACTACAACATTGCCGCGCAGCAGAACCACCCGCAAGCGTGCTTCGCGCTCACGGCGTGGTACCTCGTCGGCGCGGACGGCGTGCTCCCCCAGTCGGACACGGAGGCGTACCTCTGGGCGAAGAAGGCCGCGGACCAGGGTCTCGCCAAGGCGCAATATGCCCTGGGGTATTTCACCGAGGTGAGTCAGGCTGCCGCCAGGCAGCCGAGCGCAGAACAGCTTTGCAAGCGATAGCGAGCGCCAAACAGCCTCAATGTTTCGCGACGGCTCCCCAACGAGCTATCCTCCTCACGAACTCAGCTGACATCCAGACCGGCGTCGGCGTCGAGGCCAACATGGGCCAAGCGATGAAGTGGTACCGCCTAGCAAGCGAGGGCGGGGACAAGCGCGCGGCGCGCCGACTCGCGGGCGGCATGAACGGAAATGCGGCGCTGAACCGTCGCGACGAGATGGTCGCTCTTAAGGAGGGCAAGGCGGGGGGTAAGGCGGGGGACAAGGATGGGTGCAACATTATGTGAGCGCGTGAGCGAAGCGAACGTGCTCAAGCATGACGGCGTGCCCGTCGCCCACCCCGCCCTATTGCCTGCTATACCTCTTGCGTGCACCCCTTCAGCCCAGTTGAGGGGTCAGTGGAGGAGGAGGGCATGCAGCTCTGAGGCTGGGAGGAGGAGGAAGGAGAACAGGCGCAGCGGACACTCGACCAGACGACGACGGATGGACACAACAGTGTTCAACCCTATACATATTTCTTTCGATCAGGATACCCCCCCACGTTCCAAACACACACACTAGATAGAGTTGGCCGATTGTTGGCCGTGTAGCAATGATGGATCCACTTGCATAGAGCAGTCGCTGCCTGGCCGAGCGAAGCGAGCGTCAGGCGGAACGAGAGTGGCGAGTGGGCGAACGGTGGCGGAATCAGAGCAGCGCTGAGAGTGAGCCAGTGAGCCAGTGAGCGTGAGCGGAGCGAAGTCTGACCGTGAGCGTGGACTGGGGGCATATGGTGACCCAGCGTAGCCTGAAGAGCGGGCAATCGAGTGGAAACTCGGCAACAAGAGTAAGAGTCAAAGACAAGCGTGGCGTGGCATACAACAAAATCAAAAGTCCATCGTCTCCCCTTTGACCCTCTTCACGTCCCGACCCTCATCTCCTGCGCGCCGCTTACTTTCGTTGACGTCGGCGACAATACCCCGCGCGTGGGATTCGAGCATCTCGACGTATGGGCGAAGAGACGTCTTTTCCCAGTCTGGAATGTCAGCTTTGTTCTCAGGAAATGTTGAGAAGGTGGAAACAGCGGGAGGGGGGCCATGTGGAGAAGGTGGAAACAGCGGGAGGGGGGAACATGTGGAGAAGGTGGAAACAGGGGGGAGGGGGAACAGGGGAGAAGGGTAGGAGAGGAGGGTAGGAGAGGAGAGGAGAGGATCGACTTACCAGATGCAAGCTTGCTCGCCGGCTTGACCTCGCCCGACTCAGTGGTTTCTTCAGACTTCACCTCGGCGGCTTGGTCTAGCTCCTTCAGCAACTGGCCCACACTGGGCACTGTGGCGGGGTCGAATTCGTGTGCGCGCTCGGGATCGACGGGGACACACACCCTTCCTGTCCTTGTCAGCTCCCCCTTTCCTCTGTTACAGCAAGCAAACGGCCGTCTCGGCCCGGCGACGATCACTCTCATGGCTCGCCCTGCAGGCTCGCCGCTACTCACCAGTCCCAGGGTGCACACAGAACGGGCTCTTGAGCAAATGGTTCCTGTGCTTCGAGACCTCGGCGTCGATGCGCGGATACGTGTACTGGAGGATCACGTCCTCGATCGCATTCTTGTACTTGCGGTACGCCGGCGTGCCCTTGCGCGGCATGTGGGCCATGAGCTGCTCCCACCGCGTCGTTGATGAGGCGTCTGGCTGCGATTCCCATTCAGACCTAAGGGAGTCCTTCACGTCGCGGTCCGCGGGCAGGAGCTCCAGAAGAGTGTGCCAGCCCCGCTCGGAGCGGAAACATTCTTGGTCCTCGAGGATTAGGCGGGAGAACTCGTACTTCAGCGTCTGGAGGGCTTCCCTGTTCGTTAGCTTGACGCGATTGAGATCCGCAGCTGCATGGCAGAAAGCGGAGTAGGTCTACTCCTTGCCAGTGCGACGCCCCCGGCCTGCGACCTCGGGCTCCGGCTTCGTACTCACTTCAACGATGGGTGCAGGTCCGCGTCCCCCGGCCCGCGCACATTGACCTTCTTGACCTGCTCCTTGCCGCCCTTGATCACCTCCAAAAACGTAGTCAATGCCCTCCTCTGGTCGTCCGTGAGGTCCATCGCCAGCGTATCCGAGATCCAGCAGTGGATACCACGACGACCAGAGTACACCCACAGCAGGTGCTTGAAGCCGAAAGTCTCCCTCAGAGCTTTGTCGAGCACCTTGACGGCGGCGGCGATGAAGCCCCAGCACCGCGCGCAGATTGCCTTGTCAGAGCAGCAGGTTCGGATCTCGTCGTAGTCTGTCATGTCGATGTCGAAGACGAGCTCGCGGCGTTCCGGCTGCAGGGCGCCGGCGGGGAGCGTCTTCCTGTCGCGGGGCTGGTGTCAGCTCAAGGCCAAGAAACATAGCTGGTAGTCTGGCGGGAAAACTGGAGAAAGACTCATGCCACTGGCTCTCACTGCCTTCCCCCACTCCCTTTACTCACCTTGGCCGAGTACTGCGGTCCGATCTCGAATCGTGACGGCAGCAGACGCAGCACCTCCTTCTGGAAGTCATACGCCGTGCTGAACGACTGGTATCGGATGTAGACATCATTCTCGATCGTGAACGCGAATTCGCGGTGTGTCCAGAGCTTTCCGGGAACTGCGGGTCAGCTTACTTCAACATTCCCTCAGCTGTCCGCTGTGACGAGCGGACTTTGAGCTGACTCACCATCACCCTGGTTCAGCCACCGGTACACGGCCTTGTAGGGGAAGAGGCGCTTGTAGAACGCGCGCATCACCTCGCGCGAGCTCGGGCTGGGGTCAGTTTGGAAGCTTTACTTCAACGCACTCATACTCCATTCTGCGGTCAGCTTGATCTCACCGGAAATGACAGCTTACTCTGTGACGGCCATGGTTGCGCAATGTTGCAGAGCACGCCGCCGAATGTTATTGCTTTCGTGCAGGGCGAGACGCGACGCGTCTGAAATGGGCTTTGTTACACCCCTCCACTTACACACGCGACCGTCACGTGCCTGACGTCAGGATCGAGATTATTTTGGCTGTGACCCTGCGATCAGCCAGAAAGTCAAGAATTCTTGGCCGCAGCTTGACTTTCCGCATTGCACACCCGGCCACCATGTCCTTCACGATCCCCGCGAACATCGCGCCGCCCTCTGACTCGGGCTCGGACTCGGCTTCCGACGACGGAGGCTGCTCCGACTGGAACTCGACCCTCGGCGATGCTCTCCGCACCCAGGCCCTGTTCGAGGACACCGTCTACCCGACCGCGCAGGAGGCGCTTGCCGCCGACGCCGCCAAGGGCTTCGATCTCGCTGCCGTCAGCGCTAAGCTCGGTCTCGACCTCTACGGCCGCATGCGCTTGATTAACTGGATTCGCCGCGACAAGCCTAGCGCCGCCGCTGCTGCTGCCATCGCCAAGGACGACCCGAAGCTCTGCGACGACTCGCTCCTGCAGCCTGTCCTCGCTGACGACCCCCTGCTCCAGCTCGAGTTCGACGAGGACTGGTCCGATGACGAGGAGGCCCCCAAGGCTGCCGAGTCCTCCGCCGAGGTTGAGAAGCTGAAGGCCGAGATCGCCGCTCTCCGTGGTATGCTTGACCGCACCATGGTTGAGGAGGTCGACACGAAGGGCAAGGGCAAGGTCCGCGACGACGACACGCACTACTTTGACTCGTACTCCGAGAACGACATTCACGAGATCATGCTCAAGGACACGACCCGTACTGTCTCCTACGCCCGCTTCATCCTCTCCAACCCCGCCGTTTTCAAGGACGCCGTCGTCCTCGACGTCGGTGCTGGAACCGGTATCCTCTCCAGTGAGTGAACGAACGCCAGCTTCGCGTTCCTTCATGCTTTAACTGACATGCAGTGTTCGCGGCCCGCGCCGGTGCCAAGCACGTCTACGCCATTGAGGCGTCTGGTCTTGCCAGCAAGACGCGCGAGAACATTGCCGCCAACGGTCTCCAGAGCAAGATCACCGTCATCCAGTCCAAGGTCGAGACCGTTGAGCTCCCCGTCAAAACTGTCGACATCATCATCTCAGAGTGGATGGGCTACATGCTTCTGTACGAGAGCATGCTCGACTCTGTCCTTGTCGCCCGTGACCGCTTCCTTGCCCCCGGCGGTCTCATGGCGCCGTCGCAGACCCGCCTCGTCATTTCCGGCTCGGCCGCCACCCGCCTGCAGCGCGAGCGCATCACGTTCTGGCAGAACGTCTACGGTTTCGAGATGAGCAGCGCCATGACGACGCCATACTACGGCGAGGGTCTCGTCGAGGTTGTCGACAAGGAGGAGGTCGTCACGAGCGACTGCATCGTCCGTGACATCAACAGCCACTCTGCCACCGTGGCGCAGCTCGAGTTCAACGCTCCGTTCTCGCTGGTCGCGACCTCGGGCAAGACGGAGACGGTGCGCGCCTTCCTGACGCACTTTGACACGTTCTTCTCCCCGATCGCCGGCGAGGCCGGCCACGTCCCGCCCTCGCAAAACGTGCACATCCACGAGTTCGCCGACGACCTGACGGAGAAGACGGTCGAGCCCGTCAACAACGCCGACGCCAACCTCGTCTCCTTCACGACTGGGCCCCGCGGCCAGCCGACGCACTGGAAGCAGGTGTCGTTCCTCCTCCGCGAGCCGTTCGAGCTCAAGCCCGACCAGACGGTCAAGGGCCGCTTCTACTGCAAGAAGGCCTCGTGCAACTCGCGAGAACTCGAGATTGAGATCCACTACGCCGTGTGCGACCCTGGACAGGAGCCCGAGACCTTCAAGGTCCACACGTCCAAGGTTCAGTAAGGGTTTTAGCTTATCTTGTACAACAATGCATTTCTTAGACTGGGCGATCAGTGTGTCGACGATTAGGTGAGCAGAGTTGGGAGAGCTTGAAACTAGCGAAGGCGTCCTCCGAGCCCGGGGTGAGTAGAAAGTGCTTCTTCGATCCTGCGAATGGTCGTCTGTGGCAGCCGTGGGAAATCTTGATTCTAGCGAAGGCTTCCTCCGACCTTGAGTGCGACTTTTAAATATACTTCTTCATCAGTTCTGGTGAGACGATCGTGAGAGGCCTTGAAAGTAGCGAGGTCGACCTCCGACCTCCGTTCACTGTGTCCGTCGCTCGTTCTTGATCACCGGCTGTCGGAGGTGGTCGTGGGAAACCTTGAAACTGGGAGAGCAAGTCTCCGACCCCGATGATGATACTTTTTTCCTGATAACGACTTGACGGTCGTGGGAGACCTTGGAACTAGCGAAGCCTCCCTCCGACCCTCCTCCGTTTCCGTAAACTCGCTGCCTGTTGAGCACTGGTGGCGGTGCCCGTGGGAGACCTTGAACCTGCGCGACATTGTCTCCGACTTCGAGGTGAAATAGGCGCTCCTCCTTTGATTGCGACCCGCTGGGTCACCGTGGGAAGCCTTGAATGCGGCGAGGGCGTTCTCCAGGCTGGAGTGTGACGTTTGCTCAGTGGCAGATGAGTGTCAAGCGACCGCCGGAAAGTTCGATTCGGGTAGAGGGCTCATCATGATTGTCGAGTCGTGCCGGGCAGATAGACATACTGAGCTCTCCTGCTGGATTGTGTGCAGCGCACAAACATTGCTGTTATCGCCACTCTGTCGGTACTGTCATTTGCGAGACACCGTGCTGCTGAGCACGCTGAGATGAGTGCCACTGGACGTACGGAAGTCGCGCCCCAAGCACATGTGCACACCCGTACTGTGCCATTGCCGTGGCACCGCCAGTCTCGTGCTCAGAGGACTCGAAACTTCCGTTCCGGCTTATCTTTCCTCTCGCACGCGGATGTCCATGCACAGCAGCATTGTTGCTCTGCCTCAGCAGCACTCGATCGAGGGCGAGAAGCTTCATCCTCGCCTCTGTTGTTATATGTTCTCCATTGTTGTTATTCTGGGATGCAGATCTGGGTGCGAGCTTCTCCGCACTCGACGAGCTACGCCAGCCGCTCGCCTTACCCGAGATCAGACTCCTGGAATCGATGGTGAATCGGTTTCTCAGGGTGTCCGGTATCTGGAATTAGACTGCCGCATCGTTCAGCCCATGGGCAAGTTGACGGATGGCTTATCATAACGCCAGTCCGTGCATTCGGCACCGACGCTGCATTACTCCGCCAGCTCGTTCATTCGCTGTCTCCACTCAGCTGCAGCCAGCACAGACGCCAACTCGGGCAGCAGTGTCGGGTATCCGAGTCATACGACGGCCGCACAACAGGCCCGCTTTAGCGATCGGGTCAATTCATTGGCTGCTGCCGCCGTCAGCCGCAGGTTACCGATGCTCTTGAGTTTAGTCTCAGCTTTCGTACCCGCGCCTCGGATTTTCTCGTGGATCGGTGTTCACCGCCAGCCCCCATCACTGACCCCACCTGCCGACGCCAGTGCGGCGTACCTATTGGCTCTGACCCGCCCTCAGCGTCGGCTTTGCATACTGCGATGCAGCGGTAGCGATGGCGTCTTGGCTTAGCAGCCAGTTCGGGAACTCCGCTCGCGGGCATTCCCTGCGGAAGTCTGCATTCCCCAGGCATCAACGTCTGACCGCCATGGGGCCCACCTGGACCCATAAGCCAATGCAGGGAGGTCGGGCGGCTTGGACGGGAGGGCAGGGGTCTCTTTCGGAAAGTTAGCCAGTCGAACCGGCAACCTAGCCAGCGCTAGTCGAAATCTTTGCCCATCTCCTCCGCATAAGGTCGTCTGACCTCGGAAAGTCGATGCCCATCTGGATCACAGAACAAACAAACTTGACTCCGCACTAACTAGAAGCTAAACAAACAAGCAAGATGTCGGAGAAGGACCACGAGCTCGACGTCGAGAACAGCCTGAAGCCGCAACCGGATCCTAAGGCTCTGAAGAAGGCGTTGTTCAAGCTCGATTGCATCTTCCTCCCAGCCCTCACACTCATCTGGTTCCTGAACTTCCTTGACGTGAGTGATCTGATGGCTCGGTACTGATGGCAAGCGCGCGAACATCGGAAATGCAAAGGCCGCGGGTCTCATGGAGGACCTCGGCATCAACAGCACCCAGTACTCGATCGCCCTCACCGTCACCTACATTCCCTACATCGTTGCCGAGCTGCCGTTGACTCTGGCCATTCGTAAGGTGTGAGTGCAGTGCCTAGTAGCTCATAGATCACCTGCTTCTCACGCTGACGACCCCTCAGCGGCCCCAACATCCTCATCCCGATCCTGTGTATCTCGTGGGGCCTCGTGACGACCTTCCAGGGTTTCATCCACAACTATGCCGGACTCCTCGCGGCGCGGTTCTTCCTTGGCGCGTGCGAGGGTGCCATTCTGCCCTCGTCCATGACCTACCTCTCCACGTTCTACCGCCGCACCGACCTCGGCAAGCGTGTCGCATTCTACTTCTCCGCGACATCGCTCGCAGGCGCGTTCTCCGGCCTGCTTGCTGCGGGTCTGCTGCACATGGATGGTCTGTCCGGCAAGCGCGGCTGGCAGTGGATCTTCATCATGTACGTATACCCTAACAGTGTTGACCCTGGGCGGATTCGGCTGATAACAGCGAGGGCATCTTCACCGTCCTGTGCGGCGCGGCGACCGTCTTCGCTCTCCCCCGTACCCCCGAGACGACGTGGTACCTGAATGACGCCGAGAAGACTGCACTCGTGCGTGCGCTCGACATCGACCGTCCCAAGGCGCAGGACGAGGAGCCCCTCACGATCCGCGCCATCCTGTCTGCCCTCAAGGCGCCCCAGGCGTGGTTCATGTTCTTGCAGTTCTTCTCGAGTGGCTGCATGCTCTTCTCCATTGCGTACTGTGAGTGTATAGACTCCTCTCCACCCATCGCGCACCTCTACGAAGCCAGACAGGCAGCCCGAAAGGGAGTCACTAGAGCGAGACTTAGGTGGAGAGGTGAAAGTGGCGGAGCCGCTGGGCGCCAAAAGTGGTAATGGACACTGACGCACAGTCTCGCCGACGGTCGTCCAGGGTTTGGGCTATAAGGGCACCAAGATCCAGCTCTACTCCGTCCCTCCCTACGCCGCGAGTGCCTTCTTCTCTCTGGCGATGTGCTACCTCTCCGACCGCTGGGGCTCCCGCGGACCCTTCATCATCTTCGCGGCGCTTATCTCTGTTGCCGGCTATGCGATGTTCCTGGGATCGACGAACTACAATGTCCTCTACGGCGCACTCTTCCTCCAGGTCATTGGCACGTACACCATTGCGCCGATGCAGAGCACCTGGATGCGTAAGTCTGACTGTTAGGCGAGGTATACTGACGAGATAAGCGAACAATCTCGCGCCCTTCTACCGTCGTGTGACGGGAATCACGATGGGATTCATCGCGACCAACTCGGGTGGTATCCTTTCTACGTGAGTTCACTGCCCCGGTCTTACCCACGTACCCCACACACAGAGATCGCCCCCTCTTGTCTCTGACCTACCTGGTCTGGACTCGTCTACGGGCGGATCTATGCCAAGACCAAGACACCACACCGGACCTCTACGAGCAAGGACTGACGCACACAGGTGGCTCTTCCCCGCGAAGGACGCGCACAACCACTACCGCCGGGGCACATCTGTGCTGCTCGGTCTGTCTGCCGCGATTGTCCTCTGGGCGTCGCTGAACATGTTGTATTTGGGCCGGGAGAACCGGCGCCGTGCCCGCCTCGGAGGCAAGGACACGGGTGGTGACGACGACCTCGAGGCAGGTGACAAGTCGATTCACTTTAGGTACCTGCTGTAGAGCAGAGGAATCTCGATGCAAAGTCATAAGATTGTGCAGCTGCCGTCGTACGGCGTGCGTGAGAACAATGGAGGCGGACGGGGGACAGCACGGCGCGCTCTTATGCGCTGCAGCGTGCCCGGAATCTACAAGTCTGCGTGCCCCAACTATTCTCGACGCACACAGCTTCTCCCTACGTTAGGCAAGGGAACATCTCCCAAGGCTCACACATACGAGGTGACGCGACTGTGAACACACACGCCAGATGGACTGGCACGCCGGCTCTGATGGACTCACCCGCAAACACTTACTTAACTCACTACCGCTTCAACCGTGCTCATCATCACTCTCGCAGTGAGTACCAAGGTAGCTGTGTTCCAAGTCCTTCTAACCAACAACAGATGCCGCGCTACGAAGTCAAGGCCCGCCGCTACATGGCGATCCCCGACGAGCCTCTGCGCCGCCGCCTCTCCTGGCCGCCCCGCACCGGACCCACCAAGCCCGCTCCTTGGAACCCGAGCCACGAGGAGCTCCTTCATTTCGCGCTGACGAGGGATCCCAAGCTTCCCGCCAACGACCCCGGATACGATGCCGACGAGGAGGACAACGTTGACCGCGACCCCTTCATGCTCTCCATCCGCGAGCGCCGCCTTGCGCAGATGCGCATCCCCACTCCTCCCCCTTCGCCTCCCCCTCAGCCCGGAGCTTGGCGCAACAAGTCATTCTACTACGGCATGTAGCGCTCCAATCACCCGCTACCGAACGCTATCACCCCTACCAAGACACCACGCACCCCAAACACCCCACGCACTTAAAGTACACTCCTCTCCGCACCAGAACGCACGTACGGCTGCGCCGCCCAATGTTCCTGAGATCGCAGACGTTGTAAGGCAGAATGTATCGTATCCCCTCTAACGCACGCCGCTCGCTCCCCGCAGCCGCTGCAGCCCAGGCAAGGCAGCGGCATGCCAGCGGAGAGGGGCGGAAGATCTCGCACTGACCAGTGGATGCACACATCTACGTGCTGGGGGGAGGTCACGCGCAGCTCTGGCAAGATAAGGACCACTGACGGACAGCGAGGGGGGGACGGCAAGGGGGAGGGTATAAGAACCAGCAGCCCGCCCCCCTTTTCTTACATTCTCACCATCCTCACCACTTCCCTTCGCCAATCACATCAGTCTCATCTGCTATCGCCCGATCGCTCTACTTTGCGACCCCGGACTTCATCTGCGACAATGACCTTCACTCTTTCGACTAACGCCACCGCCGCCACTCCCTCTAAGGAGAACTCCATCAAGAAGGTCCCTTCCAGCGACCGTGTCAGTGACCTCGATGTCGTTGTTAGCCGGATTAACGGGCTTAAGCGCATTCCCTCTTATGAGTCTTTGACCAAGGTCATGGCGAGTTTCGTTAAGAAGCCCTCTGACCAGTCCACCTCCGCCGATACTTCCTCCAACAGGTCTGACAAGGACGTCATCGTCAACCAGGTGTGTAACCACATCCAGGCAGTCTGTCTCACTACCCTAACATTCATTAGTCCATGGCCGACAAGATCACTCAGGTCAACCACCCTGACGGCAAGTCTTCCCAGGACATGGCCCCCGCCACCGAGGCGACCATCGTGCACCCCACCGTCACTGCCCAAGTCACCGGCATGGACGCTGTGGACAAGGTGGCCATCATGGCTGCCCCCATGACCACCTCCGCTGAGGACGTCGTCAAGGCCCTGCTCATGGACGGGTTTACCGAGGACGTCGCCTCCCAGGACGACATTGCCAAGACCACCGACAACCAGGCTCAGACCAAGGCCAACGGTGCCGACACCATGCCGATTTCTGTCAAGGAGAGCGACAGCTATGTCGCGGACATTCCGGCCGAGGAGCTGGAGCATCTCGCTCTCCTCGAGGTTCTCCCCTACCTCCCTCCCGCTAGTGACTCGACCTCGGTCAACATTGAGATCGACAGGGCCTCCACTACAGCTCTTCCCTCGGCGTCGACCTCGTCTCACGGCTCCTCTCAGATTACTCTGCACATCACGATTTCAGACGACCAGGTGGCGCAGCCGCCCGTTCCCCCCAACACTCGTGCCGACTCTGTCAACGGCGACACCTCGGGCCACCACCCCCTGCCTAACCCCTTCCCTGGCGTTAGGCGTTCATCCTCCATCCAGTCGATTACTGTCGAGAGCAACGGGCGCGGCAGCGTCACCTACCGCATTGTGCTTGTTCTTTTCCGCATCGGTGCCTGGATTAAGCGTAAGATTCTCCGTCGCCGATATGACCCCGCCGCCAGTGTCGCCGCTGCAACTTACGCGCGTCATCAGACGGCGATGCAGCGCCGCAATCACCTCGTCGAGTGCGGCTGCTGAGCCCAGCGGAAAGTACGCTGAGCCGTCTCGAGCTTCAGCCAACAACCAGAACGAGTTCAGCGAGGTTCCAGATTTCAACTTCCGGGTCTTCACGCTTCTCCCCCTTCAATCTAAAACTAATCGAATCGAAAAGTGAATTATCAGTTGTTGTACATAGTTTTTGTCACTAGCGAGTGCTCATAGCGCATGCATCAAGCGTGGCCCATCTTGACGCTGCAGCTCCTCCAACTGACGCCCACTGTCTTGCTGATGGGCAGGCCACCCGATTCGCGTGCATGGCTTGTTCCAGTGTGACTGTCGAAGAGCTGTCCTGATACTGACACTGGGTTCAGTCAGTGAGCCGACAGCTGCCTCACCGCGCCCTGCCAAGCCCCGTCACACAGCGCACAGGCCTCCCCAGCTCTTAAGCTCTGCAAAACCCGGCAGAATGAAGGACAGTGTCGCCGCTGTAAACAGCACTCTCCCCCGTCTGCTTCTTCGCAAAGGTTAAATTGTCGCATCACCGTGCGTGCGTCGCTGATCTGACGAGCTCCTGAATGCATGACAATCTCAGGGTGCCGCCCAATCTCAGCAGCCCAAGCACCCCGAGTGGCGCCACTTTCCCCAGCTTTCCCCACTTTCGAGAACAATCAGGCGCGAATGCTCCCCTCGTGTCAGACATGGTGTCAGTCTGGCCACAACGTGCCCACACCGACCCCCGCCCCTCCCCCCCCTCCCTCACACCCATTATTCTGGGCCTGAAACAATGAAGACCGTGCCATGGACACCTGGACGGCAGCGCCTGAGCTGTCTGCCATTTCTGAAAATAACCCAATCTGGGTCTTGGTACCGCGAGTGATTAGGAAGTGAAGGCACACTGTTGGCTGGATGCAAGGATGTCGCGCTTCCCTCGCCCCGTGTGCGCTACCGAGAGGGCCTCTTTCCGTCACATGCTGCGCACGATAAGGCGTAGGAGCAGAGAGGGGCTGCTCGCCGACAGCCCATCACCTGAATTCTGACGACCAGCACGTCTATCAGTCACAGCCTGGAGTTCTCGAGCTCTGGCTCCCCTCACTGCCAGGTAGCTGCTCCCACGGGACGAGAGCTGCTCTATGCACCCAGAGCCTTTGAGCTCGCTTGCCTGGCTAACCTTTTCGTGAGCACACGATCTCGTCCAACGGCGCCCGGGCAGCATGACCTACCATGCACACTCGCACTCATCCTCCTTGAGGTGACGACGTCTGGCTGTGTGCATCAGTTCCCACGGCTTCAGATCTCTCGCGAGGATACACGCTGCGCTGATGGTTCTCACAAAACTCATCAGCAAGATGATTGCTGTCCTCACCCCTCTTCACCAATACTCCTCGGAGTCGCTTCCACACCGGATTACACGACAGCCTAACCTCAACTCCGACGACGGTCTAACAGACAGCCCACTGAGGATGGGTATACTCGGTCACTTCTTCCACCTCCCGCGTCCCGATATCCGCGAGAACACGACCCTCTTCAGCCATGCGGGGAAGGAGCCATTTCTCGTTCGCCAGCCCGGCCCGAACGCGCACACCGAGATCCTCGGCCTCAAGCCCTTCTGGTGGCGCAAGGACCAGACGGTCTGGCGCAAGAAGAAGATGCCATGGGGCGACGACCCTGCTCTCTTCAACAACCACAGCAACGGGTGGCCCGAGGTGCCTGCTATGCGGCGTCTGACGGCACAGGAATGGCTTGCTCGCCCGAAGAACCCGCCTACAAAGGACGTGTGGGGAAACGTGTGGTACGACGCCAGCGACGACATCCATGGGATCCCCATTGCCTGTGGGTTGTGGCTCATGTGGCACCCCTTCGTAGCCTGGAAGGAGTTCGACTACATCGTGCAGCTGTTCGCGATGGAGCTTGCGGGCCGCCGCATGCCCCAGCTGCACTACATTCCCTTCGAGGACTTGCATGAGGCAATTCGCGCCATGGACCTCGAGGCGTGGGGACCCCGCTGGGCCAAGGCTGCCGGGTACCCGCCTGACGTCCAGGAGATCTGGAGACGCATCCTCATAGTCATTCGCAAGTTCAAGACGCCAGACGTGATTGCCTGTCGCGCCTTTGCGAGTGCGTTCAAGGGGTTCCCGATCAAGACCCAGCGCCAGGCAATGATGCACTGCCTCCGGACCGCGCAGAGGCAGCGCGATGTCACTGAGGGCACCGGCAACCACTACATCTGGATCGAGCCCGGCAACGCACTCCACCCCTAGTTGTGTGTAGGCTACAACCACGACCACCAAGGACAATTAGGTATTTCTGTTTGTAACTCCTATGCTTATTTTATACCTCACCGGCTAGGTGCACGTTCTGCATGCATGTAGGACGCTGAACAGAAAAGAACCGAAACGGTGCGAAATCAGAGAAAGTGCCACGTGAGCGGTGGCGAAAGTGAACGGCGGGACTCTTATGGACGGTGATGATTTCGGCGGCTTCGAAGATCGAAAGGCAACGCCAGCTTCTTTCCCTGATGGCGGATTTCCTACTCCTTCCACGTCTGAGATAAAGGAGAATTCAGTACCGCAGGACTACACTCGCACTCTCGCGTCTCCATCATTTCGAATCAGCCGCCGTCAGGCTCCGCTCTGCACCTAGACTGCCGCAGACTGTCTATGCTGGTTCCTGAGATCTGCTTTAGACAGGTGCTATGGGAGGGACATGCTCACCAATGTCCCCGTATCTCGCCCAACGCCAATAGTTGGTGACGATTTCGATCTGTTACCTCGGCCGGGTTGAAGAAGTAATGAGGAACATGTTCCACGGCGTATTGGTATCAGCCGAGGGTAAAAGGGGAACAAGGGCTGAACCATTCCCGCAATCGGTCATCCTGCTCGAGGTCGCCAAGCTCTCCGAATCCGCAGCCGCCTACAGTCGAACGACGCCGAGCCTTACTGTGACTACCTGAACGTCCGTGCGGACCCCATGACCTGTCTCTCGCGCCTGCGAAGCTTGCGAGACCTGATAAGACCCTGAGCGTGTGTGGCTCTTTCGCGAGCAGATGATATGACTTCCCTGTCCTCCCGCATGTTTTGCTCGTGAAGGACACTGGGCCTCTTCAGAGACGGCGAGTTGCCGCTGGTCCTGAGCACACACGCGCTGCCGTTGTGCTCCCTTTGCACTATCCTCACTCTCCTTCAGAGTCACATGCACCCGCCCCGACTGACCTCTACCAGCTGTACACGCGTCCTCGAACCCTTCAACATCTTCTTCACTTCCACCTCGTCATATCATCATTCCCTTCAATCACAGCCTTCCCCGTCCCCACCTACTTTACTCTTCGATCATAACGCACCGCTCGTGAAACTTGTCGCAAGGGATTCGTCCTAGACCCAGAAGCTCGCATCTGGTGATTCCGCTTAACATATCCGAAACTGACAGTGCAAGCCCACTCTACACCTCAAAGATGGACAGTCAGGCAGGTGTTGCCCAGCACACCTTTGGACATCCCATTCCCGTCTATGACGTTCAGGCCCCGAATCAGCGCGTTCACGCTAACTCCTCGAACGAGAGTCCATCATTTGCCGCACTTAACCTTATCCTCTGCCTGACGCCCATCAGTACACTCAGCTCTCCAACACCGGCATGAGCAACGTGAACATCCATGACGTCGACACGCACGATATAACCCTGCAAAGCGCCATCCGCGACATCCTGGACAACCATCCGGTTGTCGTGGAGGCCCAACGCATCTGGGCAGCCCCATTCCCAACCCCAGCCGCCCGCAATCGTGCGAAGGCTATGCTTGCCAGCTGGGCAGAGAACTTGGAGTACCAGCTCACCTTCCTTGCGTCCAAGCATGTCCCTGACCCTTCGTTGCTGGTCGACGGCAGCCTCCCGGTGTCGTTCTACCCCGTTCCAAGCACATTCCATCTGCTCGCCCCGATCAACACCGCTCTACGCTCTTGGAGGTTTGAAACCGGCCACCAGCATCCCTCCTGGGTCCCTCCTCCCCAGGGGTCAGTGAGCTTTGCCCCGCAGTTTCGAGGCGCTCCCTCTGTCCCCAGCGCAGAGTCGGGAGACGACTCGTTCGCTACTCCGGTCGTCTGCGAGCAGATCTCAGACTCGTCCGCTACTGCCACTGATGGTGCCGCTGCCACTGCACTGATGCCTGATGGCACAAGCATTCCCGTGTACGAGTGGAGCACCTTGTGCGCGTCTGGGATCAACTTGCTCGCCCATGCCGAAGAGCCCAAGGTGAGCTACAGCAGCCGCAGGTCTGAGCTAACTAACCGATCTCCTATGAGTTCGTTCCCGTCTGGAGCTCTACCAATCGCAAGTACGAGTTTTTCGCCGAGAAGACCAACGAGAAGCCCCACCCGCTCTGGCCGTCCGGCATTGATCCTTTCGGGACATTCGATCCTCTTGACTGTCTCGAGGCTGGCGATGCTCATGAGCTCTTTGGCACCGGCGGCACCGGCGGGTCTGGTATCCAGTCCGACGACGAATATGATTCCGACGACAGCTTTTCGAGTTTGTCCACCTCGTCTGACAGCGACGCTGAGTCTGGTGATTAGCAGCGTTCCCGAACTCGTCGTCTCCCTCCCGTCAGTGAGATCCGCGGTGCACTCCTGCGCCGTCTGCCTCAAGCCATCTCGGGGCCGTTCTTCACTGATCACGACACACCGGCACGCCGCAAGAGCCCTCTGAGCGCGCCTCCGCTCAGTATCCCGGACCTCGTGTCGACGCCCGTGCCTCAAGCGTTCAAGGACGGTGCAATCACCCGTCGTCTCTCGGCCAGCTGGCAGCCCCTCGGTGACGCCCCCGGCCCTTCCAGGCTCCAGCTCCAGCACAAGATTGGCCCCAGTGGCTTCAAGGGCGAGGACTCTGGTGGTCTACTCCGCCGCGCTTCGTGCGTCGACCAGCTTCACGCTCCCGCAATCGCGACGAACACGTCTAAGTCTTCGAGCGCTGCTGACAGTAGCGTCCCAGCGACCGGTTCTAGCTCTCATCCCAGGGATGCCATGGACCGCCAGAATGAACTTTCTGACACGGTCGTCGTCACTACCTCCTCCTCCTCTGCGGCCAAGCGCATACCGCCACCTCCGACGCCTCCACGGAAGCCGCCGCCTTCGTCGTTCCTTCTCACGGCCTGTCATACCCCCCTACCCTGTTCAACAGCCCGCGCTTCGCCTCCGTTGACAGCATCGACAGCAAGTCAGGGTCAGACGTCGCCGGCGCGAACGGAGCTGCCTCCAGCTCACCCGGGTCTGATCAGTTGGAGCTGGTCGAGGAGAACCACGAGCCAAACTGCGAGGTTGCGCTGCACCGTCTTCTGGGGTTGTCTGGCGGGGAGTGCTCCTGCTGGAGCTTCGTCCAGGATGACCCCAGTGACCCGAGCGCCCCCTCTAATTACGGTGCCGACACCGAGTAGGCGATGGGGTCCGAACTCGCTCTCCACGTCACGGCCCAGCTTCCAATCTACAGCACAACCCTTTGTGTCCTCAGCATAGTCACCACCCAGCCCAAGCTGCATGCCTCTCCCCTCGCGTTCGTCGTCCTTCCTCGCCTCTCTATCACAAAACTACCCAAAAGTCTATAAACGGGTCGTGTTATCATTTCGGATCCACTTTGTTCCCAATGTTGTGCTATAAAAGCTGTTTTCAGGCCGCGCCGATGCCCAAGATCTACCCTTACTGCCTCCGTTCTGTAGTTGTTCATGAATGTTGTGCAACCTACATCTGTCCACAAGGCTGCCTGCTGAGGTCGTTATGCATCACTGAGATGAGGGAGCTGCTCAGCCTGGCACGCGACCCTACCGCGACGCGCGGGGTTCAGGTCAAGGGCGCGGGCCGTGCCTGAAAGTCATGTGCGCGTGCCAAGTCGCCTAGGGTCTCGTCGCGGGGAAGTTGTCGTCGTCACATCCTCCACTCTCTCTCTATTCTCTTTCTCGGCCGTCCTCGCTCGCTCCAAAGCCGGCATGCGCAACTAACATGTCCCCCGGCTACCCTTCAGAGAGCTCCTCAACGACGCGGCTATCGTCGTCCTCGCCGCCCGCGAGCCTCCGCGCTCTCGAGCTCGAGCAAGGCCCCGCGACCGGCTCTCCACTTGCGCTCCGCCGGACTGCGACGCTGCAGTCCATCTCCGGCTTTGAGTTCGAGCACGCCCTCCTCCCACTTAGCTTGAGTGGTGACGAGCCGCAACACGATGGAGAGCACAAGCACGTTGGACTTCTCCACGGTGAGCTGGTGTGACAGGAATGGCAGCTGACAACAAGGCATGGCCCTCGTCGTGGGCATGCAAGTTGGAAGCGGCATCTTCTCGTCCCCCGGTGTCGTTGTCGCGAGTGTAGGGAGCGTAGGCGCGAGCCTGCTCGTATGGCTCGTGTCTGGTGCGCTGGCATGGACGGGCGCGAGTTCGTTCGCCGAGCTCGGCTGTGCGATTCCCCTGTCGGGCGGTGCACAGGCGTATCTCGCATACTCGGTGAGTCTCCAGCGCAGAGCAAGTCGGCGCCGCATTCAGCTGTTCTTGGCATGTCATCGAGCTGACTGCAGTTTGGACCCATGGCGTCCTACTTGTTCACGTGGAGTGCGGTGTCTGCGCTCAAGCCTGGCTCGGCGGCGATCATCGCGCTCATTTTCGGCGAGTATGTGAACCGGATGATCTGGCATGCGTTCTGGGCCGACGGCTCGCCTCCCGAGTGGACATTCAAGGTGACTGCCGTCTTCGCGATCATCGCTATCAGCGGTCTGAACCTCATCTCGCCTTCGTCTGGCACGCACTCCCAGGTCGTGTTCACCGCTGTCAAGATCGGTGCACTGCTCTTCGTCGCCATTCTCGGGTTGCTGCAGCTCGTCCGCAACGGACCGGGACCCGCGTTCCAGGGCGATGTGTTCGCGGGCTCCTCGACTTCGCTTAGCAGCTACGCGATCGCGCTCTACTCTGGCCTCTGGGCTTTCGACGGCTGGGACCAGTGCTCCTTCGTCGCTGGCGAGATGACGAACCCGACCCGCGACCTCCCTCTTGGCTTGCACCTCAGCATGACGATTGTTGTATCGCTGTTCCTGGCTGCGAACGTCGCGTACTTTATCGCACTTGACCCCGGCGTCGTTGCCGCGAGCAATACCGTTGCTCTCGACTTTGGACGAGCCACGATTGGATCTATCGGCGCCGCTGTCTTCTCAGCTCTGGTGGCCATCTCTTGCTTCGGCGCGTTGAACGGGAGCTTCTACACCAGTGAGTACCAGTCTAAGCTATGACCCACGTTACGCTAAGCTGATGTCCAGCCGCGCGGCTCATCTTCGCTGCTGGAAAGGACCACTTCCTGCCCGCAGTCTTCTCGCGTGTCGACCCAAAGCGCAAGACGCCCGACAACGCGCTTTTCCTGAACGCAGGTCTGACGGTGCTGTACGTCGTCTTCGGTGGCGGGTTCCGGAGTGAGTTCAGCTCGATGCTTCTTTTGCACAGCTAACTTTCAGCGCTTCTCAATTTCTTCTCGGTCACGAGCTGGACGTGGTACCTGACGACGGTCATCGGACTCCTCTACCTGCGCGTGAAGGAGCCGCACCTTGAGCGGCCGTACAAGACGTGGATCACGACACCAATCACGTTCTGCATCGTGAGTGCGACACAGGAGCTACGTCGATGTCGCATGAGCTGACCCCAGGTCGCGATGTTCCTCCTCCTGATGCCGATATTTGCCGCGCCTTGGGAGGCGCTGGCCGCATTCCGTAAGTCGGACAGACCACAGCTGATTTATCCTGAGTTTCCAAGCTGACAACAGTGTTCATGGGTGTCGGCGTGCCGATGTACTACATGACGGCGCACTCTCGCGCGTCCAAGGTTGGCTCGGCGTACGTCGATCCTGGGACCGTAGTGGGCGGTGCCTCGGGCTTTAAGGCTACTGCGAGGAGTGAGTCCAAGCATTACCTTACTTTCATAGCTTCGATGGCTTGCGTGGATAAGCTAACATTGCAGCCGCCTGGACGACATTCGTCGAGGATATTAGCGGCGTCATGCCTGCGCGCTTGCGGACACTTCTCCAGCTTCGGCCAGCACACCAGGCATACTCGGAGGTGCAGTACGGGATGCTCGAGGACCACGAGATGTCCGAGCACCGGCGGTAGCCATAGATTGTGGGCTGCCCGATCCGTTCTCAATTTCAGAGATCCAGTAATGACATGACACGAAATAGCATGGATGCAAGCATTGGAATAACGAGTTATAATGCTCGACTGCCCTCTTCATCCAGCGAGGGCTTATCAGCCTCCATGCTTCTCTGCCTGCTTCTCTACGCCCCTACGTCCCTACCTCTGAGACCCTCGCTGCCCTGTTCGAGGGCTCCGACAGACTGGTCACGTGATTCGCCCCCCACCCCCACCTCCACCACCCATGTCCACACCGCTCTACACATGCCTCACACAACGGCTAGATTGCCTCCCCGGCTGTTACACGAACTGCGCAACACACACAGGCTCCTCAAAAGATAGAGCGCTGCTCACTGCCGGGTTCGAGCCGGCGATCTCCACAGTGCGCTGTGTATAGCCGCGCGCGACTGCAGCGTGAATGTGGCGGGTTCACCCCTTCTCTAAGTGAGCCTACCCAGTTTCACGTTTTGCGAAGCGGTGCGCCCCGGGGGGGTAGTTCCTGTCGTCGCTGGTTTCATAACATGCTTGTGCAAGCCACTGCAGTGAGGAGATGAATGACCTTCTGTCCGTGCACCACCGTTCCCCTTTTCGTAATGCCCTGCACCTCAGACCAGGGGATTCGCATTGATCAACATGGTCACAAGTCGGCGGCCGCTTCGCTGCTATCCTTGAGTTCTGCCCAGCCAGTATTCTCCCATTCCCAAGCATTTGGCCTCATTGAAGCAGGAGGCTTGCTCCATCTCACCCTGGCAGGGTCCTGTCCCCGAGCTTCATTGTGCACCCAACCAGAGCACAACCCGTTCCGTCCTGATCAGCCGTTGTACAAGATGATGCATTGTGAGATCTCAATTATGTGTGCGAATACATGCAGTCTACTCCACCTCCATGACCTCGTTTCCGAAGAGGCCACCGTCCATCTCACTGATAGTGTAGTCGAGGACGTAGCTCTCCTGGACGAGGCGGTCGACGCGCCCCATGTGGCGCTCCGAGTACGGAATCAGGCCGTCGAGGAGCTCGCGCATGCTGATAGTCGGCGCGGTAGCCTTCTTAGCCTTCTGCTTGACCTCGGCGTCCGGGTCCTCGTCGTCCATGTCCTCATCCTCGTCCTCGTCCTTCTTCTCGGGCTTGGTCGCGGCCTCGAACGCAGCCATGATCTCCTCGGGCGTCTTCAGCCTGAAGATGGCGTGGAGGAGAGCCTGGGCGACGGGGCTCGTCTTTGCCGACGCGTTCCAGTCGCGCACGTGCTTGAGCAAACGCACGAGGTCGAGCGACGGCAGCGTCCGGATCACCTGGTCGATCTCGGGGACGCCGCAGCCGTCGTCGTCGCCGAGCTCCTTCTCCTCGGCACCGAGCAGGACGGTACGGAAGAGGTGCAGGAGACGGCCGGGCTGGCTCATAGCGAGCGCGAGCAGAATCGCGCGGCGGTAGTCCTTGACAGCGACGTAGTTGTTGAAGTCCTGCTCGGACTGGACCTGGGCGATCAGGGCCTCGTTCTTCTCGGCCTGCTCAGCCTCGGTAGAGTCCTCCCAGAAGGTCGCGACCGAGTCGCTTCCAGCCGACACAATCGTAGACTCGTCTGGCTTGATAGCCAGAGCCCACACCTTGTCCTCGTGGTTGTCCAGCGTCGCTGCGCACTCCTCGTCCTTGATGTTCCAGATCTTGACGAGTCCATCACCAGCAGCCGAGACGAGCTGCATGCCCTGCGTCATGAAGTCGACGCGGAGGACCGAGTTTGTGTGTCCCTCAAACGTCTTGAGACACGTGAAATCGTCCAAACTCCAGAGCTTGATTGTCCTGTCCGCGGCACCGGAGGCGACGATGCGGTCCGTCCGCGAGAAACGCACGCTCCACACACCTCGGCGGTGCCCCTTGCACGTGCCGATGTGCCTGACCGAGCCGGCGGGGTCGACCTCGAAGAGCTTGACGAGCTTGTCCTGCGATCCAGAGGCGAGGAAACGGTCGTTCGGCGCGAGGTCGAGCGAGTTGATGTCCTTGTCCGCGACGTGGAGCGTGGCCATCGAGCGCGCGAGCACGGGCTCGTCCTCGTCCCCCGTCACGTCGGAGAGGTCCCACATCTTGACGGTACGGTCCTGCGAAGCCGTGAAGAGGAATGGAGCACCCTTGCGCGACATCGCGAGGGCACCGACAGCCTCAGCGTGACCCTCGCACACGGCGACACAGTGCCATCCCCCATCGCGCGGCGCCCACACACGCGCCGTCCGGTCCTTCGATCCCGTCACGAGCCATCGTCCATCGGCCGACTTGTCGAGACACAGCACCATGTCCCGGTGTCCCGAGAGGAGGCGGGCGTCGAACGTCGCCGTCGGGTATATCCTGACGAGAGCAGAGTTGGTTGCGAGAGCGAGGTGCGTGGCCTCTCCCTCGTCCGTGTTGAGGTACGCGGCATCGACGATGTCGTCGTTGAAGCCGACGATCTGGCGAGTCGTCGCGCGAGTCGCGATAGAGTGGAAGATGATGTTCTGGTCCGCGTGGACGCTGACCAAGCTACCAGACGAGCGGTCGTAGAGCACGGAGACGATGCCCTGCTGCTCATCCTCCTCGCCAACGACCTCATCGACACCCTCAACACCCTTCATGACACCAACCTCGGTCGCCTTCAGCGTATCCCACAGCTTGACGTTGCCACCGTCTCCGGCGGTGTACGTGATGAGCCGTCCGCCCTCCTCTTGGTCGAGCAGACCACACGCCTCGACCTGCTCGTTGACGAGGATCGTCTCGATGACGTTCGGCTTCTTCCGCATGTCCCACACAAGCACAACCTTGTCCCTTCCTCCCGTGATCGCAATCTTGCCGTCGGCGCTGACAGCAATGCCACGCACAGTGCTGACGTGGCCATCCAGAGTCGCCTTCGCCTTGCCCGTTCCGCTCGCGCGCGCAGAGGCGTCCCGGAGGTCGAACACGCGCACCTTCGTGTCGACGCTACCGGTCCAGAGCTCCATGCGCTGCTGTCCCTCGCTCTCCGGGAAGGAAAAGTAGAGCGCAGACACCGGGCCACCGTGTCCGCGGAAGATGTGCGTGACGTAGCCGCCGGCCAGGTCCCAGACCTTGACGACACCGTCACTCGATCCCGTGGCGAGCAGGGCATTGTCGGGCGACACGGCGGAGACAAGAATCGGAGCGTTCGCAGCCTTCGGCAGAGCGCGAACGTATTGCAGCGTTATCGGCTTGGCCTCGACCTCCTCGGGCAGCGGGTAGTAGCGGATCGTGTTCGACTGGTGGCAGGTGATGAGCGTCGGGGGAGAGGTGTGGTAAGAGAGCGCGAGCGACGTGATGTCCGTCGTGTCCTGATGTCAGCTTCGTTACACTCCGCGAGCTTACTCCTTTGACTTTGGCAACTCCCCGTCCTGTCCGGACCTCCGTCACGAGCACCTCCTCGCCCATGGTCGAGATGAGCCACTCGCCATCGCGCGTCAGAAGCACCGGACCACCCGTGTACAGCGGCCGAATCGAAGTCGGTGATGCCCGGAAGCTGAGGTCAGCTCATTTCCTCCGATTCATCCTCTACCCACCTCGTTTTGAGCTCGCGCTTGGTGCCGTTCATGTCGATTGATGTTGAAACTCGTAAATATGCGGCCTGATTGGCAATGACTTCGAACTTTCTCGGCTACCAGGGGGGCGTGAACAAAATCTGCATGCTGTGACATTACTGCCGGGTTAAGGAGATAAGATGTTTCCTAATGGGGTGAATAGGCGCCACTTTGTAATGCAGGGACTAATCACCGTGCCTGTATCGCACCGCGGCTACGACCGTGACAAGTGAGCGTCGTGTCGGGTGGTATGTCGCAACCCCCAACTCACCATGTTCGCCGCAGCGTCGAGCCTGTTCGGCAAGTCCTCGACCCTCTCGGCGTACACCCTCAAGTCTGCGGGGCCGTCGCCGAACGCATCCTCGACGAATGTTGCAGGCCGTGGCTCGCCCGCCCCCGGCGGCCCAGCAGGGAAAACGTTCAACGTTGGGCTCTGGAAAGTCATTCCCGCAACGCACAAGACCACCGGCAAGGACGTCAGCGTATGGGTTCTCGAAAAGCGGGTACTCGATGGCCTGCGTGCTGGAGGTCGTGAAATCGCCATCGAGCAGCTGAAGAAGGAGGTGAGTTGTCACTCTGATTGATGTAACTGACGTTAGGCGACAGCGCTATCGCGACTGCGACACCCCGACATCCTGCACATGGTCGAGCCGCTGGAAGAGACGCGGTCGGAGCTCACTTTTGTCACGGAAACAGTAACCTCGTCGCTTGGTAACCTCCTCGCGGCCGCTAAGAGCGGAAGAGGCGGGCGCGATGGCGAGGTCGACCTGGACGAGGTGGAGATCCAGAAGGGCACGCTGCAGATCGCGAAGGGTCTCGCTTTCATTCACACCCAGGCGAAGAGCGTGCACCTGAATCTGAATCCGGATGCGATTCTCGTCAACGCTAAAGGAGATTGGAAGCTCTCAGGTCTCAACTTCATCACGCCGCTGCAGCGTCCAGACGGGAGCGCGACCAAGTACGAGTTCCCCGAGGTTGACCCCCGCATGCCACCCCAGGTCCAGTGGAAGTTTGACTACCTTGGTACGTTGCTAGCTCGTGACCAAGCTAACATCAGCGCCCGAGTACGCCCTCGACTCGCAGCTGACGCCGGCAAACGACCTCTACGCTCTCGGATGCGTGCTCTATGCCGTTCACATGGGCGGCCGACCGCCATTCTCAAATCGCGGATCCATGCAGAGTCTCCGAGAGAATGCCGAGGGAGCGCTCGCGAGGAGCGAGTACACGCGGGGCGTCAAATGGGATCGAGCGAGCAATGAGTTGAAAGGTGAGTGATTTCTCGTGAGCTGCATTGACTCCAGACCTCCTGCCGCGACTGTTGACGCGACGGCCTAACGGGCGCATTTCGCTGTCGTCGCTTACGACGCATCCGTTCTTCTCTTCGCTCGCCATCTCGACGCTCAACTTCCTTGACCCGACGACCTTTGCGTCCAAGCCGAGAGAGGAGAAGGCGACGTTCCTCCGCGGACTCGTGCGCGTGCTCCCGACGTTCTCTGACAGGCTGAAGAAGGGCAAGATCCTTCTATCGCTGCTCGAGGAGATGAAGGACCCGTATCTTCTGCCTTTCCTACTGCCGAACGTGTTTGAGATTTCGAAGACGTTAAACAAGGAGGAGTTTGCGCAGGTTCTTCCGAAGCTGCAGCCCTTGTTCGCCATGAAGGACCCTCCGCAGAACATGCTCAGTGAGCTTACCCATGCGGCCCGGCAGCTAACTTCAGCCCTGCTCGACAACCTTTCCCTGTTCGAGGAGAAGACGAACCCACAGACGTTCCGCGAGAACGTCATGCCGCTCATTTATAATTCGCTGGAGTCAGAGCATCTCCCCGTCCAGGAGCGAGTGCTGAAATCGGTCCCGCATCTGACGGAGGTGCTCGACTATGGCACCGTGCAGAACATCCTCTTGGTCAAGGTCGCGGTGAGTTGGATTCACTCTGCTACAACTGACCTCAGCTCCTGTTCACCCGCACCCGCATCTTGTCTGTCAAGGTGCAGACGCTGGAGTGCTTCCGGGCAATGGTCTCGACGTTGGACGCGACAACGCTCACCAGCAAGCTCGTGCCACTTCTTGCCAAAATCAAGACAAAGGAGCCCGCTGTTACCATGGCAACGCTGTCCGTGCACGAGGCGATGGGACAAAAGGTGTCTCTTGACGCTATCGCGACGCTGGTGCTTCCGCAGCTCTGGGCGATGGCCATGGGACCTTGTAAGCTTTTTGACAGGGGGGCTGTAGCTAACATCAGTACTGAACACGGATCAGTTCGCGCGATTCATGTCTGTCATCCAGACGCTTGGAGCGCGAGTAGAGCGTGAGCATTCGCAACATCTGCGAGAAGTCCGCAAGATGGAGGAACAGACGGCGACGATGAGCGCGTCGAATGGCGACAACCCCTTCGACTTCAGCGGGCAGTCGCAAGAGGTCGACTTCGAGACGCTCGTCAAGGGAGGAACGCCTTCCGCCAGCACGCCCGCCGCCGCTTCCACTGCCGATCCGTGGGACATGGACAGCTGGGGCAACGATGACCTGGTGAGCTAACTTGGTTTTAACCACTGTAGCTGACAACAGAACTCCATTCCAGGTTTCGGTGCGGCTCCGAAGGTTTCGACGCCGACGCTTGGTCGGCCGACAATCAGCGCGCAGTCGTCATTCACGCGCAGCACTTCGCCGCCACAAAGCAAGAGCCCGCGCGCTGGCTCGTCCCGTCTTGGTGCGCGACAAGTGTCGTCGTCATCCTTTAACAGCGCCGCGTTCGAGTCGCCGAAACCGTCCGCATTCCAGGCTCTGCAGCCGCAGTCCTCCACCCTCGCGCCGCTGCAGCCGACGAGCTCGTCCCTGTCGACGCTGTCACCTACGCCGCAGCGACCAGCACCCCAGCCAGCTCAACAGGCTTCCTCGTCCAGTGGTCCGAACTACAACATCTCTTTGCAGCCAATGAAGCCGAAGAGCCCGCCAGGCTTTGGTGCACCGTTGCAGCCAACGCGGGGCATTTCGCCGCAACTCCATCAGCCCATGCAGTCCATGCAGCCGATGCAGGCGCAGCCAGCTGCGGCCGCTGCTCCGCCAGGCTGGAGCAATGGGGTCATGCAGCCGACCGTTGCGCCGAAGCCGGCGTGGAACGCGTCCCAGGCTGCAAGCACGGACTGGGGAGACTTCGACCCGCTCAAGTAGGCGTACTGCAGTGCGGTAGTGCCATACATGGATGTATTGTCATAGAGTACAAGTGTGAATCATGCTGTGGTTTGTGTTTGCTCCGTCGATTGAATCTCCGCCACCTCCGTAGTATCCGTTGTGCTCGCAGGCTCCGCATCCTTGACCACCTCTGTCACCTCTGTAACCTTGGCTAATTCCTCCGCGACAGGAGCTGCGCCCTCACCAACGACGGTGATCTTGTTGCGCTCGCGCTCCCTTTCGTCCGCCTCGCCCGCATACGCCTCGACGCCCTGGAGGAAGTCGTTAGCGGCAAGGAAGCGGATCGCCTGCGTGAGCTGGCTCAATGTATTCTCAAGGGGCACCTCGAGAAGCTGTACGTCAGTTATCACTTCTTGAAACTCAACTCACATCTCCCAGCATGCTTCCGCGCGCAAACAGGTTCGGCTTCTTCTGGATCGGCTGGCGCGGAGGAGGCGGCTTCGGCGGTCCGGAGGGCTTCTTGGGCTCGGGCTGAGCGGCAGACGTAGCTGACTCTGGGCGCGTGTGTTCGAACCGACACTTGGCACCGTGTCTGCACTTGCCGGTGCGCGCGAAGAACTTGCACACAGGTCGGGTAGGCTTGGGCTCCTCCTTCTTCTCCTCGAGCTGCTCCTCCACGTCTCCTGCCTCTTGCTCTTCGAGGTCCTTCGACGGAAGCTCCGGGACCTCTCCGTCAGCATCGCTGTCAGAGTCCGAATCCAAGTCGGAGCAGTCGCTCGACGAAGAGTCGCTGGAACTGTCGCTTAACGAATCGCTCGAAGCTGCCTTGTGCGGCTCGACGGCGCCTACTCGTCCACCCCGTCCCCTTCCCCGGCCACGTTCTTGGCCCCGTCCTCTTCCCCGTCCTCGTCCCCGGTCGGCCGTCGCCCGCTCCACCGCCGGTCGTTCGACGGGTTCCCGTCCCCACTCCTCAGCAGCGACAGCAGGGTCCATCTTGCGCTTCTTCCGCGGATTCTCGCCTCGCGCAATAGCCTCTGCGTCTTCGTCCGCCTGGTTGTCAGCTTTATGTCACGATTCCATAAGTGATCCTTTAGAAGCCTTACCTTCTCCTTTGCCCTCTCTTTGGTCGGGAACTTCTTCTTCCTTTCCGCAATCCACTTGGCGACGTCCTCGTCCGTTTCGAGTCGGATGCCGGTGCCCGGGATCATAGGTGCACGTCCATTACCTCCACCCAGCCTCCGTGCTGCTGCCTCCTCTTCCTCGCTCCGCTGCCCCGCCGGCGCGGGAGCGAAGGCGGACCAGTCGATCTTGCCAGCCCGACTGTTCGGGTTCGAGTGCGACGCCTCGTGGGAGGCCATCTGGTCCCCGGGACCGGCGAAGGAGCACCCCGCATGCGTGCAGTTGCGCCAGGCCTGCTGTTGTTGAGGATACGCAGCGTACGCGGGGTATCCGCCGGAGGCGTTGTACCCGCCGGCACCGTACCCATACGCGCTGTAAGCTGGGTAGCCTCCTGCAGTGTTGTAGCTGTACCCCGGATACCCTCCAGCAGGGTTGTATCCTCCGCTCGCGTTGTAACCCCCATATCCTCCAGAGGCGGGGTTGGCGTAGCCGTAGTTGCTATTCGTGTTCGAGGACGAGGTCGAAGACGAGGCCGCCGGCTGGCCAGAGTTGTTCCGCCGATTCCCAGGGCGGGGAGGGAGGGGGTGCTGGCTCCTCCTCATGTCGTTACCTTTGTAATGGAGATGGCGATCGGGGTCGCCAGAATATTGTTGACCTGCGCGTGCAGGTGAACTTTCCAAACGTCATGTTGTCACGTGACTTGCCACCCAAACGGAGATCGACCGGCGCCCGCGTTCGGCGTGCCTGAGGGTGAAAGAGTTCGGAATCCGCCGTCGAGACAGAGACCGGTGAGCTTCGGTTCGGACATTTTGGCCACTCGCTACTCTCTGCTCTGCTCACAGATCCTACAGACACGACACAATGGAAGCTCTTTCCCGCCGCGAAGAGGAGGAGATTGAGGTCGCTGCCAAGACGGAGGCGCTGAAGCTGTGCGACGACAACGTTAGGGGTAAGTTGGGCCGCGGCACATAGAGAAGGCACTGACAAGCAGCGTTTGCTGAATGCGCGACTGGACGGACGTTTACGACGCCGTTCGTGTGTGGAGACGTGTTCAAGGCTATGAACGCCTGTATCAAGGAGCAGTAAGTACCGATACTTGCCTCTCTCGTCGACTTCCTCGCCACCTGCTTTCCCACTGGCCGCCTCATTTAGGCGTCAAGTCTTCGTGTCAGGAGGTGCCGTGAGATGCGCCTGCTGCGGAGAAATGCAATGAGGGAGTGGGAGAGGAAGGCCATTCAGAGATGCTTGGCATATTCCATGGACGGGTGAAAGCTGATACTCCAGCATGCGGACAGAACGCATCGATGAGCTGAAGCTCGAGTACATCGCGCAGCGCTCCGAAAAGGGCAAGCAGGCTGTCGAGGCGCTCCTCGCCGCGCGCAAGGAGAAGCTTCTCAAGATGGCTGGCCTGAAGGAGGTGCCCGTTCTGCAGGAGCAGAAGGGGGAGAAGATGGTTTAACGTTTCTCTCTCACTTTCTCGACACCCCTGTTGTTCTGTTCTGTACTACTGTGAGTTGGGAAACGTGGGAATAATAAAACTGACGAGTCAGCCCTGCTCGTAGACTGCATCCTGCATTATAGACATCCTGAGTTATCTATGGACGTATCTCAGCCGCTACCAGCTATGAGTTCATGGCCGCTTCCTCCGCTGCGGCGTTCATGGCGGCCTCCTCAGCGTCCGCATTCATCGCCGCCTCCTCGTCCTCTGCGTCGAGGTCCATCCCATCTCCTTCCTCCGACTGACTGACGTCCGCGCTCTCAGCAGCGCCTTCTTTCATCGCAGCCTCGCGCTTCTCTCTCCGCTCCTTCTTCTTCTCCGTGTACTTGCGCTGCGGGATGACAGCCTCGAACGCCTTCGCCCAGTCTCCCAGTGTGTTGTATTGCAGCAGAATCGCGAACACCTGATGTCAGCTGGCAAGGCGTGAAGGTAGCTCACCTGGTTAACAGTCAGGACCTTGCGCGTCGGCAGGTTCTCGATGTACTTTCCGATCGGGAGGCGGGCGGTACGGATACCCATCTTCTCAGCTTTGTTCTGGCAGAGCATCTTGTGACGGTTGTGATCAACGATGCCGCCGATGATGTAGATCTCCTCCGGGTTGAGCGTCTCGAGCTCCTCCTCACTGTCCGCCGAGAGATAGACAAGCTGCCTTCCTTTACTGAATCCGGGCGGCAAGTTCGAGCCACGCAGGAAGGTCGTGCGATCCTCCTCGTCACGCTCCTTCTCCTGCTTCACTTCCGGCTCCTTGTCATTCTCCTCCACACTGAGAGCTGCCAGGTCGGTCTGCACGGCGTCGACGTCCTCGGCGCGGAAATGCAGTCCGTCCCACTTCGTCCACTGATGCTTGAGCATCTGCGCCCAGAGCCTGGGTGTTGACTCGGGGCTGAAGCCGGTGAAGAGCACGCTGGCAAAGGGGCGCGCAGCGGCGCGCGTGTCCGAGTAGACGTACTGGATCTGGGACGCCATGGAGCGCAGCTCAGCGTCGAGCATGAGCTCGTCGAACTTGAGGTCGATCACGATTGCGCCCGGGTACGGCTCGGGCTTGTGCCGTCGCGCACGCTTCAGTTGGAGCTTGTTCTCCATAATCTCGCGCTCCTTGGGCGACAGCGTGCCCGCTTCCCAGCCCGCCTTCAGATAAGCGTTGCGCTCCTTGCGCCGCTGTCGCTCCTCGGCACGCTTCTCGAGTCGTGTGGCCTCGTAGTATGCCTGTTGTCAGCCGTTGTCCAGAAAGACTCAGCTGCACTCACCCGCTTCGCCATGCGCTTCTGCGCCTTCTTGGACAGAGGCTGGCCATCAGGTCCGAGAGGGGTAGTCGAGGAAGACGCGACAGGGGAAGGACCGGCGGAGTTCTCAGCGACGGGAGTCTCGGTGGAGGTCAGGTCCGCGACGAACGCCGCCTCCGGTGCGGGAACAGGGGCGTCTGGCTTGTCGTCAGCCATGCTGTTCGGGTCTGTTGTTGTTGACGAGCGTTCGCATGATGGGTTGACCCAACTTTTGGCCGGGGCCTCGTGCAACCTTCCCACGGGTGCCTATGATCTTCCGTCCTGGCACCGTGCCTGAGCCCCTAGTCACGATCGAGCTGTTGGCGGGTGACTGAGTCATGGCCCTTTCCGCGCATTGTCGTTCTTACGTTCTTGCCACTCACGCACCTCATCAGCACAGCGACGAACTACACGAGAGCTTCCTGAATCCACCTGAGCCCACCGGAGAACGAGCAAGATGTCAGACGCTAGGCTGAGGCGAGTCCAGAAGGAGATCAAGGGTGCGTCCTCAGCTCGAGGCTTCGAGCCGTTTCGGCCATGTGCGATCAGTGCTGACCTCGAACTGCAGCGTGTCGCGATGACAAGACGTCCCAGATCTCCATCGAGCGTGAGTTACTTCTATTCCTGTGGTGTAACTGACTGCAGTCGTTGACGAGAACCCGTTCCACCTCATCGGTGCCTTCCCCGGACCGGTTAGCGCCGCTGCCCCAGAGCCTCACATCAGCTGACAGCAGTCCGACACGCCATACGAGGGAGGATGCTACGAGGTCGACATTGTCATTCCTGATGCGTACCCGTTTGAGCCGGTCAAGATGAAGTTCATTACGTGAGTTGGTCCGTGTTGTGGGAAACTAACAGACAGGAAGGTGTACCGTGAGCTACGACTTGTTTCCACCGACAGCTAACCTTCAGACCCGAACATTTCCTCGGCAAGCGTAAGTGCTAGGCTTGTGGAGCGCTACAGCTGACGGCAGGGAGCTATCTGCCTTGACATTCTGAAGGACAAGTGGTCACCAGTGTTGACGCTCAAGTCGACGCTCATCTCGCTCCAGTCGCTCCTGTGCTCTCCTGAGCCTAACGACCCTCAGGACGCCGAGGGTGAGCTACTCTACGGACATGGTCGTGCTAATCCCAGTCGCGAAGCACTTCCTGGCCTCTCGCGATAGCTTCAACGCGACCGCGCGGCACTGGGCGCAGGCGTACGCGCAAGCGCCGGGGAAGAAGTCGGGCAAGGACGGAGCCGCGAGCGACGCCGAGCTCGCCGGTCTCAGCGAGGAGAGCGTGTCTAAGTTTGCCGACATGGGTTTCGAGCGTCCCAAGGTGATCGCGACGCTGAAGCGTCTCAACTACCGGGGTAACAATGTCTCGAACATCAACGAGAACACTGTGAGTACCAGCTTTGGGGTTGGTCTTGGAGCTGACATTGCAGGTCATCGAGGAGCTGCTCAAGTAGACAACCTAATGTGCCGGGGTAGACGTAGACTTTGTACATTTTTGCATGAGAGCATGGGATGAGAGGTGACATACGAGATACAGGCGGGTTGGTACATTTATTTCCGCGGAGGGGGAGCCTCGCCGCGCTGCGCGGCCGCAGCCTCGAGCGTCTTCTGCGATCGGATCTCAAGCACGCGGCGCTTGTTGAAGTAGTCAACCTGGTATTAGCTAACCGCATACACAATCGTTCAGCTGTTCGGACCGCCGGCAGCACTCCGTAGAGCAGACGCCCTCGCGGTCCTGGCAGGACTCACCCATGACTTTCCACAAGCGGTCTCGTACGCCTTACGGAAGTCCTTGCAGACGCCCTCCTTGTCGCCGAGCTCGCCGTCGTCGGCCTGCATGATGTTGTTCTGGTCAAGGCATGCAAAGTACGCATCGCGGTTCTCCCAGCAGAGCTTGCGCTGCGCACGCGTCGGCGCCTGTCCCGGCTCGATGCCCTCCTTCTGGCTGTTGCCGCCGAACCAGCCCATGTCGTGTAGTTCGCTGTGGAGTGTGTGTCGGGAGGGAAGTTCTGAGAGTACTTGGGTGCCGGCGATGAGTGTGCCGGGTTACGAGTGTGGGTGCGGTGTACGTTGAAGGTGTGAGAGCAGGAGGTGAAGAGGAGGTGCAGTGTGGAGGGAAGGGCCGGAATCGACGGCGAAAGTCGAGGCCAAGGAGGAGCGTCATTACGAATGGTGGCTACCGTGGGAAAGGGTATCTGGGCGGCAACATGACCTCGAGCTCGAGGCACGACCCCACACGCACGCGCTCAAGGTCTCGGGTCGCCTCGGTGCGTACTGCTTCGTCGCATTCTTCATCAGCAATGTCGACCCTGGCTCCGCCGGCGTCGGCAACGGCCTCTACGGCCGCAACCTCAACGCCGCCAACACAACCGCCATCGCACACCGTTCCCGATGTCGTCACCGTGACCTCCACTTCTCTCGCCCCCACCTCCACCAACACCTCGCCGCCGTCTCGAGAACCGTCAGATGCGAAGGGAAAGGACACAACGACAAAGCCAGTACTGGAGCTACTGCCACCCTCACCGACACGGCTATCCTTCTCGGACCCCGAGTCCAGCATCGAGGAGAGCGACGTAGACGCCCCCCGCCCATCACCGATCTCAGAACTAGTCCGGATCTGCGCGGGCGGAGGTGCCGTCGACCGCGCCGAAAGTGTGCGTTCGGCCCGGATAGAGGTCGAGACAGAGGACGGGACGATTGTCCGCCCCTCGAGCCGATTCCTGGGTATTGGTCTCAGCTCCCCCTTCGGCTCACCCTCATCACCATCGAGCACTCGATCAGCCGGCTCGAGCAGTGGTGGCCTGCTCGGATTCGGGAAGGGAGGAGGTGTCTGGAACTCGGGCAACAGCACTGGCTCGGGAACGGGAGGGAGACTGCTGAGACTGGCACTGCCGTGGAAGCGGAAGGACGTCACGGAGCCTATTCGCGTGACGACGAGCCCGACGCCGAGCGCGCGCGAAGCCCCGTTTGCGAAGGAGTTGGAAGTGAAGGGCTGGCAGATTGTCGGCGGGCGCAATTTCGACGACAAAGCGAGAGTCGGGGCATATGTCGGTGCGTTGCGAGACCCATGGAGGAGTTGAGCTATGTTTGGTTTGTCGAGCTGATGACAGTGTACGACATTGAGCTGCAGCTACGCAATGGCTCGACGGTCAACATTCTCCGGCGCTACACCGAGTTCGTGCGGTTACGCAAGGAACTGCAGGCTGCTTATCCCGTGAGTCGGAGTGGTGTGCAGCTGCGATCTCTTGACTGCGAAGCTGACATTCAGCATCTCGGCCAGACCATACCGCCCCTGCCTGGGAAGAACCACATGCGCAAGTTCTCGCCCGAGTTTCTCGAGGACCGCCGCCCACGCCTGCAGCGCTTCCTTAGGACTGTGGCGCTGCATCCTGAGATGGGCGCGGGTGGAGCTGACTCCGTGTTCGGGCTGTGGGTGCTGGGATATAAGGACTCGCCGGCTGAGTCGCGTCCGAGCGCGTCTAGCGCTACCACCGATCCGAGCGCTGCGAGCCACGAGTAGTTGTCAAATGTGTATCAGTTTCTCTTGGGTACCAATCCTCTGTTGTAATAGGATATGTACAATATGTCATTGGTGATCTACAAATCTACTGGCCCGTGATGAAGGGGTGGTTGAGCGCCTCGCGGGGCGTGATGCGGCGCAGCGGGTCGAGCGCGAGACACTTGTCCAGCAGATCAATGAACTGCTGGAGTTGCCTCAGCTCCGCCTCGGGCATCTTCATCTGCGCCGAGCTGGAGGGCATGAGGCGGGATCTGAGGTCGCGCGACGGCTTGTTGATGACGACAGTTTTGACGACGTCGGCGCCCGTGATACGGTCGCGCTCGATAGAGATGAAGTTCATGTTCTCGTCGAAGTGGTCGTGCCCCAGCGACGCCTTCTTGATGAGACGGTTCGGGATCTTGCCCTTCGTCTCCATCATGCAAAGCAGCATGTGGTTGTTCGACCGGCCAGGGAAGAGGATCTTGCCCGTGTACAGCTCGTACAACGTGCAGCCGATGGCCCACATATCGATCGCTGTATCGTACGGGAGACCGAGGACTGCGGTTAGCTTGGGGACCACGAACTGAGAGCTTACTGATTTCGGGAGCGCGGTAGAAACGCGACACGAGGTACGGCGTAATCTCGCCTGCGGAGACTTCGGCGGCAGTACCCAAGTCACACACTTTCAGGACTGCTTTGTTCTCGGACACGAGCACGTTATCGGGCTTGATATCGGCGTGGACGATGTTGCATCGCCGCATAAGCGAGAGCGCCAGAAGCATCTGGTGGCCATATGCGCGGACTGCCTTCATGTTGAGGCCGACGTCCTTGCCGAAGCGCTTGATGACATCGCGGAGGTTCATGCTCATGCTCTCGGTGACAATGCAGAAGTGTCCGCGGTGCTCGAACGTGCGCTCCATGCGCACAACGTGCTTCTTGTCTCCAGGGTCCGCATCATTCAGCAGCTTCAGTACCTGCGCCTCCTTCCGGCCGGCGACGTACATGCTCTCCTGCGAACGCATGAGCTTGATCGCGACCTCGCGCCCGACCACGTCCTGATGCCGCTCCTGTCCGACCGCCTTCAGCACCTTCGCCTTGACAACGGCTGAGAACATGCCTTTGCCGAGGGTCACGGTGATCTGGTACCGCCCATCGTCAAGGATCTCGCCCGGCGTGATGCGGTAGTAGCCCTCCACATCGTCCACGTTATCGACGATCTCGAGGGCAGATGCGGCAGCAGATTTCGGCTTCTTGTCGATGTACTCGATCGCCTCGGTCCCGGTGGCGCCCTTGCGACGGCGCACCTTGACCTTGCGCTTCTTCTTCGGCGTCTCCTCGTCACCGAACGCGGCGAACATGTCCATCTCCTCGTCATCATCGTCCGACACCTCGATCTCCACCTCCTCCCACTCATCCTCCTTCTTCTCAGTGTCGGCGGGCATTTCCTTGTCGCCTCCCTTCGCCCTCTCGTTGTACTCAGCGGCCGAGACGCCATCACGGTCGCTCTTCTCTGCTCCGGCGGGCTTCGCGAGGTCTCCTCCAGCGAGTGGCGTCGGCGCCTGAGAGGGGTTTGCAGTGTTCGGCGACGGTGCCTGGGAGCTCGTCGCAAGGTTCTGCATAAGAGGCGTCGCGCCCGTCTCCGTGTTCGTACCAGTACCCGGCCCGTTGCTAGCAGGGCTCTGGGCAGCCGACGGTTTGGCAGGCGAGCCCGGGAGGGACGGCTTCGGCCCCTCACCGGCACGGAACTTGGCAAGGAGAGCTTCGCGCTTCTTTCGACGCTCCTCGATACGCTTCTCCTCGTCCATCTCCTCCTCGGGCTCTGGCTCTGGTTCATCAGCAGCAGGGGCAGGCGCAGGGACAGCGATCTTGACGGGATCGTGTGTGCGCCCCGCTTCCTTCTCCTTCACCCGCGGGTCACTGGGGATACTGACCGGCTGGCGTACCGGAGATCGAACCGGCGACTTGACAGGAGAGCGGCGCGGGCTGAGGCGGCTGGTGTTAGCCCCGCGGGGCGGCGACTCGATCCTGGTGATGGTTAGCAGCGCCCGCATGTAAACCACTGATGCGACTCACTCTCCTTCCTCCTTCTCGTGGGATCTCTGAGGAGTGCGATCATGCCTGCGGTCATCGCGGCGGTAGTCTCTGTGGCGGTCGTACCCTACGTCTCTGCGTTCGCGCTCTCTGTCGCGATGGCTGCTGTGGCCGTGGCCATGGCGGTCATGGCGTTCATCGCGGCGTCCGTTGCGGCTCGACTCGTGGTCTCCATCGCGGTCAGCGAAGTGTGCATCGCGCCAATCGCGAGGCCTGTCTCGGCGTTCGTTGCGCTCGTCAAGGTGCGGCGGGGCAGGACGCTTTGTTCCTGAGCTGGGCATGGTGTGAGAACAGTCTGGCACACGGAGAGGGGGAGATTACAGGATGGAGGGGGTGGGTATGGCTGCGGCAGCTTGGCCGTGTGCTTTACCTGGGTGGGTGCGGCGGTGGCGTGCAGCACGAAGGTGAGGTGTTGTTGAAGGGAAGGAAAGGTTGTGCGAGGATGAAAGAGGGAAGGAAGGTGGTGAAGGTCTCTAGAGTTCGCCGCCAGCTGGGATTGTTATCGCCCGGTAACTGGGACCGTGCACCGTAGCCGCATTGCTCTACGCAACGGACGGAAGCAAATTCGCGAAGTGGAGGCCTGTCCACCCGGTGCCTGGGAGGACATCGATTGTTGACATCGGTGGATCGCGACGGCGACGACTCTCCCTGACCTGAACTTCGACCACAGGAAGACGACCATGCCGCCAAAACTCGCCCCGGCCGCCAAGGTGCAGATGGCACATGACTTGAGAACGACAGTACGAGAGCTGAAGGATAGAGGTCTGCTCGTAGCAGCGAAATGGTGAGCCATTTTGGCTTGTGCCAGCTGACCCCAGGGCGTCAGAGCTGCTGATGTCGCTGCCGAGGGAGTATCGTTCCGCGCCGTATCTCCCTTTCTCTCCGCCACCACAAGATACTTCGCTAGTCGGCGGCTCGCCGGTGGCCCGACCTAGACCAAGCTTTGGAGAGCTGCAAGACAGCCCTGCCGGCGCGGGCTTCGACAGTTTCGACCTGGGTGACGAGCGGCCGGCGATGACGATGGCGGAGGGGGAGGCGGGGCCCTCTCGCGCGCGGACACGGCACGGCGTCGAGATTGAGGAGGAGGAAGACGTGCTGGAGGAGGACGACTTCCAGCTCGCCAAGTCTTATTTCGACATCCACGAGCTGGACCGGGTAGTGCACACTCTGCGAGCGGCGCGGGGGTCCCGCTCCCGTTTCCTGCGCAACTACGCAGCCTACCTGAGCGCAGACCGGAAGGCGCAGGAATCCCTCCCACACTTCCTGGACACGAAGCAGGAGCGCTTGGCTTTGTTCCCAGCGCTGACACAGATCCTCGCCGAACTGCAGCCCGAGACGGACCCATACCTCGTCTACCTCCGTGGCCTGGTCCATATGCGCTTGGAGCAGCGGGACGCCGCCGTCGAGTGCTTTGTGACCTCGGTCCGCGCCAAGCCCTACAACTGGAGCTGTTGGAGCCAGCTCGCGCAACTCGTCGATTCGGCCGACACCTTCATCGCGCTGAAGGAGCGCCTGCCTAGCGGGCCGATGCTCAGTTTCTTCGCAATCACAGTCATGCTCGATCTGCACACGGCTACGGACCTGGTGCTGACGATGATTGGCGAACTGCAGCAGACATTCCCCGACAGCGTGCACCTGAAGGCGCAGCGCGCGATGGTGTACTACCACATGCGCGACTTTGCGACGGCCGAGGCCGAGTTCGACGCCGTGCAGGCCGCAGACCCGTTCCGCATGGAAGAGGTCGACATCTACAGCAACATGCTGTACGTGATGGACAAGCGCGCGAAACTCGGCAAGCTGGCGCACGAGTACGCCGAGCTCGACCGCAACCGGCCAGAGGTCTGCACCCTCATCGGCAACTACTACAGCAGCCGCGCCGACCACACCAAGGCAATCACGTACTTCCGTCGCGCACTCACTTTCAACCGCGAGTACCTGCCAGCGTGGACGTTGATGGGGCACGAGTTTGTCGAACTGAAGAACTCGCACGCCGCCATCGAAGCCTATCGCAAGGCGATCGACGTCAACCCCAAGGACTACAGGGCGTGGTACGGCCTCGGCCAGGCGTACGAGTTACTCGACATGCCCATGTACGCGATCGAGTACTACAACCAAGCGACCTCGTTGCGTCCCTACGACTGTCGAATGTGGACCGCGCTCGCGACCGTGTACGAGGGTCTGGGACGGGTTGGCGACGCCATCTCAGCGCACACCCGCGCGCTCCTGGGTGCGGACAAGGCGCAGACACCGACGATCCTCGCTAAGCTCGCAAGCCTGCACACGACGGTCGATGGCGCGAGGGGCATCAGCCCAAGTCCCGATGCGGTCGGGTATCACCGCAAACTCCTCGCGCTGGGGGAGAGGGAGAAGACGAGCATCGTCGAGCTCGCCCCGAGCTACCTTGCTGTTGCGGAGTGGGAGACGGCCACGGATAAGGGCGACTGGACGCTTGCGGCGCAGTACCTCGAGAAGGTCGCTGCGAGCAATGCGCACGAGCGCGATCGGGCGGCAGAGCTGCTCAGAGAGCTCAGAGTCAAAGAGGCGCGCATGTAGAGCACATAGGTGACAGATGCAGACTTGTACATAGACTTGGGCGTGGATAGATGCAGTGCATGGACAGGAGCTGAGAGAGTATAAAGTTGCTACAATGAGATGTGTCGCGGGTTGTACGTGTGTCGCGTACAACTTTTCTTCTGTTTTCTGGATTTGATTTCGGGTTCCTCTTCTTCTCCTCCTTCGTTCCTCCTTCGTCCTTCTTCTCCACGGTGACAGCGGACCTACTCCGCAGCCTGCGGGGGCGAGAAGATGCGCGTAAAGTCACGAAGCACCTCCTCCTTGTTCCCCTCGTCACCCGGCTCGGAAATCTGCGGCAGCAGCTCCCTGAGCCTTGCGATGCTGCGGAGACGGTATCTCCACGAGGTGATGTACTCTGCGCTGGCGGCATCGGTCGAGTTCTGGACGTGCTGGAAGCGGACCGCCATCGAGTGCGCATGGTGCGCCATCTGTCTGACAAGGCTGGGCAGATTCTTCTTCGACACGAGCTTGTACTCGCCAATAGGGCTGAAGTCGGGGATGCCGGGGGCGCGCTGCAGCGTGACCTTGAAGAAGTCCTCGCTGTCGCCGCCCCAATCATCGAGGCCGCCGGCCCCACCCGCGGTGCCGGGAGGAGGAGACGTCGCGCCTCCGAGCCCACTGGGGCCCATGGGACCGCCAGAGCCATCGGCGACGTCGCGCGTGGCATACGGAGAGATAACAATGTTGATAAAGTTGAACTGCGTGCGAAGCGTGTCGAAGGCATAGTCCTGGCCCGACTCGTTGTAGACAATGCGCACGTAGTCGTTGCCGACAAGACGCTTCTTGTTGTTGAAGTCTGGGTCGTGCGGGAGGTTCGGCACCAGCGTGACCGTGTGGAAGATGATCTGCGCAAGATCGTCCCACCACGCGTACGCGTAGGCGCCGTCCGTGTCGTTCTGGCGGTCAAGCTTGCCCGTGAACACGTCCATCTGGCCCTTGAGCTTGATGACACGGCCAAGACCGGCCATGAAGTCAAGGTACAGCGGTGAACCGTCCGTGTTGCCGAGGATCTCGCGCTCAGTCGTTTGACCAGGGCCGACGTAGAGCACGGCGATGGACTGCGCGTTGATGACATTCGTAGCCTCGATACCGCGCAGGGCACGGTCGAACTTGGGCTCCTTCGGGATAATGCGTCCACGCGGGATGGCAGCGCTGCTGTTTGGGTATGACGACAGAAGCTGCAGCGCGAGATACGATGGCTCAATGACGACGTCTTTGCGGCGCTGGGATGGCGTTACACCAGACCAGACGTAGGTCTCCGGCTCCTGAGTGTCCGTCTTGTGCTTGACGAGCGCGATGGCGCGGGCGGGGTCGTCTTCGCCAGACCCATCGATCGCCTTATCGGCAGGCACCTCAGACTTATTCTCTTCTGATACGTCCTGGTCCGCGACGGCCTCGATGTTGACATCGCGCACGAGCTCGCGGTTCGCCATGAGACTCGCAGGAAGCGAGGTCATGTCAGCGTTCGCCTCGCCGAGATCTAACAGAGGCACATTCTCGAGCTTGCACACGACGGCGGTCTGACCAGTGGCGCGCGTGGTCTGGATTGTGGCCCAGCCTGTGCGCGCGTGCGCCGTGATAGTGATGATGGCACCACCGAGCAGCCACGATTGCGAGCGCGGAGGGGTGTCGTTGTTTCCGTTCTGGACCATGACCATCTCGTTCAGGAACGATGAGGCAGGCTTCGGGTCCGCGTTGCCATACGTGTAGCGTGCGAGCCAGTCGAAGCACACCTCTGTGCGCTCGTCGACAGGCGCGCGCTGCGATTTGGCGTGCAGCAGTCCGCGCACGAGCTCGCTGACGTGACGCTGTCGCTGCGGAATCTTGAGCGTCAAGAACCACAAATAGATGGCGTGATACGCGAGACCGATCACATGCTGCGAGAGCGTGTAAGCGTCCTTCGCACCGCTGAAGTCGATACTCTGGTCCGAGCGCGTGTTGTGCTCCGCGATGTAGCCGATCGCTACAGCGAAGACGAGACGGTACTGGTCATCGGTGAAGTTGCGGTAGAGCGACGAGTTGCCGAGCGCGACGAGGAACTCGAGAATGTGCACCGCGACAGCGGGGGTGGAGAGAATCTGCTGCGTCTTCTGCAGGATGGCGAGCATGTTCTTTGCGACGTACGGCTCCAGCTCGTGGATGCAGATTGTGAGCGCCTGCAGACACGGCTTGGCGAGAAGCGCATTGCCCTCGAGTCCCGCGACGAGCGACTGCACGAGCGCGTCGCATTCGCCCCTGTCAAAGGTGGAGCGGTACGAAATCAGAATCGACAGACTCTGGTAGGCGGCCGAATTGATGTGAGGACGCTTGATGAACGAAGGCGTCTGGAAGCGGCGCTCCCAGCGGTTGTCAGTCTCGAGAATGCCCTCACAGAGTACACGGAGCAGACCCTTAACCTCGCGGGTCGCACGCGTGCCGTGGAAGAAGTGCTTGTTGCCGAGCTGCTGAGGCAGGAACGTGAGCACGTACGAGACGAGCTCCCAGTTCGACTCCCAGCGAAGCAGTCCGTTCAGCGCACGCACGTACTCGGACACGGGAAGCCAGACACCCTCCACAAGCGGCGCGCCCTCCACCATGAGACTGGGGTGGTACGGGTCGTACGTCATGAGACCCTCGGAGGGTTGGTTGTCGGGCGGCGCCTCAAAGCTCAGTGTCTCCGGAACACACCACAACGGGTTGTACTGCTGCGAGTCGATGCTAGCAGTACGCAGCATGGGCCCGGCAGCCTTGGAACGGGAGCGCGAGCGAGTCGACGGCTGATCGGGACGAGCAGTGCGGCCACGCTCCTCGTCCACACCACCAGTGGACGCACGTCCGCCTGCAGGACCTTGTGAGCGCATGCGCTTCCGCTGCTCGTCCTGCTCGATCGCCTGGCGCACACTCTCCTCCGTCTCCTTCGTGCGGTATAGGATCGAAGCGAACGGCGCGACGAAGCGGTTGATGTCGCCGCGGAACAGGATGCGGTGCTGCCGGTCGGCGCGCAGACGCATAGACCACTGCAGAATCGTGAGGCGAGCGCGAGGGCAGCGAGCCGGTAACTTCGTGATTCCTGGTGTCTCAGACAGAGGGAACAAGAGACAGATGAGATCACGGTACACGACGATGCAGCGCGCGGACGCCGGTGTACGGATTGGACGCTGTCCATTGACCCGCGTCTGCGGCGAGGTGAACGCGAGCCGCGTGAAAATCGCGATAAGCGCCTGGACCGCCTGCACACTCTTGCAGTCGAAGTGCTGGTTGCCCTTCTGAGCTGCTGGCACGATCTTCTTGCTGTCCTCACTGTCCTTGCTAGACTTGCTGTCCTTCTCCTTGCTAATGTCCTCGTGGGCAACAGAAACATTGCTGCTCGAGCTCTGGCTGGGCTCGCGTGCGGGCGAAAGGGTGCGCATGAGCGAGCGGAGGCCAGACTCGCGCGGCGCGCGGCCACGCACGGGGTTTAATGGCGGGCTCGTCATGGGTTCGATGCCCGGCGACAGCGGTGATGTTAGGCGAGACGTGGCGGGCTCCCCACCGACAACTTCCTTGCACGCGGGCTCGTTTGCCAGCTTCGTAAGCAGCTTGCGGATGGTATCGAAGCTGCCGCTCTGCACCTCCTCCTCCATCTGCTGGGTCGGGAGCGCATTCGCATCCTCAGCCTCCACATCAACCTGGGCGAGGTTCGCCCGCTCACGTCGCCGCTCGTCGTCCTTCTGCATTGTCTCGGACACGGCGGCGCGCACAAGAACCTCAAGGGCATCGTGGAGGAGCTCGTCGTCCGTCTCCTCTGGCAGCCAGCGCTCGAAGTACGGCACGATGACCTGCTCGACGAGCTGCTCTCGGCTCTCGGGCAGGTCTTCAACGTACACGTACACGTCGTTGTAGAGCAGGTGCGAAACGCGCTCGCGAGCGATGGGAAGGTCGTTCGAGAGCGCAAAAGCCTCGAGCAGCTTCCAGATGTTTTTGATCCACTCGGACGTGAAGGGAAGACACAGGCACTCGCGCTGGTAGTAATCGATAATGATCGCGCCCGTCTCCTCGTCCAAATTCGGACCCAGATCAAGCAGCAGCTCGATGTACTTCGGGTGGTAGAACGAGGGGTCCGACTGTGCAGCCGCCGACTGGCTCGAGTGCAGACGCGCGTGTAGCTTACCGACCGCGTTCGGAACGCGGTGCACCAGCGTGCTGAACAGCGAGACAAGCGGCACATTGCCCGCCTTCAGTAAGCCCCTTCCAGAGTCGGGTGCGTTCGCTTGAACAACGGCGCGGAGACCGTCGAGAACCTCGGCGGCAGCCTCTCCCTCCGTCCATGCATCGACATTGCCAGTGGCAGTTCCATCCTCGAGCGCATTCAGGTGCGTTTCCACAAGGTGCAGGATCTCCATGTCAACGGGGTTCCAACGCGTCCACACATCAATCCTGTCGTTGCCAGGGAATCGGGCGGTTGACTCGGCCGCGACGAGCGAGGAAGCGAGCGAAGAGAACGAGAAGGAGCGTGTTCCGAGGCGTGCCATGAAGGCGGCGTCCTGAATGCAGACACGAACGATGACAACAGCGCCGCGGGTCACCTTGCGCTCCACGTCAATGTTCTTGCGTGCCTCGTTCTTCGTGATGATGAGCCGTCCCTCGAGTGCCTTGCGCAGGGCAAGTTCACCTCGGCGTCCGCTCTTTGCTCCGAGCATCGTCTGCACAAGCTCTTGCGCAACCAACAGCAAGTCCGCACCCAACATTGTGTCGTCCTGTCCGAACGCGAAGCACAGCAGCTCAAACACACGGTTGAACAGGTCGTCATTGATCGTCGTCGTCTCGAAGAGCATGTGCACGAGGGCGCACATGGCTTTGAACGGTGACTCCCACTTGGGCGGCCGGGTGATAGGCGAGCGTGACGGCGATTTGGATGGCTTGGTGGGGAAAGGCTCCACGCGCCCTACCGTTAAGCTCGAGGTACGGCGTGTCTCGGCGCCCCGGCGGACGGCACTGACGGGTGAGCTGTGCTTCGAGTGGTGGACCGAGGAGTGCGTAGAGCTTGGTCCATGGGGCGACGTTGCACCCTCTGGTGCGGAGGCAGCGATGGTGGCTGTAATGCCGGCCCACAGGTACTTGAGGATCGGGCGTACAACGGCGCTCAGGTCGTTGGGTGCGAAGAGGGGAAGGCGGTTCTGGATGATGGACGAGAGAAGGGCGATAATCTCACACGCTGCTGTTGCAGGTGACGCGCTCTTGATGGGGCCAAAGGGCGTGTCGCGACTGTCGTCGAGCGCATTGTCGTCCAGGTCAGAGCACCATGCCACCCAGTCGGGCTGCAGGTCGATCAGCGTGCTCGTCAGCCAACCTGCGATGCCATCCATGCCGTCCATGTATTGGCCGTCGCGCGTCAGCGCCTTGAGGGCGCCGACCTCGACAAAGATCTGGTTTGTGTGCATGGGTCCCGATCCTGGAGAGTTAGCAGACGGGGCCGTAATCAGGCGATACAACGTCTCCTTCGTAACGGTCGGCGGGAGATAGGCGGGAGCGGGGTCCAGGGCTGCTTCGCGCGGCGGCATTGCACCCAACAACACTGCGAGCAGCCGCACGGCGGCGGTCCGCAAGGCGTACTCGCTGTTCGGGGAGCAAAAGTCAATCGCGTACGCGTACAGCTTCCGCGCGCCCTCGGCATCGAAGCCCAACTCCTCGAGCGACGGCTGGCTAGAGCCATGATGATCGAGCAGGACATTGGCGAGGTGCACGCTCGTCGCCTTCACGAGATCGACAAGCTCTGTGCTCTTTTTGTCCGCTGTCTCCATAGACGCAAGCGCTTGGTCGATCTGGAACGGGGCAGACGACCCGGAGGCGGCGGGGGCAGAGATACCGGGCAAGGGCACCGTGCCTCCGCGTGGTGAAGTGAGCCTTGCGGCGTCCTCATCGAACTGGTCGCTGGTAGTGACGCTCGAGCTGGGAATCGCTTTTCGTGCATCAACCTGGTTCGAAGTGAGGGCTAAGGAAGACGACTTGGACGAGGACGACTTGTTGCTGGTGCGGCGCCCAAAGAGGAGGGCCGTCAGAGACGTCGCATGACTCTGGGGCCGTTTGTCGGCCATGATAAGGGTGTGTCCACGGTCTCAGAGGTGAAGGTGGAGTTTTGGCGGGGTGGGGACTATGTCGACATGCGTTTTGGGGATCAATGGGTGGGTTGGTTTGGATCGGTGAGAGATGGTGAGAGATGGTGTTTAAGAGAGACGGTGTGTCGAGTTGAGTGAGGTTGTGTCTTGATGGACCGTGGATTCGGATTCAGTCACGGCGTGAACGCTACGTCAGGTGCGTCATCCGGGTCGCCGATTAGCACTCTTCAGTCGGGAATTAGCCTGTGCCGATCGGAATGTAATCAACCGTAATCACGCATTAGGATCCTGCGTTCGCCACCCACCCGTGCCAAGCTCACCCCTGCCCAGGTGTAATTTTTGCAATCGGCGGCCTCCACCCACCTCCACCACTGCAATCCAAGTTTCTGACACCAGGTGACCAGAATTGCGGTTGCAAGCAACCACAACAACACCAACCACACGCAGGCCTAATAAACATGCCGAAACGCTCAAACGTCAGTCTCCTGACTGAGGGTGCGGCCTACATCCAGCGCAAGAAGAAGGCTCGCCAGGACCAAGTCGAGGAGATCAAGTTCGACGATGAGGCTCGAACGTAGGTGTCTTGGGAGTTGTGTGGGGGAGCAAGGCAGAGAAACTCCGCCCAGCTTCCTTTATCTTCGGTACGAGCTAACAGAACAGGGAATGGCTGACGGGCTTCTCGAAGAGGAAAAAGCAGCGTGTTGAGGAGCGACGAAAGCGCGCGAAGGAGCGTGACCACCAGGAGCACCTCGAGGAGCGTCGGAAAGCGCGCCAGGAGCTCAAGGAGCGTGCGGCGCAGAACGTGAAAGATGTGCGCGCCGCTCTGGGTCTGCCAGAACTTCAAGGTATGTTCTGCCCCTCACACCCACTGTCTCTCTGCCCTTCAACATCAAGCTTGTCGGGATGGCGGGCAGTGGTATTCTCATAAACGTGCTGGCCAAGCTGACAACGCAGAGTCCGACGACGAGTCTGAGGAGGAGCAGGAGCAGATCGAAGAGGCGTACTCAGATGACGATCAGGAGGCGCTCGTGACGATCACCGAGGGCTTCGACCCGACTTCCGAGACCCGCTCGTACCACTCTTCCTCCGATGAGGAGGGAGAGGAGAAGGAGGTGAAGAGGAAGAGCGGCGTTGATCTCCTGCCTGCCTCGTCGAAGCGTGCCGAGGCCAAGGCTAAGTCGAGGGCCAAGGCTAAGGCGGAGAAGGCCGAGGCGAAAAAGAGCCGCAGCATGGAGACACCCGCTGAGCGCCGAAGGGCGAAGGAGTACGAGGCACGCAAGCGTCAGAAGAAGTTTGACAAGGAGCGCGAGCGCAACGGAGGCGAGATTCCGCGGTACTCGAAGAGCAGCAAGGGCAAGCCGGGGAAGAAGGGTGGCAAGCCGACGAAGGGCAAGAGGAAGTAGAGCCTGTTGTACTATATGCTAGAGAGTGCTTAGAGATGACGCTGGAGTCTTGCTTCATGCTCCAACGGCCAGAGCTTGACTGACCTCAGCATTCCACTGCTTGGCGGCACATCGCGCTGCCGTGGCCGGTGTACATTACAAGTGTCAGCACTCACTTGGCATCTGGTGCATTTGATTTGCTAACCACAGTCGCCTGCACACTTCCATGCCTTCCTCGCCTTCGCCTCATGGGCACCTAGTCGTGGAACCCATGAGGTAGCTCTAGACGCCCAGACCTTAGTCGCGTGACACATGCACTGCGCAACGCGCACATGTGGAATGTCTCACCTTAAGACGCGCTAGCAGTACTAGCAGTCATTCTTCTCTGCGCCCTAGACAAAAGCACAGCGCCCCACACACTGCCGATCCATCTCGTCCACACACACACACAACCTCCACCTCTTCACTTTCCTTGTGCTCATCAGCGCTGCCGCTCGATCGCCTCTCGTGATCTTTACGATCTCCTTAGCTCAGTTGGTTAGAGTATTCGCTTTACATTGTGAACGCGAAGGGTCGACGGTTCGATCCCGTCAGGGGATATCCTTTTGGCGATGCTGCTATGCGAAAGAGCGATGAAGAAATGAGCTCTTCCCGGGCTCGGCGGCCACTTTTTCGTGCTGACGCGGTGGAGGGTCGGGCCGTGCAGATCAACCTGTGTGCGCCGGGCGGCGCCCGTCAGGGTCGTTTCAACCAGTGTACCTGAGCCTGGGTTCCGCCTGCGCCCATGCGCCCGTGCGTCCAAGCCTAATGCAGACTATTTTCGCAGTTTTGATCCCGATCGGTTATCAACGATGACGCGTGGGCGCCGGGCGACCAGGCGCGTCCCGGCATTGCATGCCAGGTAGAGTCCTGCGCCTAGCCGCATCTCCGCCACCCTAACGAAAGTCTGGACACACGGTGGACCGACGGTTTCCAACCAACAACACCATCACACTCCTTCACCATCAGCAGCGATGCCCAAGTCGAGGAAGTCGCGCGAGTCTTCCGCCGCGTCGGCCGCGACTAGCGACAGTGCTGCCAGCGCCAGCGCCGCGAGTGCGCACAGCTCGCGCTCATCAACGCCGACCGTCATTGTCACGCAGACGCAGACGCCCGATGCCTCGAAACACGTCCAGATCGAGACACCCGACCGCACGCCGAACGGAACCCCGCCGCCAGCGGGAGAGAGCCGACTCCGCCAGCGCTTCAAGAGCGTGCGCGAGGAGCTCGGCAAGAGCATGGACGACATCTCCGTCCGTATCCGCAACAAGGGAGATGGCAACTACAAGGTGAGCGTAGTGGCGGGGTGCAACGCTGACGATAGGTTTTAGCGCCGGGAACACCGTATGACGAGCTTGGTGAGTCACCTGGAACGGTCGGACTCGCCCGCCGAACCGTTGGCGCCCGTGCGCCTGCCCGACGGTCTGCAGCGATAGGATACTGACGGCAGAACTGCACCAGCACCACAAGGGGCATAAGCACCACCAGAAGGACGAGCGGGGGTGGAAGAAGTGGTTCGTCGGCCGACGAGCGCTGTTCCCGATCGCGTTCGTGCTTGGTGCGGCCGCCGTGTGGCTCACGACGGCGCCGGATCTGCTTCCTGCCGACCTGTCAGACGTGTGGCCGATGCTGCAGGCGGACATGCGTGACTTCCTCGGCAACCTGACGATTACGGATGCGGTGCGCAAGAACATCTTTGAGAACCGTGACTTCACGGTCGCCGACGACCTGATTGAGAAGTACGGACTGAAGGCGGACCACCCGATTGTGCTCATGCCGGGCATCATTTCGACTGGTCTCGAGAGTTGGAGCACGGAACCCGTTGCGCGCAGCATGTTCCGCAGCCGGCTGTGGGGCACGTCGACCATGATCCGCACCGTGCTCACGGACAAGGAGAAGTGGACTGAGGCGATCGCGATCGATCTCAAGACCGGTCTCGACCCGCCTGGGCACAAGGTGCGCGCGGCGCAGGGGCTTGACGCTGCCTCAGAGTTCATCCAGGGGTACTGGATCTGGCAGAAGATTGTGCAGAATCTGGCCGCGATCGGGTACGACACGTCAACGATGGATATGGCGGCGTACGACTGGCGCGTGGCTTTCTACAACCTGGAGATCCGCGACTTCTTCCTGACGAGGCTGAAGGTGAAGATTGAGGTCATGCGCCAGCAGACGGGCAAGAAGGTTGTGCTCGCCAGTCACTCGATGGGCGGCTCGCTCGCCCTCTACTTTTTCAAGTGGGTCGAGGCGGACCCGAAGAAGTGCGGCGGGTTCGGCGGCGGCGGCGGCCCTCACTGGGTTGAGGACAACATTGACTCCTGGGTCAACATTGCAGGCACGCTGCTCGGCGTGCCAAAGGCCATGACTGCGTTCCTCTCGGGCGAGATGCGCGACACGGTCGAGATCCACCCGCTCGGCTCGTACATGCTCGAAAAGTTCTTCTCGCGCAAGGAGCGCGCCAAGCTCTTCCGCAACTGGCCCGGTGCGAGCAGCATGTGGATGAAGGGCGGGAACCGGATCTGGGGCAACGACACGTTCGCGCCCGACGACCCCGAGAACACGACGGACACGTTTGGCCGCTTCCTCTCGTTCCGCAACACCTCGACCGAGCCGGTCGACAAGGAGCTGACGAGCGAGACGGTCCACCCCAACCTGACCGTGGATGACACGGGGCCGTACATCCTCGAGCACACGAGTTCAGACTACCAGCGCATGTACCAGTCGAACTACTCTGGCGGGTTCGAGAGCGACGTCAAGCAGCTGAAGAAGAACGCCTTCGACCCCGTCAAGTGGTCGAACCCGCTCGAGGTGCAGCTGCCCGATGCGCCGAGCATGAAGATCTACTGTCTCTACGGCCACGGGAAGGAGACGGAGCGCTCGTACTGGTACGCCAAGGGCGAGTGGATGGAGGACGAGAACCGCGGCGACGCAGTCGGCAAGGAGGCCATCTGCGAGGCGGACGACGAGGAGTGTCTCCGCACGCCCGGTGACTTCCCCATGACGCGCGACCAGTGGATCGACACAGAAGTCACGGACAAGGGAGCCACGCCCGAGGTCCGTTCCGGCGTCAAGTTCAGCGACGGTGACGGTACAATCGCCACGGTCTCGCTCGGCGCAATGTGCGTCAAGGGATGGAAGGGCAAGACGCCCTGGAACCCGGCCGGCATCAAGGTTGTGACGCAGGGTGAGTAAGCTGTGAGCCACCGCAGGCGGCGAGCAGGTGTTGAGCGCAGCGAGCGGGGGAGCGTGAGAGGGGGTTTGCACACAACATGCGGAACCGCACGCGGCCCCGCACAGCTATGGGTACGCCAGATTATGAGCTGACAATCAGAATACAAGCACCAGCCGGACAGCTTCGACCTGCGCGGCGGCCCCCTGACGGCAGACCACGTCGACATTCTCGGCTCGTCGCCGCTGAACGCGGCCATTCTCGAGATCGCAGCCGGACGGGGCGACCTCGTCGAGCCCACGATCGGGTCAAACATCACAGACTATGTCGAGCGCATGGACTGGGGAGGTGCTTTCTAAGCACCGCGATCATGGTAGAGGTCAGTGTACGCCTCGAGAGAGGTTAGACGGGAGCGTGAGAGGACGTAGGCGTGAGCTCGGACGATGAGTCATCGAGTCATGCTGAGGACGGGGACGCGGCACGAATGCGCAGCGCTATCTGCACAGAAACATTCACTTATCATAGAGTACAGCTTTTCTTCGGAGTAATGCCATGTTACCTTTTTTTGGTTGTTTGCGATCTGTGGGGGTGGACTCATGTCCTCTCCAGCCGTCTCTGCCGTCGTCTACTGTGCGGCGCCCACCGCCGCCGCCACCTTCCCTCAGCTTGTTTGTGTGCGAACATGTTGCGTTTGTCTGTTCGTGCAAGCTCCTTAACGCGCAGTAATGTTGGGTGGGGTGCGGTCAGTGTTGTTCGGTGGGCCGAAAACGCCACACTTGATTGAACAATGGGACCACGGGACCCGACTGAACGTTGCTTGAATCTGGGGGCGTGCCGACCAGCCTTCGTACATGACCTCCTCTCTTGTTTGTCTGACCTGGTGTGCCAAGCTGTATTGTTCCATTACGCCCTGAAGTGCAGAAGGCCGGTTGTTCTTGATCTCTCGGTACGCCCGGACGCCGTCTTGGCCGCTTGGTGTGTGTCCAGCCGAGTCCGAGTCCGGTGTACTGATTTGTTCTGGGATCTCGGATTGGGGATGAGTCATGAGTACGTGAGTCAGAATGCTCGGACTGCTTACATCGCACCCCGTTCCACGGAACCGGAACAAGGCCATTCACAGGAGAGAAAAGAGAGGCGCAAAGCCGTAGCGCCTTAGCATTGTGTAGTCTTCGAAACGAGCCGGAAGACCACTCCTCGAATACCCAGAATAACCGTAGACGGGGGGAGGGTGGCAGCCGTAGTCCCCCACTTGTTGCTCGACACGCGATTAGACGCCCGAGACGCCCAGCGCCCAGATCCGCGGCCCAGCAACAGACCCCCGATTCACTGAGAGATGGATCTCGTAGCCCCGCAATTTGACTTATTTCAACGCATTTCACGTTTTCTCACACAATGCAGACAAAGATAGACACGACTCGGACAACTTGTACAACTCGGAAGTCTCCGGATTTCAGGATGCAGGATGGCCCGGTATGCACATGACTCATGACCCGTGGCCCATGGGGTGTCAGACGACACCTGGACAGTTGGCTCGGCACATTTGTGGTACACGGTACGGCATGCCGGGACGTGCTCGGTGCCCAGCGCGCCGAGCATTTCACGCGCTCCCACACCGAGCGCCCGAGGCCGCACGCGTGCATTCAGCATGAAGGCGGGACGTCGGAGCCGTGAACAGCAGACCCCTTGCGCGCCTTTGGCTACGGGCGATTCACGCGAGCGGAGAGCGGTGCGCGGTGATCGGCCTACACGGACTAAGAGGGCTAGCGCGCTAGTGGTGGGAATGTGAGCCGCCAAGTGGTCCGAGTATGTGAATTGCTCCAAGAAGTCTGGCGTAGCTGCCGTCTTGGGTCGTTCTTCCTCTGACCTCTGCCTTCGCCCTCGCTCCTCCTTAGACCTCCTTGATAGCTCATGATCAGTCCAGTCGCGCTCGTCGCCCGAGGCCGAAGCCGAGGGGGGCTCCGGCCACTTGGCCATCTCGCTCCAACAACCCAAGAACGGCCAAGCCATAATTAGTCCAGATATGCTATTCCGCGAAGCCTCCATTCCCAAGGGCCCGATCTGGCTGGAGCTCCACGCATGCACAGTCTGGAGCTATAGTCCTGGTGCGACATCAGGCTCGCCGGTTATTCATCGCGAACGCCAAATGCCGTTCATGGTCGTAAGACGAGGTTTTCTATTCCCGTTGCCTTTGGTCGTCAGCTGGACGGTTAGACGCCGCAGGTTGTCTCCGCACGCTCAATCCTTTCGGTCACAGGCGTGGCCGGCGTGGGCGGAACGCAGTCGGTCCAAGCACCCCAGCACGGGGACAGGCGAGGAGTTCTTCCTTCGAGGTCCAGTAAAGTTTTTCCAGAAGCAGCATGGACATGTTTGGCTCGTTCTTGGCTTTCATCTCGGTGCCCGCCGTAGTTGTCAGGAACGCAAGGAACGAACAGGTATGAACAGGAACTCAGACCAAAGAGTCGACCGGGAAGTCTTGAGGCTCATGAACGTGTTAATGTGGGCGGAGCCCCCACCAGCAAGGGCGGAGACGAACGCGTGCTACCCTGGTATTCGTGCCCTGAAGGGTTCCGAATGCAGTAAAGCTTCATGGACAGCCCTGAGGTAAACCCTGACTGCTGCCAGCGGCCAAGAGAAACCCACGGAGACGGAAGAGGGTTCCTCAGCACAGCACCCAGCGACGACGACCCTCTGCAGTCCATTGGCCTCTGCATCCTGCGAAATGATCAAGGGACGGAGCGAGGGAATGAAGCAACGCAAACAGGGATAAGCAAACTCGCCGAGCAGAGAAGCTCGAGCAACAGAAGGGAGCATACTATCCCGTCCAGTACGATTGGCCGCTCGCTCGGCATGTTGCTCGCCATGCACCGCGCATTTCCTCCGCCTTGTCCGTTCTGCTCCGTGTGCCCTATCCTGTGTCCGCGGAGTTCGGCCTTGCATCGGCCTTGCTTCGGCTTCAACGGACGAAGAGGGCAAGAGTGGAAAGTGCACAGCATTCGGCGTCCGCGTCAAAATATAGACGCAGATTCCCCGGCAGTCCGGCGAACCCGGCATTCTCGGCTGTCTCCGCCGGAAAGTCTGAGTCGGGTGTACGGCATCGCAAATCGCCATTGCGATCGCGCGCGCGCGCGTGCGGGGCGTACTCGGCACTCGGGCTGCTGGCTTGCTGAGATGGAAAGCAAGTCGTACGTGCCGATCTACATCTTGCCTGAGGACGGTGCAGCGATCGATCTGAGATCTCTCAGCCGTTGTCGCACCGTGATCTGTGCGACAGCTGTGCGCGCTGTGCCACTACTGTCGCGTCCCACCGCGTGTCGGTTCCGGGATGTTCGGGACGCAAAGAATGGCACAGATGCACACGGACGCGCAGCAGTCGACATGAGACCGCAGCCTGTTCCAGTTCCAGCAGGTCGTCATGTTCCCAAGGTATTCAAGGATCCGAGGATTCCGGACGTGAACAGAGTTGCGCCAGACTTGCAACAGTTGCGCCAGAGTTGCCGCTCTCGTCCATTTTCTCTCGATTCTCTCGATTCTCTCGGCAACGGCTGTCTCTCGAGAGTTCACCGAAAGTCTATCCTTGTTCACGAGGGTTCACAGGAGGTTTGCAGTTGATTCCAAGACCCAAAGTTCCGCGACTTGCTCGGCATGCTCGGTCATTGCCCTGACCTCAAAGCTCGCAGGCTGGTCGGTGCCACGCTCCGAAGTGACCAGCCACCACACATGAATCGTGGAGCGTGGCTCGTGTGCCTTGCGTCGTCTTGTCTGAGATCACGTCGTGGCTCTGCCATTTCAGATTTATGTGCATCTGCCCGCACCTCTGTGCCATGTGTGAGAGCTTTGTTCACATGCTGCGATCGCTGCGGATGTCGAGTTGCGACAGGGTGACACGACATGAAGCGCGGTGCCTCGAGCGGCGTGAAGCAGCGGGCGGAGGGCGTGCGGGCAGGTAACCCGGTACATGCCGGGCCGAGCAAGAGTCTATTCGCCATCCTGTTTCCGGAAGCGCGTGAAGCAGCGTGAAGCAATTAGGGTGGAACGGTTCGAAAGCGATGGGATGCTGGGAACCGAGCACTCTGCCATCCGCCAGGAGCACGAGTGCCAAGTAAGTTTCCAGTTGGTAGTGTACCTGCGTTTTGCGCTTGGACCGGGCGGGTTTGGCGTTGTTCCTAGCCAAAAGAGTCCTGGGTGGGTGCCGTGATGCGACGACGGCGAACCCGCTGCACCGCCTCGTCTGTCGGTTGTCACCTCACTCCCAAGTACCCGTCTCTGCGCCACCGGTTGGCCGCTGGGCGATTGGGCTGCTGGGCGGTTGGCTTACATGCAGTAGTGAGTCCAAGCTCAGCGGCGTCCACAGAACAAGCAAAATGCACGAGGGGGACCAGCTCTTGGCTGATCTTGGCGTGCGAGTGGAGGGGGATCAGCCCATCAGCCCTCGCCCTGTGTTTGCACGGTATGCCAAACATTGGGTGCATCATTTGAACGTCGGGATTTCGAGGACCGAGTGAGGGCCGTGAGGGCCGTGAGGGCCGTGAGGGCCGTGAGGGATGGATAGGGGTGAATGCGATGCGATGAATGAATGGATGTGGGTGGGTGGTGGTGGCTACGTCAGCTGAGTGATGAGGGACCAGGATGCAAAAGGGACGAGGAGCATGAGAAAACAGAGTGCAGAGTGTGTGAGTGAGTGAGTGAGAGGGATGTGTCTTGCAGGAGTGGTCGAGGCGTGGGAGCAGAGCAAGACTGGGCGCAGTGTGAGGCACGGCAGATGGCAGATGGCAGACGACGTAACCTGCTGGGCTCTGCTGGCTCTGCTGGCTCTGCTGGGTGTGTATATCCTGTCTTTGGGTCACTCACGCTCTGCTGCCCTCGATGCACCTCCGGCGTCCCTCTCCTCTTTCCTGACGACTGCAGTGCTTTTGCTTTTTCCCTTGCCACAGTACCCTGGACATCACCTCACCCGACCCTCTGCTGCTCCTGCTCCTCTGGTGCTCCCTTTCGGAGCATGCATCCCATCTCTTCGACAATCTCTTGCTCTTGCTTTCCGCCCCGCCCCCCACGCCTCGTACGCTCAGCGTCCGACCGCCGTCGAAACTTACTCCGTTCAGGTAAACAACAACCTCACCGCACTCACCGTCAATTCCACCCTCTCGCCCCCTAATCACAACATTAATCCCCAATTACAAACTCGCCCATTCCATCCCCCTCAGCCCCCGGCACCGGTCATCCCTCTCGTGCCCCCCCGGCGCCCTTCCCCCTGCCCTCCCCTGCCCCTGTCGCTCGCTCGCGCATATTATTGCCCCTCCCACCATCACCTCTTAGCTCTCTTTCCCCCGTCATCTCTTCTCCTTCGTCTCTTTCTCTTTGACGTCCCCTTCTTCGCCGCCTTGTATTTCTTCTCCTCCCCCTCCTCCCCTCCCACTCCGCTCTCTAGCTCGACCGACGGTCGAACCCCCCCCCCCCCCCTTAGCCCACCATGGCTGACTACCACTCCGTTCCCAACCCGGGACGAGGTGTACCGGAAGCCGACATGGGCATTCGCCGCCCCCAGTCTGCCGACTCGTTCTCTGCCTCCCCCGAGGTTCCCAACGACGGATACCTCGGCACGCAAGGCCTTGCCAACCCCGCGCCGTCAATCATGTCCCGTGACTCGACATACGGATCGCTGAATGCGCCGTCGATCAACTCTGGTTCTGGTCACCAGGCCCGATCCTCGTGGGGCAGCAACAACATGCTCGCTGCGGGCGAGGCCGGCATGGCTGGATCCGACGTAAGTGTCCCCACGGAGCCCATGGCCCTTGCATGGCTCGCGCGTTCCAAGATAAGCTACGGATCGCGCGGTCAAAAGCGTTAGGCTTAATCCAAACATGCTCCAGACCGCCAGTAGAGCGCCTGAAGCGCCATAGCTCAGGGAGACGAGTGCTGACAGTTTCACTAGCTCCCGGGAGGACACCGTCCCCGCGTTCAGTCCAACCTCGCCAACTCGTACTCTTCACCTTTCGACCACGACGAGCAGGGCCACGAGCAGCCCTCTCACCACCTCCCGTCCTCTGAGCACGAGAAGGTCCCCGCTTGGACCTCATCAACGGTGCAGCGCAAACGCAACCGCAAGCGCTGGGCTTGGGCCCTCCTCGCCCTCCTCGCCCTGATCGCAGTCGGTGTCGGTCTTGGCGTCGGTCTCGGTCTCGGCCTCAACAAGGACAAGGACAAGAACAAGTCGTCCTCGGACGCCAGCGCCGGCGATAGCAATGCCGGTCAGTCGGCCAGCGAGTCCGCCAAGGAGGAGCCCACCAAGACTTCGGACCAGGCCAAGCCCTCCGCTACGTCTGAGGCCCCCAAGCCCAAGCCCACCATGGGCGGCCAGGGTTCCAACATCACCCTGTCGGACGGCACGACCATGGTCTACGACAACCCCCACGGCGGATACTGGGTCCAGGACCCCGAGAACCCCTTCAACAACGACGCTCGCCCAAACAGCTGGACCCAGCCTCTGAACGAGACCTGGGACATGACTTCCGGTCGTATCTGGGGTGTCAACCTCGGCGGCTGGCTCAACACCGAGCCCTTCATCGTCCCCGGTCTCTACGAGGACTACCTCGGTTCCGGCGACTCCAAGTCCAAGGATGAGTACTGGCTTTCGACCAACATGGGCGCCAATCTCACCGAGGCCATGACTGAGCACTACGAGACTTTCATCACTGAGCGCGACTTTGCCGAGATCGCTTCCGCCGGTCTCAACTGGATCCGTCTTCCCATCGGCCACTGGGCCGTCTCCAAGTGGGACAACAACGACGAGCCGTTCCTCGCGAACGTTTCGTGGAACTACGTCCTCAAGGCCATCCAGTGGGCCCGCAAGTACGGACTCCGTATCCAGCTCGACCTGCACACTGTCCCCGGCTCGCAGAACGGATGGAACCACTCTGGTCGTCTCGGTCCCGTCGGCTGGATGAACGGTGCCATGGGTCTCGCCAACGCCCAGCGCGCCCTTGACATCATTCGCTCTATTGCCCAGTTCATCTCCCAGCCCGAGTACGCCCCTGTCGTCCAGATGTTTGGTTTCATCAACGAGCCCATTGGCTCCGTCGTCGGCAAGGAGTCGATCGCTGCCTTTTACGCTGAGGCCTACCGTGAGATTCGCGCGATCACAGGTATTGGTTCCGGCAAGGGCCCCATCCTCTCGGCCCACGACGCCTTCCTCGGTCTTCCCGAATGGCAGAACTTCATGCCCGGTGCCGACCGCTTCGCCATGGACCAGCACCCGTACCTCGTCTTCCAGCCCCAGATGAAGGGCGACCTCGCCTCGATGCAGTACACCCCCTGCAACTGGGCCAGGGACACGAACGACACGCTGAACAAGGTCGGCCTCGTCACTGCCGGCGAGTGGTCCGCCGCCATCAACGACTGTGGCCAGTGGGTCAACGGTGTCGACCTCGGCACCCGTTACGACGGCACGTACGCTAATTTCGAGAACGACAAGACTGGCGACTGCGGTCACTGGAACGACCACACGACCTGGTCCGAAGACGAGAAGAAGCTCCTGCGCTCTTATGTCATGTCGTCCATGGACGCCCTGCAGCATTGGTTCTTCTGGACCTGGAAGATTGGACCTACAAAGTCCAACCCCGCCCCGAACCCCTTCTGGAACTACCAGCTCGGCCTCAAGAACGGCTGGATCCCATCTGACCCGCACGAGGCCATGGGCAACTGTGGTGGCTTAGGCGGCCAGGACTACTCGACGTCGACGACTGGCTTCCAGCCGTGGATGACTGGTGGTGCCGGCGCCGGCGAGGTCGCGAACCAGGTCGCCTTCCCGCCGCCCAAGCTCAGCAACGTGCCCGAGAACAAGATGAGCGACCTCGCGCAGTACACGCAGACCGCCGACCCGGTCACGCTGGCGGGCATCTCTGTCACCAAGCCGTCGAGCACCGAGACGTTCCCGGCTGGCGACGGCTGGTTCAACAAGCAGCAGAACCACAAGGCGTACACCAAGGTCGCCAACTGCGTCTACCCCGGCCCGTACGAGAGCGACAAGGACGAGCCCGGAAACAACATGTGCGGAGCTGGCGCCGTCAGTGCTCCCCAGCGCCGTAACGCGCCCGCCCCGGGCCCGACCCCCGCCGCCAAGTACTAAACTTGCTTCACATCACATCAAAGGACAATTGTACATCTCGGACCGAACTGTGTGACACCCCCCCCCCCCCCCCCTCTGCCATCTGACATGTGTCTCGATTCCCCGCAACTCATCCACCCACCCGCAACCCGCAACCCACACGCACCCGCACCCCCAATCGCAGCACGCACCCCGCATGGACAATCATTATTTAAAGAAGCTATAGTTATCAGTACTAGTACCAGACACCTTTTTCTCCCTCTCACCTCACTCCACCACCACCAACAGGCTCCTTGTATACCACGCTATATACCTCTGAAATTTCAAACTGGAAACAACCGCCCACACCCATGGCTTCTCAAGCAAATTCCCCAAGACTGAAGGACTGAAGAAACTGAAGATGCGCATGCAGAATCCCAGTTAGCCGGCTGTCACAAACCCACGGTCATTACTCAGTTACACACAGGCAAAAACCCAACACTTCCAGGACACTTTTATCTTGCTCTTTCTGTTTTCTCATTTTCGTAGGGTTTCCACTTAGGCATGGATTCGGACGATGGTCATTGCAGTCAGGAGCGAGCGACAGAGTGCTGCGCAAAGGGCGTCGGAGCCCCTGTCATCGGAGCAGAGCGACGGTAACAACCACTATGCGGGGTTCAGGACAATGTGATGTGTCTGGCATCCATCCCAGCCCTGGGATCGCCATGTCCGTCAGCTCCGCCAGCTCCCGGTGCCACTCGACGTTTCTAGCTGTGCTTGCTGTGCACTAATTTCAGCAGTGTGCCCTGCATCTTTGCCGTCTTCCTGCCTCCCTGCAATGGCCTACAGGCATGCATGTAGTGCAGACCCTCGGCAGAGGCGCAGGTCTACGGACCCACCATTGCCTTCGCTTGCATCGTCGCACTGTCACGACCGTCATGCAGCAGTTACACCGCACCCACTCCTCTGTACTCGTTCCCTCCACCAGACGGTCTCGGTGCACCGGGACTGCGCAGACAAAATGTGGCGCCGAGATGTCCAGATGACGCCGATGTAATGGCGAAGTACGACTTTAAGCACCTAGCGAACAGTGCACGGTGGGTGAGATTTTTGCGATCAGATCAGACGCGTCAGAGGAACGCAGCGTAGACAACAAATGACACAGATGACGGATGAGACATGTCCGGATGACATCACCCGGCTTATCTTCCCTTCAGTATCGCTTGATCTAATCAGACCACATGATTGACATTCACTCTTGTAGAGTAGGATGACCGAATAAATATTCTTCAATAGCGTCAAGAAATGTGGAGTGGGAATCATACATGCACACATGCGTTGAAACGGTGTCGCGACACTCGTCGTTCTGCTCTTGGGAACAGCAGATGCCCGTTGGAGGTTGGAGCGAGATCGGGGCGAGAACTGCGCAGGCCGCTTTGAGATCTGTGCACTAATGAGGAGAACGACGGAGCGGCGTTAAACGTCTGCGCGGTGGCGGATCTGCTTGTCGCTTGTGATGTCCGTCCTGACGCACTGTCAGCACAGCGGACTTGAAGTGTGGTCCTGGTGAGTCACTTGAAAGTTCACCTCCCAAGGTTCACTCGAAGAAACTCGAAGCGGGCAAAATGAAGGCACGTCGTGTCATGTCGGTCGTCAGTCGTCATGAGGCACACATCGTAGCTCAGCGACTCACCGCTCTGGGTCACTTACACTTACTCGATGCGGAGAAGGAGACGACATCGTTCGATCCGGCTGTTGTCTTGGCGCCGTTCTCCATGCGAACGCACGTTGCTGAAATCTAGTGCATGCGGGGTAAAGAGACGGCGTGGTTTGCGGAGAAGGGATACCGTGGTCAGCGACAGGAACGTCGAGACAGCCTCCCGAGCTACTTCCAGCGGCGAGCGCGGCGAGCAACGTACGACGTACGACGTACAGCCGCCTTGAAGTGGTGACAACGCACAACGCCGAACGCCGACCGTCCCCGCCCCCGTCGTCAGAGTGCACCGCATGCCCGCATGCCCGCAGCCAGTGGTGATCGACAGTCGGCGACGGGCCTTGTTCCTGTCCCTCTCTTTGTTCCTCGGCACACTCGGGCCTTTAGTAGCCACCAGTCACGGGACTTTATGGAGAGTAAGGTTGAAGTTGTGGCCGTAATGGGCAAGTACACTAACTCTAACGCTGGCATTACTACTTACGGAGCTTGGGGCACGGAGTACGGAGTACGTGCTCGTTGCCAAGTGGGACGAGCGGAGCTTGGGACGGTGCTCGGGGCGGTTTATCGCCGTTTAGCAACAGGTGGGGTTGAAGGAACGAAGCGGACGGTGCCGATACGTTTTCGGGCTCGAGCGATGCACAGACAAACGGTCAGCGCCGTCAGACGTGCTGGCTGTTCGGCTAGCAGGACCTCCTTCCGTCGTCGCCACGCTGTCCATTCCGCAGACGCTTGTGTTGCCGTCCTACACCCCCTCGATCCGTGCGTCCAGATCGTCTGGCGGCGGGGAAGATCGTCCGAATCCCGGACCAACGAAAGTCCTTCATGAGGTTGCTTTCCGAGTGCCACTCATCGCTGGCTGATTCCAATGATATGCAGCACGGTGGCCATTCGCAGCGAGGGGGGGGGGGGGGGGCGTGCTGTTCCACCGCGTGAACCTCAGCCGACATCTGCGACCACAACCTGTCCACAACTGCAGGTCCGCTTGGCGTGAAGCGGCGGAACGCCCCAGGGGACGGCAGCGTCAGAAACTGGCGGTCCGAACATCTCGACCAGCTTGCGACAGCTTCCAAACCCTGTATGTCAACGCCCCCCTCGGTCGCTCGAAGTGAGAGAGGCAGCGAGTCTACAAACGCAACATCGATCACAAAGTCGAGAACATGTGCTCGCACTCAGCTCTGTCGAATTGAAGGTATCAACACCAAGCCCGAGATTGAAAGCGGCGACTGCGATCAGAGTCCTCGGAGAAAGGGCGAGGAAACGCGCAAACTTGGCTCTGAAGCTGGAGCCCAGTCGCGACCCCGAGAGCGAGGGTGCTTGTGCTGTTTAGAGCGGGCCCTGCAATAAGCCGGCTTAAGCATAATCCAGGTTTCACCGCTCGCTGAGTCCGGATAGGGCGACCTGGTCGCGTTGGGGCGATCCGCAACAGCAGCCCACCAGGCGATATTGGGCTTACAGATTTGCTGTCTCTGCTCGCTCCTTTCCGTGCACCGTCGTCTAGTCTATTATCTTCACATGACGAGGCCTTGACAAGCTATCTTCTCATATGTGAACAGTATGTACGTCTGGCGTCTGCATTTTACCTGCCACGAGGCGCTTAAGTCCCGATAAATCGATAGGACGCACCGCTGGTCCCGGAGACGAATTACTCCCAACTTCAAGAGAGCGCCACTCGACATCCCCCTGGGTCTGCGTTTCTTTGCAGGTCCTGTAATGACTTTGCACTGCCGTTAGACGCACGCTTGGGTCACGACTCGCAAGTTGGTGGAGACAGAGCAAGCGCATCCCCAGCCGATTGTTGCGGCTACGGGTAGCCTCGACGCCGCAGCCCTCTAGCAGCAGCGGAAGGCCGATGGTCGATGTGATTAAGTGCAATACTGCAAGTTGCATGCCGGGAAAAAGTCAAGTACCCATCTATAAACAACGAAGATCATCTAGCGCTCGTCTTAACACTCGTCCGTAACATTCCACTCGTTAACCAACCCGGTTCTCGTAAATCAGACCACCCAGACACTGACGCCCACCGTCCTCTACACAACCATAGCCCCCGACACTGATGACTCCGCCGACTCACGCAGCCTGGGTACGCCCAAACACACGCGAAATGGCATGCCACACCCCGCCAAACACCCCGTTCCACCCGCGTACATGGAACCGGAGCCAGTACGCAATCCACCCCTTGACCCAAGCTGTGAGGCGGACGGCGGCACGGGTGGTGCGCAGCGCAGTCGAAGCCGGCTTGGGCAGACGGCTGATAAGGGGCCAGGGCTGGTTGGCCCCGAATGGCGCCGAGGTGACCAAATTGTATGATGCGACGAGGTTGGGCTCGACCTGGCCCCTGTTTGGGAGCAGGGAGATGTGCCGCTCGCTCTGGTCTGCGTCCTCCTCGTCGTCCGTGGGTGGGGTGGCGTCAGGACCCTGCACACGCGGGACGGGGACGCGGTAGTCAAACTTGTACACGCCTGGCTCGGTGCCGTTGTACACTACGTTGATCTGACCGACGTCCTCGTCCAGGTGCTCGATCGTCGTCATGTCATAGTTCCTGGTGTCAGCTCTGAAAGACCTTTGTAAAGCTTACAGAGTGACTTGCTGGTGCGACTGGCCCGTGCCGTTGTACGACGGCGGCGCCGATGTCGTCGAGTACTCGACAGTGCCTGTCGTCAGATACCACTTAAAAAGTCAGATATTTCACCATTCCTCTCCGTTTCCGAGGCGGTCCTGGACTGCATGTCAGCTTAAGCGAACTTGACCAAGCTCACCTGCAGCAACGCCACGCTGATGGGCTTGTGGTCCATCTGCGACAGCAAACGCTCCTCGTACTGCGTCACGCGGCCGCCACGCTTCAACATCGCCAACGCTACGTCTCCCGGCACACTGATGTCAGCTCGTCAGCGTGAACAAACAGCTTACGCAAGGATGACATGGTCGTAGATGTGCCTTCTGCCGCCCGCCTCAGTGAGTGCGACGCCATTCGGGAGCGACTCGACGGCGGAGATCTCCGTGTTTAGGTGCAGATTCTCCGGGGGCACGATCGAGCAGACCGTGTCGACCACGGCTTTGCTGCGGGTTAGCTGCGGAGCTCCACCTGTAGCTGTACGTACGCTCCTCCCTCGATTGTCTCAGAGGGCGCATGCAGCTCGATGACCTGTGACACGGGGAGCGACAGCGCCGTCAGGTCATCGGGCACCATCCACTTCTGCGCGATGCGGGGCTGGAGTCAGCTGCGCTCCGGTCCACAAAGCTCACGAGTAGATACTCCTCAAAGAAAGCGGGAGAGTACCCCTCCTTCTTCAGGTACGTCTCCAGCGTCACATCGGGCGCAGTCGGCGCAAGCAGCGTGAAGCGGACGACCTCGAACGCCAAGTCCCACGAGCTGAGATGCGATCTGAAGTAAGCTAAGCAGTCCGTGGCTCCAGCTTCATTCGAACCACTCACAAGCTTCCAGCACGCCGCAGCGCATCGTCCAGCTTGACGGTCGCGGTCTGCGTTGCAAGGCCGAGCAGGCGGAGGAAAAAGTCAAAGTTCGGCGCTGTTTTGGGATCGTATCCGAGCTGAGATCTGTGTCAGAGGGCATTGGCAATGTGCACTCACGAATCCACTGATTGTCAGTCAAGGCATCACGCTGTGTCACTCACACGTCCACCCAGCATGGCGCTTTCCCATCGGCTGTAGGTTAGCTGAAAACGTTCAACGCGGAGCTGGCTGACGAGCAACCTTGAGTCCAGCCAAGACCGGAGATGCTCACGCCTCAGTTCGGCGCACTGGAACTGCCCTCCTGGCCTCCAGTCACGCTCGTAGATGTTGACCTCATGGGGCGAGTACTGCTTCAGGAGCTGCTTATCAGCTGCATGATCTCTAATCCGTAGCTCACCCATAGAGCCGAGAGACCGGAGAAGCCAGAGCCGACGATAGCGACACGCATGTTGGATGTCAGAGCCGGTCAGCTGGGGAGATGCGGGAGATTAGTACAGGTGAGAGTGAGTGTGAAAGAGCGAGAACGAAGACCGAGGACGATAATGGGAGGGAAGGCAGCCAAGACAGAGCAGAACGATGCGTGAGAATGACGCGGCGAGGTTCCGCGTTGGGGATCTGCAGTGGCTGCATACGCGCAGTGGAGGCGCGCTCCTGCCATGCCGGTCAGCGCGGTCAGAGAGGGTGAAAATCAAGGGAGAGGGGCAAAGGATGGCCATAATATGGCGATATCGCACGGCGCGCGGCGCGTGTGTGCCGCTTTTTCCGCATGCGTGCCGGCACAACGCGGCACTGCGGACCTGCCCGCCTTGTCACCACCACTGCCCAAACCTGGGTCCAGCCCGGGTCTGCTATCAGCCAGACCCTCTATGACGACATCCAAGGTCCGCTGTGCGGGGTCTCCGAGTCCGATCACGTGATATGGGGGTGCGTCGATCTTGTCTCATTGAAGGGCGTCCGTGCGCAGGTTACATTTGGGTGGCGATGGATAGAGAAGAGCGGAGCCAAAATTCCAGAAGAGACGCGTTCATCTGGAGTACTGGAGTCTTTATCAAGTCGCGTGCCACTCTCTTTGTTACGGCAGGAATGAACAAGCCGTGATCGGACCTACGCTTTGGAGACCAAGGAGGGGCGAGGAGCTGAATGGCGGTTCCATTGTCCTGCCGAGGCACCACGATCTAAGACCAAGCACAACTCAAAGCCAAGCCAAGGTTCAGGTCCATCCTGACTGTGCCAGTCACGGAGGAGACCGAATGCGCCGAGTCCTGTCGCTCTCCTGCCCCACATACCACGGCTGGGCGTTCTGATTAGAAATGGACGCGGTGGGATTGGCCAGGTCACGATATCTGGAAAGAGTCCATGCGCAGAGCCAAGCACGGTCCAGGGGAAGTGTGAGATGATTGCGATTATACATAGATGCGGACGATGAAAGCGTCAGGGCGTGTCCCTCCAGCCAATCAGAGGACAGGTGATGGTCAGTATTGCCCGGTCCGTGACTTGTTTGCGTACCGCATGACAAACCTTGGCGGGGCTGGCGGGAGCTTTTCCAACGATCTTCAACTTTTCCGTGCCAGCCCTTGACGACTGTAGCCCAATCAAGCGGCTCCGCCCTGCGCCCGACGCCCGATGTCGAGCAGCTGACCCGCCTGCACCGACCCCCGTTGGGCAACTCTGCGCGAACCCTCGGGCCCGCATGCCGCAGCGTCTAGCTCTCCCAACCATGCGTAGAACTATCAGGGCACAGCACAAGGAACGCAGTACGCCAGCACGCCAGTGGCCCCCGCCCAGCCTCAGCCCCAGGTACACACCCTGCCCGACTCCCATCAACCGGCTCCATCCCATTTCTTGCAACGCTTACTCTGGCATTTTTCTCAATCGTCATCACTCCTTCCTTCTCCATCACTTCACTCTTTACTTCTTGCCCTTTCTCATCTCCCTCATCTACCTCATCTTTCAACCTTCATCATGCCCGGCGGTAACGAGCGTACCCCTCTCCTCGACAAGAAGGGCGGCTGCTGTGGTGGCTCCAAGAACGGAAAGTGCTGCGGCGGCTCCTCCGCTCTTGCGCCCGCTGCCGTCCCTCTGAACCGCAACAACAGGAATGCCAGCTCGAACGGTGGCGAGCCCGTCTGGGGCATTGAGCGTGTTAGCTCGCACTCGTCCATGCGCTCCGCCGGTCGTGAGGAGCGCAGGAACCGCGTCGACGCCCTCCTTAACGACGAGGAGCCCCTCGTTACGAAGTGTGGTGCTGATGGTGGCCAGTGCTGTGAGTATTCATTGTTTGTTGCACGACAGAGGTGCGAGGTGACTACCGAGGCAGCCTGTCTCGAGAATTCACCTTGTCCTTTAGCGTGACAGGCTAGACACATTGTTTCGCGTCCACGAGGCTGACATAATCAGGCAAGGACCTCAAGGGCGAGGACGAGCGTCATCTTATCTCTCCCGAGATCGTTCGCGACATGTAAGTAAAACTATAGGCACCGGTGGGCTAAGAGCTGACGAACAGTATTATCGGTCTGTCCGACGGTCTCACCGTTCCCTTCGCTCTGACGGCTGGTCTGTCTTCCCTCGGAAACTCGTCCCTCGTCGTCACTGGTGGCTTCGCCGAGCTCTGCGCCGGTGCCATCTCCATGGGTCTCGGAGGGTTCCTCGCCTCGCAGGCCGAGCTCGACCACTTCCACTACCTCCGCAAGCAGACTCACGCCCGTGTCCTCCGTTCGTGTGACGGCGAGATGGAGCGTGAGGTCCACGCCATCCTTGGTCCTCTCGGAGTCAAGGAGACCCTCTCGCGTCTTGTCGCCGAGGACCTCCGTGAGGTCGAGGACGACGCGTGTCTCGCTATCGAGTCTGCCGAGGCCAGCGGCATCAAGGAGGAGGACCCCAACGTGGGTCTGACCGCTTTCCTTCTCAAGTTCGGCGAGGGCATGGAGGAGGTTCCCGTCTCGCGTCTCTGGGTTTCCGCCCTCACTATCGGTCTCTCCTACTTCTTCGGTGGTCTTATCCCCCTCATTCCCTACATGCTCACCGACAACGCCGAGACCGGTCTCATCTGGTCCGTCGTTGTCACCGGCATTGTCCTCTTCATCTTCGGTGGCGCCAAGACTTACTTCACGGGCGCGACTGGCGGTTACGGCGGCTATCTCTGGGGTGCCATCAGCATGGTCATCGTCGGTGGTATCGCCGCTGGTGCCGCCTTCGGTCTCGTCAAGCTCATGGGCATCGAGGAGTAGACTTCCTGGTACCCCTCGACGTGATGTCTCTGCATCCCCTCCGTTGTCAACTCTAGAAACAAAGCTACAGCAATCTCCGCTTTCCGCATGGGCCGCCCTGTGTCTCAATCAACCTCGTTCATCGAACACTTGCGCAATCGCGTTCTTCTCCTTCTCTTCATAGCAATCTCTTTTCCATCATGCCCGTTCATAGCGAGCTTATCATACCCGAAGACCCATTCTTCACCCCATATTGTACGTTTGTCGATGTAGACTGTTTCCCTAGGACAAATGCTGCAATTGCCGCCCCAGCTTACGTCGTTTGGGTGCCCGAGGGCGTGACCGGGACGGAGCTGACGCGTGCTGGAGCTCTGGCGTGAAACTCGAAACGAGACCGGCCGGTGGCGACTGCGGACACACGGTCGGCTGGCGGCTCACACGGCCCAGTGGCGAGGATCGCGAGGACCGAGGTAGACGTAAACAAGTGGAGGCCTCCACTCCCGAAGTCCACCAGAGTTCAGTTTCGCGTCAACACGCTCTCTACCCATTAACCAATATGCGGCACGTCGCGTATCTCTGGTCCGAGGAGCTACAGCGCGTCGCGGACGAGCTGCCCGCCAACCAGGGCCGCTCACGCCTCGTGCATGGACTCATTCACGCCCTAGGGCTGGTCGACCTCGACAGCGTGCAGGAATACACCAGCCGTGAGCCTTCCCCGCCGCAAGAATCACCAGATGAGGGCATGAACGGGAAAGACATCGACACCAACCCTCCACCAAAACTGCTGTTTCTTAATGGTGATACAGAACCGCCGCAAGCTGATGGCATTACGACGACGAATGGACAGGAGGCAGCGCCGACAGTGAACGGGGCCGGGGAAGGCGACACACCAGTGACCAAAGATCGAATAGCTCCTCAGGCAGGGACTGACGAGGTCGAGGTGAAGATCATCACCCCAGATCCGATGCTATGCGAAGCCTCAGAGCTGCGACGGTACCACGATGCAAGCTACGTCGGTAAGTTAGGTGGCGGCTCTCAGCAACTGACGTTTTCAGACTACCTTCTCTACGGCCGGGGGGCGGACACCGACGAGGAGGAGGACTTTGCACCCCGCAAGCGGCGGCGGAAGGATAGGTCTCAAAAGCTGGGGCTGGAGTATGTGAGTGCAGTCTCTTCCCTCCCTTCTGTCCAGCCGATAGTGCCGCTCGAGGAGAACGGGGTAGCTGCCCACCGCTTGTTTGCAGCTGACAGCAGGACTGCCCGCCCTTCCCCGAACTGCCGCGGTATGCCGCCCTTGTCGCCGGTGCGACTCTGACCGCGTGCCGCATTCTCGCACGAGGCGAGGCAGATACAACAGTCGTCTGGGACGGAGGAAGACACCACGCCGGCCGCGCCAAGGCGAGCGGGTTCTGCTACGTCGCTGATGCTGTTTTGGGTATCCTGCTGCTGTGTCGAGAGGGTGTGCCCCGACAGCTGTCGACACCCACGCCGCCGACCCGCCGCGCGCGCGTGATGTATCTCGACCTGGACTTGCACTACGGCGACGGCGTAGCCCGTGCCTTCGCCTGCCCGACGCACTTCCCTTACCCTCTATTCGGTCGGCCAAGACCACCCCAAGTCCTCACGCTCAGCGTGCACCACGTATCGCCCCTATTCTTCCCGCCCGGCGCACCCGGTACCAGCGAGGCGGACACGCCACACCCGTTCAACCTCTCACTCGGACTGGCCGAACACGCTGGTCCACCGACTTATGCGCGTCTCTGGGCGAACGTCGAGAAAGTGTATCAAGCGTGGGAGCCAGACTACGTCGTGCTCCAGCTTGGCGTGGACGGTCTCCCGCGGGACTCCATAGGCCAAGTTGGCGGGTGGGACACGGCCGGCGAGGGCGGAGTCGCCTGGGTCGTGCAACAAGTGCTCGCCTGGAACGTTCAAACAGCACTGCTGGGCGGGGGAGGGTATCAGCACGCCAACGCCGCGCGGGCGTGGGCGACAGCGACCTCTGTCCTTATCAACCGCGAGCTGGCGCCAGACACGGACATTCCCGATTCGTTCGAGCATGTCGACGCTTTCGCGCCCGGCTTTACGCTCGAGGTTGAGCCGAGCCATGTGCCTGACAAAACGAGGCCGGACGACCTGGACGCGGCCGGCGAGGCGTTTGAGGTCATCGCAGGCCGGATCCGGGAGATAAGGGCGTTGCACGGGTAGATAGTGCAGATTGTTGTTTCAAGAAAAGTAGTGCATTCATCCATGTATAACCAACGATTACGAATCTCATTGTCGCTTTTGTGCGCGGTCGTGTTTCCGACCTGCTGAGTATATCGGAGCTCGAATCGCTGTCGGATTCCGACTCGGAGACACTGCTCGCTTCGCTCGCAGCCCAGATTTACAGGTTCTTCCTGTCCTGGGCATTGCACCAGTCCCAGACGCGGTCGACCTTGACGTCCTCGTAGAGATCGGGGCGCTGGGGCGCGACGACCTGGTAACAGCTGACGTACTTGCCATTGACGGCCTGGGCGTCATGCTCGGAGAGCTGTCCGACCCAGATCTGGTTCAGAGCGCCAGTGTACGTGTCGACCTGCATGCCGTGCTGGAACCCGGGGGTGTAGCGCATGACAGTGTATCCATTGAGGTGGGTGCCGAGGTTGGTCGCGACGAGGCCCGGGTGGATGCCGGTCGAGATGATGGCGCCGTCCTTGGCCCCCGGGGTTCCCGGACCGTAGTGCTTTGCAAGGTAGCGAGACAAGGCCAGGTCGCCCCACTTGCTCTGCCCGTAGTCGGCCCACTTGTCCAGCACCTTGCCGCCCTTGTGAAGGCTGTCCCAGTGCACGCCACCGCGCGGGGCGGCAATGTGGCCCTGCGAGCTGAGCACGACGAGGCGCGACGGCGTGCCCTTCGCCTTGGCCGTGGCCTGCATCGTGGGCAGGAGCTGCTTGATCAGGCGCTGGTGGCCGAGCACGTTCGTGCCAAACTGCAGGCTGTGCCCTTGCTTCGTGTACTGTCCCTCGTCGGTGGCCATGATGCCCGCGTTGGCGTAGAGGATGTCGAGCTGCTTCTCGCGCTGCTTGAAAGCAGACACGAAGGCGTCGATACTGTCAAAGTCGGAGAGGTCGAGGGGCAGGTACGTGATTGTGCCGACCGACTCGGGCTGCGCCGTGGGCTTGTACACCCACTTGCCCCAGAGGTTCGGCAGGCCGCCGCGCTGGATGTTCTCGATCGCGGTGTTTGCGCGCTCCTCGGAACGGCAGCCGATGTACACCTTTGCGCCGGCCTCGTAAAACGCCTTCGCGGTCGCATAGCCCGTGCCCGAGTTTCCGCCGGTGATCACGACGACCTGCCGTTAACTCACATTACCAAGGAGAGATGACCCACCTTGCCAGCCTGCGAGGGCATCTCCTTTGTCGTCCACTTGGGCCTGATCCAGAACATGAATGGGAAGCCAAAGTAGAACCACGTCGAGCACCAGAACTTGAGCCAGGTCAGGAAGCCGTGCGGCTCCTCCTTCGGCGCTGTTGTTGTCGTAGACATGATGCCTTCTCTGTTTGTCGATCGGATCGCCTAGTCGGCTTCTGTCGAGGATGTGTGCGATTCCAACCTTGGGAACGAGTGTGTGCGTGTGTATGTGCGCAGCGTGGAGCAGTTGCCAGGTTGAGACGTCGGGTGCTATGTGACACAGATGATCGACAGCCGGCGCCGGGGTATTTATGCGACGCGACTGGATGCCCGTCGGGTATCACGGCTACCACTGTAGCGCTTTTGACGTCACTCCGCTTCGAGTAACTTTTTCAGGCCCGCGATCTAACGCTTCCGACACCGGCACGGCCGACGGGTGCAGGGGTTGTACGTACCTGCTTGCTGCCTTGCCGACGGCAGAGTGGAGGATTCATGACATGCATCCTACGCTCGCTTAGAGTCCTAGAATCGACAGTGATCGTCGTGCTTGAGCCCTGAGTAGGACGGAACCCGCCGCCTTTGCGCCCCCCGTCGGCCAGACGTATCCAGAACCCAAATGCATGATCTACAAAACAAACTACAGCTTAGAGCCTCGCGTTGCGCGCGTTGGTCGGCAGGAGGTCTGCCGGCACGCACAGCTCGCCAATACAGATCTCCTTGCGGACACCGCTGCGGACGTCGGCACCCTTGTCCGTGCCGGGGGTGAAGGCGAAGCGGTCCTTGAACTCTTGGCTCGCGGTGCCCTCGATGATGGACTTGACCTCGCGGCCGATGATGGGGACGAACTTGAATGCGTGGCCCGATCCTCCGGTCGCGAGAACGAGGTTGTCAAAGTCCGGGTGGTAGTCGACGAGCCAGTCGCCCGTCTTCGTGTCGCAGTACCAGCACATGCGCGTCTCGACAAAGGGCTTGCGCGCCAGGTACGGGTAGTGGTCCTCGAGGTGCTGGCGCATGGCCTTGATCGCCTCAACGGGGAGAGCGCCGTTCTCGGCTCCAGGCGTGAGCTTGGTGCGGGGGAGGGAGATCTTGCTGTCGCGGCTCGTCTCGCCCGTGCAGCTCGTGTAGCCGGCGCCGTGGATCGCCATCTTGATGATACCGTCCTTGGTCGGCGGGAAGATGTAGTATCCGTTGTCGAGGTTGAAGACGACCGGCGCCTTGTTGTGCAGCGCGAGCTCCGCGCCCTCGACCTTGACCATGGCGACACACTGGCCAGTAGCAATGACCTCGGACTCGGGCATGCGAATGTCGATACCAGGGCTCTGCATGAGGGACGGCGTCCAGGCGCCGGCGGCGACGACGACGAGGTCGGCGGGGATCTGCTCGCCGCTCTTCAGCGTGACGCCAGAGACCTTGCGGCCGGAGCGGTTGATGGAAACGACCTCGGCACCGCCACGGACCTTGCCTCCCATGTCCTTGACGCGCTGCAGGCCAATCTCAATCGAGCGCGCCGCCTCGCCCCATCCGCCCACCGTGTTGTGGTATCCGGCCCTTCTGGCGAAGGCGCCAGTCTCGAGTCCCTTGGGCCAGCACGCCTTGATCTCGGCAGGGGTGCGCACGTAGTTCGGGTTCAAGCCCATGGCCTTGCAGTTGGCGTACGAGGAGTCGACGAAAGCGCGGCCAGCAGGGTCGTCGCCGGAGAGACAGACAACGCCAGACTCGTGGTAGCAGCCCTGCCACTCGGGCTGCTTCCAGTGCTCAACGGCGTCGACCGAAAGCTTGGCGAGATGCGGGTCCGCGTAGTCGCCGGCGCGGACGATCTTGTTGATGTCCGTAGACGCCGCGTCCGGAGCGGGGACAGTCGTGCACTTCTCGAGGATCGTGACGCTGTACTTCTCGGGAGACTCCTTCAGCATCCACAGGGCGGTGGACATGCCGAAGACGCCTACACGTCAGCGAAGCAGCTCTCGGGGGACACAGATAGCGGTCGGCAGCCGTCTAGTACCACGACAACCCTTGTGAGGTATCGTTGAGACGCCCAGCTGCACTCAGGCTGTGTGACAGCTCGGTCTCATGACCACTTCGCTTCCTGGGAACACTCGGGAAAGCTCAGCACCACTGAGCAATGGCACCTGGAGCTCCCTGGGCGCCTACTCACCTGATCCGATGATGACGACGTTCTGCTTAGCCATTGTGGTGAGGTCAGCGGTGGGTGGTAGTGTGCGGAGAACGATGGGAAGAGTTCGAGGGGCTTCGGGGACACTCGTCGTTATATACTCTGACTCGAGTGTGCGGTGTCTTGGCTGATTGCAGCCAAAGATTGGCCAAAACCCGGACTGGGCCGGCCCCGTTCCTGAGATCCTCGGTCGCTGCGGTCCAAGGGTGGGCGTGCGCTGCAATGTTCCGGCCAGCTCTTACTTCGTCCGTGCTCTCTATCTCACTGCCAGCGCGGCTAGGTATGCATCCTGGCGTCATAGTACCCGGCGTGCATGGAAATCAGTCTCGCAGAAAGTGTCATTTCATGCCCGACATGACACTTTTTCTGGCAGGAAGTGTCTTTCGCTCGGGATCCTTCGGCAAGCTTCGGCACCGAGGACACTGGAATCCAGATTGCCCGCCTGCGTCTCCTTTGTTCCCGACGAATCAGGCAGTCCTACGCGAGCAACCTCTCACTCGTCTGCGTCAAAGAGCCTCTCAGCTTGCGTTCCCCGGAATCTCGCCTCCGTGGGGCGCACAATCCGCGTTGCTCTCTTTTCTCCGCCCTCGCACGAAGGCATTTGTTATCTGACCCTGGCCATCTGTAAAGACGCCGTCACCTGATATCGGCGTTGGAAACAATTGCCGCGTCACTGATAACAAGTAGATTTCGGAAATGTATGCATAACTACACCTGCCCCCTAGGGCAGCTACGTCCTCGTCTAAGCGCCGTCCCTACTCTCGTCTAGGCTTCTAAGCCGCAACGCGGACTTGCCGGCTCTTGGGGACCCAAGCGGCTTTCCTCTGCGTCTGCTCGGGCTTGCCCTCCTGCTGCTCCTTCTTCTCCTGCTTCTTACGCTGCGTGGGGAGGGGAGCGGCACGGATGGTGTTGAACGCGCGCTGGGCGTGCTCAGCGTTGCGGATGAAGAAGCCGGCGAAACGGCGGTGGGTGGTCGTCTCCTCAACGTGGACCATGGTGTTGTCAATGGTGAAGTCGAGGGCGTTAGTGACGAAGCGGTGTCCGTCGAGGAGCGAGGTCGAGCCCTCTCCCTTCTCGTAGCGGTATGATCGGCTGGCGGCCTTGAGGACCATGAGCTGCTGGAGAACGTCCTCCTCAGCGTCGGCACCCTCAGACAGGAACGCGGCGAGCTTGGCAGCGTCGATCGAGGTGTAGAGCTTGAGAAGGTTGCGGACGTTGGAAACACCGCGAACGGCGACAACGTCGGAGAGGAAAAGGTCGAGGTAGCGCTGGACGGCGTCGGGGGGAGGGTTGGCCATCCAGGCCTGGAGCGCGTCGGCGTCCTCGTAGGGAGGGGGGTTGACCGAGAGGTACTTCGGGCAAGCCTGGAGGAAGAGCTCCTTGAAGACCTCAAGGGCGTCATCGCCTCCCCGCTGGAGGGTGGCGAGCTGGTCTCCGTAGTGCTCCTTGACGATGGTCATGATCGAGTCGTCGGTGGGGCCGGGGGAGAGGGTGGTGCAGATGGCGAGGAGGGCGTACATGCGCTCGCACTGCTTGGTGATGGTGTGGTACTGGTAACTCCTCGTGTGGTACTGCTTCATGCGGATGAAGAAGATCAGGACCGAAATGAAGGTCTTGATCGCGTCGGGCCAGCGTCCGAGGGCCATGTACGCGCAACCAACATGGTAGTAGGTGGTGACGTGACAGGCGGTGATGCGGGTAAGGAAAGCGTCACCGGTAAGCTCGACATTCTCCATGATCTGGAGGGCGAGGGTGGGATCGCCGAGAAGAACGTGGACGCGGAGGAGACAGATGAGCGAGAAGTAGCCGAGGTTGCGGTAGAGGGGCTTGGAGCCGTACTCGCCAGCAATCTCAGCGACCTCCTCGGGGCTCTTGCCGGCCTTCTCAGCACGGAGCTGCTCGTTGATCTGCGACTTCTGCATGAGCGAGTAGAGGACATTCAGGACAGAGTAGCACGACCAGATCTGGCTGGCCTCGGCGAGCATGTCGAGCTCCTCCTCAGTCTTGTTCTTGGGGCTGGCGCGCCACTGAGCGAACGACTGGAACTGGTAGACAAACTCGTCGAGCATGTCCCAGAGCCACTGGATGGGGAGGTCAAGGGGAACGGGTCCGTCCGAGTTCAGGAGGTAGTTGAACAGCTCGCAGATGTTCTCGTACGACTGGAAACGGTCGTCAATGGTGGGCTGGAGACGAGCGTAGACGTGACGGAAGTAGAGCTCGCGGTAAAGGGTCAGGAAGACCTGGTCGTTCTGAACAAGGGGAGCGATGAGCTCAGCCTCGGGCCACTCGGACTGCTGGTAGTGGGCCTGAAAGTCAGTTGCGTCTCAGAAACATGCCCAAAACTCACCTGGGTGAGCTTGTTCCAGCCGCTCTCGTACATGTTCGTGATCGTGGGGAGGTCGTTCTCGAGGATAGCCTGGTGGAACAGAACAATGAACTGAACAATAGTCAGCGATCCATCTCATGCGATTCGCGTTCCGAGACGCGTCAGTTTACGCCATGTACGCACGCGCTTGACGTCCTCGGGAACCTGCTCGAGGGCAGCGGCCTGCTCCTGCTCGGCGGCAGCCATCTGCTGGGCGTAGGCGTGCTGCTCGAGCTCCTGGAGGCGGCGGTAGCTCTCCTCGTCGTAGCCCTCGGTGCCGTACTGGGGCACAGCGAGAGAGCTGAGGAGCTCGTCCTCTTCGGGCTCGTAGAATGCCGTCGGGTCCGCCATGATGTCGTCTAGGTGCCGGGGAAAGGGGGTCGGCTTTTGGGGGTTAGGAGTACGGTTGCTCAACGCAGGATACCTCGAGCTCGAGCGACGGTGCTTCGTCCTCACTCGTTCTTTGTCAAAATGGACTTTGTGCGACCACGTGGCGGCCGCCTGGGCTTCAACGCCGCGGCGTTGACGCAAGTGGCACCTGTGGCATTTTCAAGAATAGGTGACGAAAGCAGTCTTCCGTACGTCTCTTGAGTCCAATGCATGGGTTCTTGCGCGTTTAGAGGCGGATGGGGGTCAGGAAGAAGTCTGATGTGCAATGAGCAGTAGGCACCAGGTGATTCTACTGAACCGTTGTCGGGGACGTCATCATCATTTGATCACCCTGTGGCACTTCGACTGGTTTCAGCTTTACTGCACATGTCTGACTGCTCGGAGCAAGGCAGCTGCTCAGCCCGGAACGCCATCACAACCAGGGGTGAATTTCCTTCCTGAATACTCCCACACGACCATGCCGACCGGCTGTTGCCCCCAGACCGCCCCAGGACGATCACGTTCCAACGCATCCACCTCTGCCTTACGCCTGCTCCCGCTGGATCTCAATCATGTCGCGCTGGCCACGATGCTTCGGTCATTGCCCCTTTTTCCTTGATACCCCGTTTCTCTTTCAACTCCCTGATATCTCGCCGTTCTGCTCCAGCAGCAGCCCAAGATGCCAGCATCCGTGAATCGCCACTTCCAAATAAGCCTTTTCGCGCCAATGTGTTCACTGTCGCTCCAAGATTGTTCGAGTGGAAACCATTGGCGCTGGTAAGTGAAGAACCAAGCTTCAATGCTCCACTGTTTCGAACTAACCCCCAGGGTGCACAATGACTCCACGCCAGACGTATCGAGAACACGGAGAGCAGAGATGTTATCTCTCAGAATTCCGAGCCACTAGGAAATCATTGTGAAGTTGCCGTCTCCATTGCAACATACGGAAAGCAAGCTGGGTCTCCCCAGTGAGTTGAATCCTCTCATACACAACATCTACCACTATGAAAGGGCCTGAGAGGCTGGCACCTCCACCGGGGAACTCTACTCTGCTGGCCAGGGACGGGCTCAGCCCGAGAGCCGACAGCATCGCTGTGATCTGATGCAGCGCTCAGTGCGCACTTCAGCTGCAGGCCGAACTGGCTGGTGGACAAGGTGAGACACTGGCCATGTCCTTCTAATTGCTGGGTGGCTGATGTGCAATGCCGCAAATGGGAGAGAGCGGGTCCGCCCGATCATGGCATAGCATCGGGCCACCTGCAAGCTACAAGGTTCTTCTCAGCTGAACCACAGCCTTCCCTGTATTCTTGCGCACTGTCGTCTACGCTGTCGCCCGGCCGACGCTTTGCCTCAATGAAAACGGTATGAGTGCAAAGCATTGTTGAACTACAGAAGCCAGACGCCCGAGCAGTACTGTGACCGGTAAGTGTCTGCCTCGCGTTCCACTGCAGCTTCTGCTTCCCCCAGTTTCCGCATTATGCTCTTCCGTGCATCGTTCAGCTCGATTGGAAGTCCCGGTACTCAAGCAAGTACTTGTAGCTAGTCACAGGCAGTCGCCGATCAGGTAATATCTGCTGCGTTTCGCTCGCTGTTTATGTCTCGCACGGGCCTATGCATAGCAACAAGATGGCGAAGGAACAAGACGCATGCACAGCGTCAGCAGGCGTAGCAGATGGTAGAGTGAGCGCACAGCAACCAGCGAACTGTGGCACTGGACAAACTTGGGACGATGATGGTGAAACTGGCCAGTGTCGCCCGTGGGAAACAATGAATCTGGAGAAGGCGAGCTCCGACCCGTTTTGCGTTTTCATGGCTCTTAGTCTGGATGCTAGGTCTTGTGCCTGGGCTGCGCGATCGGCGACCGGTGCCCCAGACCGTAGGGCTGTAGCGTGAGTGGCACTTGGGTGACTGTCCTCGACCAGCTCCTGCGGAGGCGGCCTTCTCGGAGTAGGGTTGCTACAAGCGTCGAAGCCCGTCTCTGTCGGTGGCTTCGCACACACCGAAAGGCAGTATCCCGCGGAGCGTGGCTGCTTGTGGCACCTGCCTATAGGATGGAGTGCAAGAAGACCCGTTGATTGCTCACACCATCTTCGCGCGCGAGCCTCTTCCTCGTAATTCTCGACAAAAGTCCCACAGTGCCAGGCATTATCACTTCAGGTGCATACACAAGTCGGTTACAACCTACAGAACGTCGCCACCTATGCGAAACTTCCGTTAATCTTCTTTTTTTCTCCTCTTAGGCCTTGACGGTGCCCTTGTACGCGGACTCGGGGAGGTACTTCTTGAGGACTGCAAAGTCAGCAAAATTCGCAAACGCATCAGAAAACACTCGCCTCCTTCAGGGTGCACCATCTCGAACTCCTGCGACGTCGTTAGCAATGTTTCCGAACGCGTGGAAGAAGAAGAAGAAGTTGGAAGAGGAATAGAAGCTCGTGAAGGTGGATGGAGGTGGATGTGCCACACACGGGTGGAGGCCGGTGGAGACCGGTGGAGGTGGAGGCCCCTCCACCGGACCCTGAGCGGGAGCAAATCCACCACCTCACCGTAGGATGTCAGTACTCACCTCAGTGGCATCCTTGCCGGCGTAAAGCATGATGGCCTTGACACCTCCGGGGTGGTCGGGGAGGAACTCGGTGACGTCGAGGACCTGGCCGTCGATGATGACCCAGAGGTCGTTCTCCTTGTTGTGCTGAGCGACCTCCTCGGCGGTGTACTCCTTCTTCTCGGCGGGGGCGGCAGCCTTCTTCTCCTCAGCGGGAGCGGCAGCGGCCGGAGCAGCGGCAGCGGGGGCGGCCTGGACGGCGGGGGCCGAGCTGGAGCCAGAGGCACCGCCGAACGAGAACTCAAGGTTGACCGACTTGGTGGCGGGGTCGACACGGACACGGGTCTCGAGGAGGTGGTCACCGATGGCACCGAGACGGCCGGCGGCGGACTGGTTCGAGAGACCGTGGAGGAGGTAAGAGGAGGCGGAGCCACCGGCGACACGGCCGAAGACGACGCATCCGAGGAGCGAAGAGCCACCGAGACGGTTGGCACCGTGGACACCACCGGCGAGCTCACCACAGGCGAAGAGACCGGGGATGGCCTTCTCGTTGGCATCGTGGACGGCGGCGTCGGTGCCGATCTCGAGACCACCCATGGTGTAGTGGAGGACGGGGGTCATGAGGGCGACGGCAAAGTTGTCATCCATGGAGTACTTGGCGTTGTTGAAGAACTTCTTGTTGAAGGGGTCGGTGCCGGGGTGCTCCGAGTAGTAGGTGTGGTCTTCAAAGGTCTTCTGGAGAACCTTGGGGTCGACACCCATGTCCTTGGCGAGGTCGTAGCCGTTCTTGTAGTGCTTCATGAGACCACGGCCGGCGTAGTGCTTGATGTGCCACTCAATCTCCTTCTGGGCAGCAGAGTTGAGGACGAGACGGACGGGGAACTTGTTGTTCTCCCACATCTTGTTGGTGACAAAGTCACGGTGCTGGAGCTCGTCGACGAAACGGTGGCCGGTCGAGTCGATGAGGAGACCACCGCATCCACGGAGAGCCTCGGCAGCAAGGAACTTGACCTTGGCCTGGGGGTCCTTGGGGTCGACGAGACCAGTGGGGTGGACCTGGACCTTCTCGAGATCGATACCCTTGGCACCGACACCCATGGCCATCTTGTGGCCGTCACCGGTGCAGTGGTCACCGTTGGTGGTGGGGAGGTCGAAGAACTCGGGGCGGTACTTCTTGAGGAGCGAGTCCGAAGAGAAGTCGGCGGCGTAACCACCGGTAGCAAGGACGACGACACCACGCTCCTCGAGGGTCTTGCCGTCAACCTCGTACTTGACACCGACGACCTCGTCACCCTCCTTGATGAGCGAGGTAACCTTGGCCTTCTTGATAATCTTGGCACGGTCAGGCTCGGCGGCAGCAATGTCCTCGAGCTTCTCCATGAGAGCGTAGGTGATGGTCATACCAGGGAACTGGGCACCACCACGGTGGGTACGGGGCTCAGAGTGGCCACCAAGACGCGAGACCTTGGAGAGGTCGAGGCCGAAGGCCTCAATGAGCCACTGGACGGCATCGCCCGACTTGTAGGTGAGGACCTTGATGAGGTCGTCGCGGGCGAGGTCACGAGCAGACTTCTTGGTGTCGGCGAAGCTGTGATTGGTTAGCGGCGATCGCCGATGGGATGACGCCTGTACTCACAACTTGGCAGACGAGTCGGGGATGTTGTTCTCCTGGGGGGGTCGTCAGTACTCGGACCTCGGATGAGGTGGGCAATGCAGAATATGTGGCTGTTGCCATCACGAATCTGCTCGCCGTCGTTTCAACGTACCTGCTGGGCCTATCATGTCGTCAGCACACATTTCAAAACCAGCCACACGGAGCTCTTGAGTACTCACAGCAGTGCCAGATCCGTTGATTCCAGAGGTGGCCTTGGTCGAGTTTCCCTGGAGGGGGTTAGGTTCTGGATGCATCTGGTTGATCGCCGCCGAAGCGGGCACTTACACCCATGAACGAGTTCTTGTCGAGGAGGAGCTGGGTATTGTAAGCGACGAGTTGGCTGGACGGCGCTGCGCGCCGGTATGTCTACTTACGACGTTGCCACCACGCTCAAGAACAGTGTGGGCGGCCGAGAGACCGGAGAGACCACCGCCAACAACGATAACCTTGGCAGACATGATCTGTGGTTGTTAGTGGATATGCGATGTCGTGGCAGCTAGATGCAAAAGTGTGAGAACCGGCCCGGGGTGCTGATTGCGGCGGGCCGGATACAAACAGTCGCAGATCGCTGCTCCGACGGCGAGCCAGTGTACGCTGTTTTGCGCGTACTCACGGATGGGAAGTGGTGATGTAAAGTGGGAGATATGGAGAAAGGAAAAGGGGCGTGGATGATATAGAGGATGTAGAGCTAAGGCTGGGTGGTGTGTGTCCGGGGTGTGGAACGGTATGGGCCGGTCTGGGCGGTACTGGCTGACCACGAGAGTGTCTGGGAGTGGACGATGGGAAGTCAATAGCCGACAGACCGTGTGTGCCCGGCCCCTTCAGCCCTTGCAGCCGTGCTGACGCGGTGCAGTGCGCGGTGAGAGCCTGAAGGGCCTGAAAGGGGAGGATGCCGCCTGGCCCCCGTGTGCCGTGTGCCAGCGTGCGTGCCAGCCAAACCGTAATCAAGCCTCCAGCCAGCAGCATCATCATCGCGGGGCAACGTCTCACAGGTCTTACAGGTCTCACGCCGGACGCGTCTTGGAATCCTTGGCCCTGCAGCGCTCCCTGCCTTTGGCTCTCACATGATTCCGAGACCCGCCTACTGCCTGCACCCGGCACCTCCGCCGCCTCTCGACGTGGGCGCCGTCACTCCTTACCCGGCCAACCACATTCAGCGCAATACGCACACCGCAATCCGCAACTTCCCCACCCACCGTCCACCGGGTATCGATCCACCCGGTTACCCTCGATACCCCGCTCTCCCCGGCCCTTCCCCGGGCTCTTCCCGACTGTCAGATGCACCCACCCCAGCTTCTGTTATGTAATCCCCCACATCGCTCGATCCCACATCCGCCGGCCCACACACACCCATTCCACAGCCATTTCGATCTGCGATGACGCCCATCCGGTCATCAGGACACATGTGTTTTGCTCGAAGCGGTCGGGTGTCCACTCTCCATGTCGCCTGGCCAGCGCTCTGTCCGTTTCTTTCCAGGTCGATTTTATGAATCCAGGAGCATCGCGCATGCCGAGTCTCATCGGGGCCCGCAGGTGGTCGTGCGCTTCGTCCGTCGTCCGCGGGGCGCGGGGCCGACGAGCATTTGTATTATCACCCTCGACGCTCGGTCATCGCCGCCCTCAGCTGAAACAGCTCGAACGGTCTTGCCATCCAGCGGGGTGCATTCACGCTCGAGCATTCAGTGATGCGCAGTGACGCTCAGGTTCCGTCAATCGATAATATTCGACATCGGAAAAAGCACCGTGGGAGAGTGTGCCCACATCGATTGTCTCCAGAGATCTGCGCTTGCGATCATGGAGAGAAAGCCGCATGCCGAGGACCGAGGCTCGGTTTGCGGCCTTGTCATTCACATTATACCAACGCGTGCACTAGCGGAAATCGCTATTACGACGAGGGTTGCATTTTGCCACATCTTGCCGGACTAGTGCTCCGTGGCGGCCGTAGTTGTGGCAGGCAAGACACGACGTGAAAGCTGCCTAGTGCTAAGACCAAACTAACTGCTGCGCACTCGATCGTGTGGCTCCCTACCTCCGTACAGCCGCACTCGATCGGCGAAACGTGTCGACGTGTCACCCGACAGTTCTCATGCGCACGAGACTGATCCACATGCTACACCTGTCTATAACATGGGCGCATCGCGATTTGTATTTGTGACCCACTCGAGAACTTCCCTCGCTTGTGCAAGGATGCCGGAGACTGCGCCGCTCGCCGCTCTTGCTGCAGCCATCAGTCAATCCATGCACGCGCCCACGGTTGATCGACGTCCTGCCTGACCTGAGTCACCTGACCTGCCAACCTCCACCGGGCGTTCGGCTTGAATGGGTGGGGCGTATAAGCAAACGTGCTGCCACGTGGTTGATGACGTGTGGCATCGGGAACTCTGGTGAACGCGCGACACCTCGAGCTGCGTTCGCAATAACAACGACAGGATCCAGACATACGAAATGGTGAGTACACCGTACGCCTCGCAGCGGCAAGAGTGGGCGGTGGGCGTCGGTGCTGGTGGAGTCGACGACGAAGCATGCTTTTCTCCCTCGTCGCTATCGCTCTATGCACCTTTCCCCATCGCGCCCTCATTATGCTCCTCGCGTCTCGACCATGCCTGCACCCGCCAAGCCTCAGAGGCCCTAGAAGAGATCGATCTGACCACCAGGCGACCTCCGACAAAGCCCTTGGCGGCGCGATGCTGTTCATCGCCGCCTTTGTCTTCACATACTACACGATCTGGGCTCTGCTTCTCGTAAGTTAAAGCGAGGTACAAGAGCTGACCGCAGCCCTTCGTCTCGGAGGCGTCTTCGCTGCACGACCTCTTCCCACCCCGCGAGTGGGCGGTCCGCGGTCCTGCCTTCCTCCTCCTCGTCGGCCTGGCGGGTATCGGTGCTTTCTTCGGCAAGGTCTCGATGGCTGAGGCGCGCAAGAAGCGCTCGCAGGGCAAGACGGCATAGATGCCTGCCTTCTTTGGCATCACTCTTTTTCGGTTTTTCTCGCTCGATCAACATCTCCACATCTTCCCTCCTTTCCTTCCGTGTACACAATCACCGTGCCAAGCATCACGTGCGCGCCGCACACAAAACCCACCCACCAACAGTAAGAATGAACGCTCAGATATAGACTGCAGGCTCAGATTAGGATTTCAATGCATCACCCATAACGCTAGAGTATACACAAAATGGCAAGATTACATGAATTTGTTGGTTTCTAACTGTATTCTAACTGATAAAGACTGATCTCCGTTCCCAAGACGTCCTCAAAACCACTGCTCAAGCCTCATCCGTCTCGCGCCCTATCCGGACTTCGTGGAGAGATGCGCAGTCCCCTCGGCTGTGTCGGCTGTGCTGGCTGCGGTGGCTCTTGATGCTTCCTCGCTCCGTGTCGTGATGCTCGTGGTGGTGGAAGGGGTGCTCTGGCGGGCGCTCATTGGCATCTCCCTCAAGGTCCTCGACCTCGCTCGCGTCAATGCCGAGCACCTCCCGTTCAACCTTCTCGTGCTCAAGCTTGGCGCGCTCCTGCTCCATACAGAGACGGGAGTACTTGGACTTGGCTCGGATCTGGGGTCCCCAGAAGAAGGCTGCGAACGGAACCAAGGCAAGAGCAGCAGCAATGCCTCCCATCATAACGAGGGCCCAGCGCACAGTGAGGCGCTCGAACATGAGTGTTGTGCAGAAGGTGAAGATGCCGGCGACGACATTGCGACAGAAGCTCTGGGCGGCGATCGCGCTCGACGCCCATGTTCCGTACGCCTCGGACAGGTACGTGAAAGATGTGATGTAGATGCTCATGATGGCGGCGAGGAGGATGGCGATGCCGATGAGCGGCGCGATCCAGTGCACCGTCGGAATGCTCGTGAAGCCGGTAATGAAGCAGCCGACGAAGAACAGGATGCCCGCGACCATGGGCGCATACAGGCGCGCCTCGACACCGTGCTTCGGTGCTTGGCGGCGGTACACCTTCTCCTGGATCCAGTTGATGCCGAGGCCGAGGATGCCGCCGACGCAGATGGCCCAGTACGTCTGTCCGACGGCGAGGGTCGAGAAGCCGAAAGTGTGTCGAAACATGTACGGCAGTCCCGCGATCTGGGTGTAGAAGACACCCCAGCCGAGGCCGATCCAGGCTGAGAAGAACATGACGACAGGCTCCGTGACGAGGAACAGCAAGGGACGGAGGAGCGACTCGCGCATCGCGACGCTGAACTTGACCTTGGTCACTTCACTGCGGGCGAGGTAGCGTGCGCCGTCGGTCGTTCCGCGCGTCTCGCGCAGCTGCTTCGCCTTGCGGCGGAGAATGACCGTGTCGCGAGTCTCGACCATGACGAAGGCCACGACGGGAATGAACACGCCCACAATGATGAACTGGATCCACCAGACCCAGCGCCAACGCAGGCGCTGGTCGACCTCGACAAACACCATCGTAGCGCCTCCAAGTCCGGTTCCGAAGATCGCTGCGAAGCCGAACGCGGCCATCGGCACGCCACGCTGGCTCGGGACGAAGATGTCCGAGATCGTGCCGCCCACAAGTGTCGCTCCAAGGCTACCGCTGAGGCCGAGGATGAAGCGGGAGATGAGGATCGTGGCAGTGTTCTGTCCCAGCGTCATCATCAGGTGGAAGATCCAGAACACGATCACGGCACTGATGTACGTCCACTTTCGTCCAAGTTCTTCAGAAAGCGGCGCGAGGAACAGTGGGGCAAAGGCGAAACCCCAGCAGTACAGCGCGATACCCGCTTCGACCTCGAGCTGGCTGCAGCCAAGGTCGTCGCACATGGTGCCCGCCGAGATAGAGAATGCCGACGTCGTGTAGGCCGAAAGCAGGGTGTAGAACACGGCGACGATCGTGATGCCCAGTTTGCGCGGCCAAGGGAAGTAGAACGGGTTCTCCTTCGAGCCCGCCGGAAAGTCGACCCAGATCACACGCTCCTCCCTCCCCTCCTCGTCCTTCGGCATGTATCCATAAGAGCAGCCTTCCGGTAACGGTCCAACGGCCGACGCCAGTGTCGACAGCGAAGGCTTGCGGTCGCTAAAGGACCCCGTCACCGTCGGCGACGACGGCGAGAACTTTTCTCCCTCCGGTAGCGGCTCGATGGCGACGGCACCGTCGGCGTCCTCGCGCACAAGCGCTGGCTCCGGATCCTCAGACACATAGCACACGGTCCGCCGCGGCGCGGACGCGGGCTCGAGCATCGACATCGCCTATCGTCGTCCCGGGGGGTCTGTGCGAACTTGAAAACAAACAGGCGATCGGTTAACTGCAACTGTCGGTGATGGCCGCCGCCTTGGTCTTTGGATAATTTCTTCGAGTTTCGTCTGGTTCGCGGGGGTCGTATGGGTCGAACGTGTCGCAGTGTGTGGTTTTATACAAGGCAGGCGCTTTGGTGCTCGAGTTGAGTCAGGTGAGTCGAGAGGGAGTTGGTGTTGCAGACTGCAATTTCGACAAGCCGAGTCCTCAACCAGATGCCGCCGGTGGATGATCCTGAAATGCGAGTTTACGCGATGCGAAATTGCAAAGAAACCCGCCGTTGGTACGTGCCAAGCGAGGGCTATGATGCGTCTGGCTAGTCTGGCTAGAAGCGCCTAAAGGCGGCTTACTCAAGATAGCTCCACCGGAGGAGGCCGACAGACCCGGGCGGCAACAGCGGCATCCTGACGCCCAGGTGGTGGGGCACTGGCCGCGGCCAACCGGCCCCGCCGGGAGCGTCAGCCAGACTGTGCGGGGATGGGCCAGTCCGGCGGACCAGCTCCTTCTGCTCACTACTAACTCGAACCTTCCTCGTTAACGCTACTCAGAGACATGGGCGCATGCATATCACTCCGACAAATGCATGCACAGGCATGTGCACAAACGATCGCACACAAGTGTCAACGTGCATCGGCATGAGAAGGTGATAGGAATGCTGGAATCGCTTTGACCCGGTGTGGGCCGGTTGGATCGGCCGTGCCGGCCGGCACACCACCGGTTTCCTTGACGTTGCCTCCACTATCAACTTCACTGCTTCGGTCGCCGATGCTACCTCCACACCCTCCACTGCTATCGTTTGCAACGCCGTCGCCAAGGTCTCGGTCGTGCTCAACACTTGCACATTGGGAGGTCAGCGGGTCCGGTCTCTGTTTGGCCGGGCATGTGCAATCTCTTCTCGGATAACAATTTATCTGCCATCTCGAGGACTGGCGAGCAGATGGTGCTACGGTGGGCCGCAGTATACTGATCCAAGCAATGGCCGCCCTTCTCTTTCATTTGGACACTGCAGCACGTCTCGTCCTGGTCCATGGGGCGTTGCTCTCCTACTCACCGCGGAAAAGCCGGCGGCGTCTCCTCAGCACTCAGAGTCACAGGATGGGTAACTATGCTCATCGTAGGAACGTCGAGTACTGCACATTCCTTGTGTTAGAACATGTCTAGCATGTCTCGAAGGGCAGATGACGATCTTGGAGTCTGTCGGCCCCCTAGCATACCCGCGGCTCATCAGTTCTGTCCGTGTCTCCGACCTCGTGGCTCCCGCAGTGATGCCAATCTCTTGATGGTGGAACAAAAGCTCAAGTCTCGCTACTTCTGACTTGAAGCCCAGGTGGAGCCCAAGCGAGGCGCCGCAATGGAACCAAATGGAGAAGCGGTCAGATGAAGGGACAGCCGGGACCACTGTGCTGGACGCCTCCGGCCCGGCATCAATTTTGCCCTGCTGAGATCGCTCCACAGATTGAAGGTGCTGAGTGCCCGAGTTGCTGTGGCCGTTGGGTCTGGTCAGACGACCACTTCCCTTTCCTAATACTCAGACTCGCTGCGGGAACAGTTGATCCTAAGCACCATGGGTTGCGACGTCGGGACCGCGATACGAAGCACCTGGCGTAATCATCGCTCCACTGTGGTGCCATATACAGTCAGTCATGCCAGCAAGGTCGTTTCGGTATCGCTCGAATACCACTCTTCTGCGGATTGTTGCTGGGTCGGGGATCCAGTGACCACAACCTCGGCAAACAGCTTGAATGAGACTGTCGATGGACTTTCGACATCTCGTCCGGTGCCAGGAAGCCACCAGATCCGGAGACAGAAGCAGCGTGCTAAATACTGACTGATCAGCACCGGCTGGCTGCCCAAGGCACTCGGCCAGTGAGGCATTAGGCACTGAGGGCGCACCGATAGGATCCGATCGTGTGCCCATTTCGGCCGCGATTAGGATGTCGAAAGTCGGGGATTTCGGCGGTGGCAGAGATGCAAATTACGGATCGTGTTACGGATCGTGTTGCAATTGTTTCGCCATGGCTGGGTTCATGCTCGGCAACTTACGATTCTGCGACGTTCGCTTGCTCCCTGCTACAGAGCTGCGACTTCCTTATGCATGCTCAAGGCGGTGTCTAGCTCACAGAGGAAAGACCGTTGAGCGATTTATGACGTGTAACCAAACGGTGCGTATCAGAAAGGAGCCTCCGTTCAGTCAGCCGACCTCAAGCCAATCAGAAAGCCGATATCGAGTTATCGGCCGGTGCCATCGGCAGACTCATGTGAGGTCTGCAAGGCACGACGGCGCAGAACGGGCTTCTATATCTGGTGAGCCAATGTCTTGGCCGGATTGCTCAACTCTGCCCCGCTATTCAATGAGTCGGCCGCTCCCTTTGCTTTCAGCCCCAGTAGGGGAACGCAGAGGCACCGAGGCACAGGCGTCGAGGCATGTCCAACAACACAAGAGTACAAGCTTGACCTTTGACTTTTTGCTCGAAGCTGCCGATGTTGTCCAGGGGCTGATCGACTCCAATTGGCGGATCGGTCTGTTCGGTGTTGCCAAATCGTGGCCGCCCGCACAACAGCTGAGGGGTCGCAGCGCGGAGGTGTAGCAGAACCTAAGCGATGACTGAATGTCGAGAAATACGCTGCACCAGCAAGAGCTCGAGCTTGTTCGCCCATGTGGTCAAGGGGACTGGCGTAGTGGTGCATGTATATTTTGAGTGCGCAGAGCGCTAACCCAGCACTAAGGAGTCGTCTGCACATGGCGTCTGACAGGGTGTGCATGGGAATTCGGCGTTCAGCCCCTCGCGTTGTTGATCATGCAGGAAGTATCGATACCAAGAAAAGCGGGCAGCTATTATGGACATGCGCAAGACATGGCTGCGCCGTGCACTGTGGCCCGTTCTAAGTATGCAGGAAGCCAAGCCCACATGTTGACTACTGATGCGCAACGATCGGGTCAGGCTGCCCGATTGACCAATGGCGCGGGAGGAGTCGCGTTTATCAGATAATTTTTCCAAATACCTGTTCTGCAGGAGTGAGCCACAGGCCAGGAATCCGAGAGGAACAGGACCCGCCGCAATGTCAGCGGGTAGGGGTCGTACTTCCTTCCCATCAGGGGCCGTCTGGCCCTGTCGGTGCCTCTCGTGGGCCCAGGGCAGGCTTCGGGTCACCACACCCGACGACAGACCACTCACATCTCGTCCTGCGCCTGCAAAGGGCAGCTTGCATTCTCGCCAAGACTCCGCTTTAGTCCTGTCCGCCGACTCTGCGCGCCCCCGGGCGCGCCCCGGCTGCCTCAGACCAGTCACCAGCCGTGCAACAAAGTTTGGTCGTCCGTCTTTCCGAAATAGAAACCAACCCCAGCTGCCCAGGCTGCTCAGCGACAGGCCAGCTGCAACCCGCTGTCACGGCACACGGCCCCAGTCCGCGAACTGACATGTACTAGCTCGTCTAGCTCTCATCTCGATTCGCTGTCTGCCGCTCTGCAACTCCCCGACAGGCCAAGGAAAAGCGCCAGGGGTAGGACCAGTCGGGGGGCGTAGGGAACGGCCGCTGAAAAAGTCGCACATAGCGCACAGAGTGTGCATGCAGCGTTATCAGATAATCCCGAAGTCAGTGCGGCCTTAAAAGTAGCCTCGCTTCCCTCAATTCGACTTCTTGTCGCCCGCCCATCTCCATTCCTCCTTTTCATCCCGTACCCACCGTTTTCGTGTGTTGTCGACCACACCTTCTCGGGACACTATCAGGACTGGAGTCGCCCCGCACCACTTGACCCTCGCACTCCCCGACACCTACCCCCGGATCCTCTGCAATGGTCGCCAAGGCCATTCTTGCGGCCTCCATGGCCGCCGTGGCCGCCCAGGCCAAGGTCATCGAGCACTGGTGGAACATCTCCTACGCTCAGGCCAACCCCGATGGAGTGAGTTGCAGCCGCCGCGAGAGGAACCAGCGACTTTCAACCGGCTCCGCCCCCGGCCGAAGCATGCTACTGACCCTCCGCAGATGTTTGAGCGTCGTGTCATCGGTGTCAACGGCACCTGGCCGCTGCCCGTTCTCATCGCCGACAAGGGTGACAAGCACATTATCCACGCCACGAACGCTCTCGGAGACGACAACATCCCGACCGCCCTTCACGCCCACGGAATGTTCTTCAACAACTCCGCCTACTGGGACGGTGCTACCGGCGTCACTCAGTGCGGTATCCCCAACGGCCAGACTCTCGACTACGAGATTGACCTCTCCCGCAACCAGGGTACCTACTGGGTCCACGGCCACTACAACGGCCAGTACGTTGACGGTCTCCGCACTGTTTCCATCATCCGCAACCCCCGTGCCGACAACCTCACCTGGGACGACGAGTACACCCTCGCCGTTGCCGACTGGTACCACCGCCAGCACCAGGACATGCTTGACAACGACTTCCTCCACTGGACCAACCCCACCGGCGCTGAGCCCGTCCCCGAGTCGGCGCTCATGTACGTTATCGACAAGGACGGCAACTACATCGGCGGTGCCGACAAGGTCAACGACGGTTCGGTTACCAACGACAACGCGAAGATCCCCTTCGAGGCCGGCAAGACCTACCGTATCCGTATCGTGAACATGGCTGCGCTTTCCATGTTCATGATCAAGTTCCAGGACCACGACATGTACGTTATCGAGACCGATGGTGTTGAGGTCGAGCCCTACCCCATCGATGTCGTTACCGTCTCCGTTGCCCAGCGTTACTCCATCCTCGTTAAGGCCAAGGAGAAGCCCACCCAGAACTACGGTATCGCCGTTTACCAGTCAGAGGACATGTACGACGTCGTTCCCGACGACCTTATCCTGAACAACACCGTCACCCTCGAGTACTTCTCTGAGCAGGAGCGTGGCCAGGAGTTCGTCATCGAGGAGTACCCCCTCATCAACGACACCGAGTTCCGCCCCGTCGACAAGATGGCCTCTGCCGAGCCTGACGTCGAGTTCACCATCCACGCCTACTTTGACACCTTCAACGACGGCACCAACCGTGCCTCGTTCACCCAGGACGGCGGCTTCCAGAACGTCACCTACCGTTCCCCCAAGGTTCCTTCGATTTTCACCGCCATGTCCATGGGCGAGGACGCCTTCAAGCCTGAGGTCTACGGCCAGCAGACTGGTGTCATCACCTACAAGCACATGGACATGATCCAGCTCACTGTCCACAACTGGGACGCTGGTTTCCACCCCTTCCACCTCCACGGTCACGAGTTCATGGTCATCGAGAAGTCGTTCAACGTCTCGTCTGACGACGCCATTGAGAACCCCCCTATCCTCGAGGGCCAGGAGAACCCTGCCCGCCGTGACACCATCACCATTCCTCCTGAGGGCAAGGTCGTTCTCCGCTGGCGTGCCGACAACCCCGGTGTCTGGTTCTTCCACTGCCACATCGACTGGCACCTTTCGTCTGGTCTCGCCATGGTCTTTGTTGAGGCTCCCGACGTCATGCAGAAGAACATGAAGATTCCCCAGCAGATGTACGAGCACTGCTCGATCAAGGACATCCCTACCACCGGTAACGTCGTCGGTCTCAACTCGACCTCCGACTTCGAGGGACAGGCTACCGGACCCCAGCCCCTCGTCATGGGCTGGACCCCTAAGGCCAAGGGTGTCATGGCCGCGTGTGTCATCACTGTTCTTATCGGTCTCGCCACCATCATCTGGTACGGCGCCGGTGAGCTTAACGAGGAGGAGCTCGAGGAGGAGGTTCGCCGTGCCGTCGAGGCCAAGCAGAACAAGGTCCCCCTCTGGAAGAAGGCCCTTGGTGGCAAGCAGGCCGCTTAAATGGAAGCATAGCAGAGGACAGCAGCATCATCACATCATCTTGTCTCTTTTCCCTTATCTCTTTCACGACCCTATCATTATACAAAAAAGCCAAAACAAGGACACCCACCCGCATGGCAGGGATCCTTTCGTAGCATCATGATCTCAGGTTAGAGGATGTATCACCTCCTAATTGTCTCAAAACCACTTGTGCCCCCGGGAGAAGAACCATTAAGTTCTGCCTCGATCAGAGTCTCGCAGTCCAGTCGATCGCTGAACACAATTCCCCTGCGCCATTTCTGTGCTGCGGATGAGTCGTGGGACGACAGCCGACTGAGGACGACAGCTCGGCGCATGCGGCGCATGAACCAAAGGAGGGTCAGCCAACTGCCCACAAGGCAGGATTTGTGACGAACGCGGCCGAACGGAAGCAATTGCGGCTGAACCTGCCTCCACCGCGCCTGATAGCGACTGACCTTGGTCGTAATGTTCCTCGTCTTGGCTCAGCAGCCGACTTGCCACAGCACACCGCACCATGAAGCTGACGCAGTACATCCACGCCTTCGCCGAGCCGCTGAAGCACGAAGACGTCGCGACACTGCTCACGCTGCTGGATACCAAGCACCGTATCTCGAAGGGGCTCTACAACACTGTCGGCGCGATTGATGTGAGTCCTTCCTTCTCCCATCTCCCATTCAGACAGCGTAAACGTGCGGACACAGCTGACAACAGGAACGGCGATTGGCGAACCCGGGACACACTCTTCCGGAGCCATGGGATGGAATCGCGGTTCAGCACTGCGCGGCAGTGCACGGCCTGTACTCCGGCGACTATCAGGAGGCGTACAACCATCAGAAGCAGGTGTGCCAGCTGTTCTTCCGATGGTTCCAGGATGCGAGTGCATGGGCACTTCCGATCCTGTACCTGCTGTTGAACGATTTACGGCGGTTTGCATCCCTCGCCGACGAGCCGGGGTACTCGACGGGCGGAGGCCTGCCGTCCCTGGAGGAGTGCTCTCGATTGGTGAGCAAGGCGTTCTCATTATGCGCTACAGATCGCGTGAACAAAGGACGGGAGTCGCGCAGAAACGGAGCATACCACACGGCATGTCTCAGTATGAAGTGTTACTTCCGCGTTGGGAAGCCGAACCTGTGCAAGAACGTCGTGCGCGCCGTCACGAGCGACCCGAAGACGCCACCCGTCGAGCAGGCCCCCATCGGCGACCAGCTCACCTGGCGCTTCTACATCGGCATGCTGGCGTTCCTGGCGGGAGAGGACACGCGCGCCGCGACCGAGCTGGAGTGGGCGTTCCTCCACTGCCCCCTCGAGAGCAAGCGTAACCAGGAGCTCATCCTCACCTTCCTGATCCCACTGCACCTGCTGCGCGGCAGCTTGCCGAGCGCCAAGCTCCTCGCCCGCTTCCCGCGCCTGCAGGAAACGTACGGCCCCTTCGTGGACGCGATCCGGACAGGCTCGGTGCAGGCGTACGACGAGGCGCTCGAGCGCGCCCAGCCCCGCCTCGTGAGCATGAACACGTACCTCGCCGTCGAGCGGGCGCGGGAGATTTGTCTCCGCACACTCTTTCGGCGAGCGTGGGAGGCGGGCGACCGCAACTCGCGCATTCCGATCAGCACGTTCCGCAAAGCGCTTGCGCTGCAGCGCGTCGAGGTCGACAATGACGAGGTCGAGTGCATGGTCGCCAACATGATCTTCCGCGGGTTCATCAGGGGATACATCTCGCATGAGAGGCAGACGGTCGTACTCGCCAAAACGAATGCCTTCCCTGCTCTCTCGTCCATTCCCCGGTAGCAGGTCCGAGGTGAGAACGGCGGAAACGAGGTAGACGTAGTTAGACTACTTCATTGGGATTTTGTCCATTAATGCATACATGTAAACTAGTCCGAGCGTCGCCGCTGAGGGAAAGGTGCGCATCGCAGCTCACGCTTCTTGACAGCTCCAGCAGGTGCCATTCGCTTGGCTCACTGATTCGCGCTGTTGCCGCGACTGTCAGTAACCGATCAGTAGAAATCGCAGCATCCGCAGCTGAGGGGTATGCCATACATTGAGTTACTATGCTGATGATGAATTTACACGACCTGGGAGTCAGCTACCAATCGAGGCTCCGTGACAGCTATCACTCACCTTAGGGGCCAGGGAGAGGATCTTGCTCCAGCGTCCATTGCCGTCGCTGCCGGTCGCCTTCGCGAGCTCCGCGGCAACAACACCAGTGACACGTGTACCGAGCATCTCGCCCTTGTTGTTCAGGAGGACGCAGGCGTTGTCGTCGAAACTGGCTGTCAGCTTTCCACCCCGAGACCTTGAAGCTGCACGGGCGACCGTAATCACTTACCGGACAATCCGTCCATCGGGACGCTGCAGCTCCTTCCTCGTACGGACAACAACAGCGCGACGAACATCTCCGCGGCGCACCTTCTGGATGTTGGAGGCGGCGGACACGGCCGAGATCGGCTTGGCCTTGTTCACGACACAGACAATCTCGTCACCTGGAGGTCAGCGTCGCTCGTTCGACTATAGCTGCCCAAAGCATGGCTCCCCAAAAGCTTCAACGCCCAACATGAAGTGACAGCTTGAGGATCAAGACGCCAACATGCCATCCTAATCTCGTACGTGCTTGACAGCTGCCTTCGGCGGCAGCGTATTCTTCGAGGCTCCGCTTCCTGAAGCTTGCAGGGGCCTCATTCCTCGAAAGTCGAGATCGGCCTTCCTTCGGCGCACTTGGGGTACAATACATGGGTGCCTACTCACCAACAGTCGCCTTACCGTCGGCGTGTTGTCTCGTCTTGACCTTGAGGACGTTGATGCACTCGGCGATGACAGCGCCCGAGTTGTCGATGACCTGCACGGTCAGCCTCTCCTCAACCCTTGAGTTACTCACGTTCATTCGTCCCTTGAGGCCGATCATGTTGGTGGATATGCGTGGTGACGAACTCCGAGAGGCTCACTTGATCATCTTGGCGGCTCGACTTTTCGATGGCCGATCGGAGGAACGGACGGAACCAAATTTCACACGCGGCAATCCTCATTCACCACCCAGGCTAGACTGGCTGGCTTGGTCGCGAGCCTCCCACCATACGCGAACTCGCCGTCATTACCCAGGGCATCTGCGGCTGTCACCTTGAATCCGAACGCGTTTCGAAGGTTTCAACGAACAATAACAACCCAACAAAAGCGGCAACCTTCCGCACCAGCGACACCTATTTAGCAAAGCGTGGTGGAGTGTGCTCACACGCGGGCGCTAGACACCATGGCGACCAAGTCCAGTCACAGCAAGCTGCAGTGGCCACGGTCGGACGGCGACGAGTCGCGGTGGCCGACGGATCTCGAGCCCGGGGGCAAGTCATGGCACTTCAAGCCGGAAAAGTGAGAGATTTACGACGTCGGCGAAAGGCTCGATGCCTTGGGTTGCTGGCGAGGTGCTGCAGGCTGCCTTGCTTGCACCCGGAGAGCGCTGGGGCTTTGCTCTCGACAAAGACGATGGCGTCCAAGAGAAAGCTGACGATCGCAGAGATCATGCGAAGTGGCAGCTGTATCAGAAGAAAGTGGGACAGCATCTTGCTCAGCACCTGGGTCTTTCGGGAAATAGTGCGGCCGCGATCGAGACAAGGAAGGCTGACTGCAGACCACTGGATCGACATGCCCCCAGGCTATGGCATCTTCATCCACAAGAAGCCCCAAGAGAAGGACGGCGTCGTGCGAGAGGACACCTACATGTTTGTGCGTGCTGTCGCTGGCTTGTTGCTCCAGCAGGGATGCTAACGTCGCAGGGCTCTACCAACATCGGCCAGAGCAGGTTTCGCTCGCCCCAAGAATTCATCCCGCACGCTGAGTGGCTGTTCGACACGTCTAAGCCGCTGAGTGATCACTCGCAAGTAAGCCCTGGCAGACAGGAGGGGAGCTGACGTCAGTGTGGATGCAAGTACAACAGCAGCAGCAGGCTCGCGCATGAGAGGAAAAACGCTCAGGCGGCCAACAACGCGAAGCGTCCAAAGACTGATGGACCGAACGCGAAGCGGCCAAAGTACGACGACCCCTTGGACACGATTGTGGCAGAGAGAGCGACGGATGCTCGGAGTCAACGGCGATTCCGTACGTCTCCCAGTTCTGGCCCCCAGCTGACGCGCAGGTAAAGGAGAGCTTGTTTGGTTCAAGATCGACCCGATCAAGCCGCCAAAGGGAAGCTCGTTGCCTGACATCACGCACTGGCCGGGACTCATTGCGTCTCTCACGGAGAAGTCAGATGAGGACAGCTCATCGGCCAATGCCTCGCTCGCACTTGCCTGGTCGTCTGCCGGTGGTGTTGCCCCTGCCCATCTGCGCCGGAATCGTCGATCCTGGGAGCACTCTATCCGTCCCCTGGGCATGTCTAGCAACAGCCACGAGGTGAAGCGGGGCGTGAACGACGTTCTGCCGTGGTCTGCTGGTGCCGAGCTCCTCGGTGGACCCGACGGCTGGACCAAGCTGTTCAGCGAGGGAAGCCGTGTTCTGCAGGAGGCTGCCGCGAAGGAGGCCAAGTCGGACCCACCAAAGAGCGCCGACGAGCTCACTGGAGCGTTACTAGAGGAGCGTTGGAAGAAGCGCTGGGGAGAGCGAAAGAAGTTCGCTGAGTTGGGCCAGAACTGGGACATGGCGTCGTTGCGTCTCACTGTCGCGATCAAGACGGCCGAGGTGAGCTTAGCAGGACCTACACCAGCTAACAAGCAGAGCATAGCAAACTCGTGGTCCCAGACCGACAAGATCGAGGTGCTTCCCGCCGGATCAACATTGACGCCGGACGAGGTCGAGGCGCTCGAGAACCGCAGGAAGAGTCTCTTCCAGGGCCTGTGGTTCCAGGGCGAGCGTATCTGGCTTGAGGACATGGTGCGCCTGCGCAAGCGGCGAGCAGACCTGCCCCCACAGCTCCGTGGATCGGCCTCGCCTGGCGCTGAAGAGCGCGCCGTCTTCCTGCAGATTCGGTGAGTAGAGAACTGTCGTCTGGGCAGCTGCATTGGAAGGCGTTACCAGCTGACGTACAGACTGATTGCGCTCGAGGCGTTCGCCGAGGAGGGCATGGAGGTCGACGCTTGGCGTTGCCTGCTGTACGGTGACCTGTACGAGCTCGCGCCAACGGACCACATCGACACGGACCCGAGCACGTCGCCCGCGCCCGATTCGCTGAAGGACATCAAGGCACCGCCTGGGTTCAAGTACCGCCGGCTGAACCCTGAAGGTTTCGAGGTGACGGTGGACGTGTTCGACCTCGCTGGTCGGTGCTACCCCGACTTGATGGCCTCGGGATGGTTCTCCGAGTACCCCCAGCCGGGCAAGGCCGTGGCTGGTGAGCACACAAAGGCGATCGCGGGCCTCCGCGCCGAGAGCGTCGAGCCGCCGGCCGACTGCGCGTGGAAGGGTGAGCATTTCCCTGGGTGCGGCTTAGCTGACAGAACAGAGGACCTGTACGTTATTGTGCGCGACGCGACGCAGGGGACGGAAGCCCGCACGCGGGAGCAGTACGCGAGCGACCTGGCGCGCGCTCTGGGCTGGGGCGAGCCCAAGCACGAGAAGGCAAAGGCGGGCAGTGTGCAGAACGGGCATTGAGCGGGGGAAGAAGCAGCTTGTAACCACCACATAAGTTTAGATAATATGTCCATAAGTCTGGGGATTCGATGTATATTGCGGTCTGGACCACACCTCAATGATGTTTGGAGTAGTGCATGAACAACAGGGATCTATGTAGTAGTTATACAAAGTTGCAAGAAAATGAGTGTCCTATGAAAATGCCGTTTGTCTATCTACTGCTTCTGTCCGTCTGTGGCGAGCTGACCGGGGACTGGCTGCGTCCCGTTTCCGTTCCCGAAGGGATGCTCGAGGCGATACGTGTCCCACTTCCTGAGCTCGTCGCGCATCTTGCCGACGCGCTCGCTGACGCTCGGGTGCGAGTTGCTCCACAGCTTGAACAGGCTCCACCACGAGCGCCTCCGCTCCGTCTCGGACTGCATCTCGTCGAGCTGCGCGATCGAGCCCGCAAAGTCCTCGACGGCCTCTTTCGGGTCGTAGCCGGCGATAGCGAGAAGTCTGCGGTCAGCTTTAACCACATCGGCCAAGCTTTCGTCCTCGAGGGGAGGAGACGGGTGACACGTACCGGAGAGCGAGGAGGTCTGCCTCGTACTCGTGCTCCTTGTCGAAACCGACAAACTGAGACTTGCTCATCTCCTCGGTGGTCATGCGGCCGACACTGGCGAGGGCATCGTTGACTGTCGGTCCGAGGAAGATACTGGTCATCAGCTGGGTCCAGGATACTGGTAGCTCGCTCGCTCGCGCCTCTTGACTCACGTGAAGGGCCAGATGAAGGCGCGGAGCATGTCCATGCTGAGGCCGAGGACGGAGGGCCAGAGGACCTGCTGGTGCGAGAGGGTCTCCAAGTGGTGGCTGAGGAGAAGGTGGGCCATCTCGTGCGCGAGCACAGTGGCTAGATGCAGGTCCTGCTTCGGACTCGGCGTGGGGTGTGTCGGCTGCGGCGGCGGCGGAAGGAAGAGGCGAGCGAGCCAGCTTCGCTGCGGCGGAGGTGGAGGTGGACTGGCATTGTGCGTCATGATGTCGTCGAGCAGGCCAGTGTAGAGCACAATTCCGCCCGCGCCGTTTGCGCCGAAGCCATATGAGAAGGCATTCTTCTCAGGACTCTCCATCAGCATCAGGCTATATGGCGGGCCGAGCTCGAAGTGTTCCTGTCCGGATTTATCGCCTCCCGGCAGCGCGGCGTGCAGACGTGCGCTGGCACGCGCACGCGGCAGGAGAGGATATTCCGGCGGCGGCGGCCAGGTCGCCTCCCTCCCCTTTGGAGCCGACGTGTCGCCCTGCGTGACGCGGAAGACCTCGGCGACGCACTCGTTCTCAAGGTGGCGGAGAGTGCGCTGCGCCCAACCCCAGCGCCAATCGTTCAGCGGCAGAATCGGCGGCGCCGGCGCCTCTGGCGTGGTGAGGAGGGCGATCACGCTCTTGAACCAGTTGGCGCCCTCGAGCGACGTCGAGACCGCCTCTTCGTCCTCAGGCGTCAGGAGAATCAGCCTCCAACGCCCCGTCAGCGGTACGCGCTCCAGACCGGTCAACCACACGAGACATAGCAAGAGGATCGGGATGCCGATGAGCGTTGCGACGACGAGGCGAGAGTTCCGTAGCTGATCCTTGAATAGTCGAACCGAGCAGTAGTACCTTCGCAAAGCTTGAACTTGCTGTTGCTCCTCTGGCTTCAAATCACTGTACGATCGCTTCGACGCAGGCGGAAGAGGAGGGAGGAAGAAGCCGACCCATTTGAGCTTGTACTCCTGGGCTCGCTTCTGAGCCTCGGGCTCACTCTTGCCGTCCCCAATCTTTCGCTTCCAGCTCCCAGGCATAGGCGCACTGTAAGCGACACGGCCGTTGGGTAGAACGTAGCCTCCGTGCTCATCCTGCGGCGAATTGACCAGGAAGGGCACCTCCTGCTGCTTGACGCGGATCGGACGCTCATCGTCACACCACATCTTCCAGAACTCCTCGGCATCATGCGACGCGTCGGGGACGCGCTTGTCCTTCTCGAGCCATGTCACTCCCCTCGCCATGCGGAGAGTTGCCAGAGTGCCGATCGGAAAGAACGATATCAGGACTCGCGACAGGCCGGTAGCTAGACCCAGGAGTGTTGTGCCCTGTTATCAGCTGTTATCACATTTTCGTAACTCTCCGCGTCATGCTACTCACTTTGAAGACGACGCCTAGTGCTGGGATAAGCGGAAGCGCCTCACGTCGTGCCGTAGCGTGAAAGCCTCTTCCGCCGCCTGCTTGTCGCTGTATTCGTGCCGAGTTGAGCGGTGAGGTTTGGGCTATCCGCCAAGCAGAGGTGCCCAAACCCAGAGACCGCGGAGCGCATGCATGCGAGCGCAGCGGGCTATCCCAACGTAGCTTCCCTTTCCCGGCGTTCAGCAGCAAGCTCCTGGTCACCGTAGGCGTTGTTGAGAAGCATCGCTGGACGTCCGCTGGATGAGAGCGCGCTCGTGGGGAGGACGCGTGGGCGTTTCGGCACGTCGAAGTGACACAAAGACGAGTATGCAGGGTGCGAGCGGGCAAGAGAAGGTGTGGGGCGCATGTCGATCTGAGAGCGGAGGGGACGAAGGACATGGTGTGCAGTCGGAGAGCTCAAAGCATGGTGAGTCGCCGATGGGGGAAGGATGAGGATGGGGGAGAAGACAAACAAGATGCCGGTGCGATGCGTGATGCATGCCGAACCTGATCTGAAATCGGCAGGGTGGAAGTGGAGGTCGAGTTAACAGTCGGCATGACGATTACTCTGAAGGTATGCGTGCTACGGTGGTCACTGAACACTGAGCCACTGAGGGCACAGAGGTATGGGCTCGGTGAGCTTGCTGAGCTGAAGATTCTGGGCCAGGAGCTAGGGGGAAGGCATGAGAACCAGGGGACGGGAGGAGGAGCACATCTGCGATGGATGGCCGGTGCTCACCGTGGCTGGGTATGGCTGGGGTACGTGCTGCGATACTGAGACTACAGGGGTAACACGGTCGCTAAGGGTCCCATTTACGTTAAATGTTGGCAGACTCTTAGTCTTTCCAGGCACGCTGTAATGGCGATCTTGGGGGGTACCTATAGAACTCTGGCGCGCACAGCGTCAGGCACGGTCACCTCATTTGGCAGCAGGTCGCACATCTGGGAGCGGTGGCCGCATCTGCGCATCTGACCGCCTGGCCGCTCCTGAAGGCCAAAGCAACTTCGTCATTTCTTGTCATTGCACCGCGCACCGCGTTGCCTTGTCTTCCGTTCGGCTCGTCTCGCACTCACAAGGCATCTTGACATCTCCTCCGACTCCCCTTCCGCCCTTTCGCCCTTCCCCTTCTTCTCATCCATCCATTTATCGTTCCTCCTTCTCTTGAGAGCCATCCACCACGCGCTCCTTCCCACCCTTCCCACCCTTCCCTCCATTCCCAACACGACACCTTCCTTTCGAGACAACCCTCCTCGAACTCACCGACACCCCCGCACCTACCACACACCACCCGCCATCCGATGTCGTATTAGAACCCACCTGTGAACACCATGTCTCTGAACCGCTCGACGGGTCCAACGCAAGACCTCTCCTTCGCGGACCAGCAGGAGCTACTGGCATTCATTGACAAGCGCAACTGGTTTGAAGGGAAGCTCGAGGTACGTTCACACGCCAAGCACCACCAAGCATCCGTCAGGGAGGACCATCTATCTCACTGATGCTCAGTCACTCAAGGCGTTGCCTCGCGTCTATCCTTTTGTGCATCCATACCTCGTTGCCGACTCCAAGAGCACCTCTGGCTACGTGCGTGCAGGCGCCGACAAGTCCGAATGGCGGCTACCCGATCGCGCGCAACTCGCAGCATGGCAGAACGAGAGAAACGCGCTCGAGGATGAGGTCAATCGGTTCGACGACGGTGACATGGAGCGCATGAAGCAGAAGACACGAGGTAAGTGGCATCAGTAATGTCAGATCGCCTTAGTAACTGACGCGACAGTCCTGACGCGTATGCCTCTCACTCAGCCATCGACCGACCTCGTCGAGGTTACGCTGGAGCTCATCGTTATCATCGACCACCTCCACACTCTGCTGCGTGACAGAGAAGCGCTTCTCGAGCTCACCGCGTTGAGACTGCAGTGGGACGATCTGCGATTTGAAGCGACCCGCGAGTCAGCCAGCGTCAAGTTCGACATCGATCATGTGGTGGAAGTGGCCCAAGCGTGGATGCCGGGAGCTCCGGCACTCGACAGCCGCTCTAATCTCAAGGCTCCCGTACCATCGAAAGCGTCATCGCCATCGCAGGGATCATCATTAACCGACGCCCTGCTCCAGACCCCTTCCGGATCGAACGCCGCTGTGGGCGCGAGTCCCATGAGGCAGCTGACCCCCTCGCCTGTGCGCAGCGCCTCAAAGTCAGCTCTCCACATCTCAATCCTTAGGTCTCAGCTCGTGGGCCTGCAAACACGTCATCGCAACTACGCTTTCAATCTCGTTAAGCGCGCGAGCACCGTTCTTGACAGAATGATTGATTCGGCGGGTCGAATGAAGGAGCTGGGAGGGATCGAGGGGCCGATGGAAGACGAAGCCAACCGGCGGGAAGGTGCCGTGCCAGAAGCCTTCATCGAAATCCAAGAATCGCTGGAGGAGGACGCGAGGGACATCGGAGAGCGTGTCAACTGGTGTTCTCTGTTCGAGGGACAGTCGAAGAAGGCTCACGAATACTATGTCGCCTGTAACCATTCTCGCCACCTCGCCGGTCAGTTCTCGACCAAGATCGAGCTCGCCCTGGCGGAGCCTGCCTCAAGCTTTACGCACGCTGAACTGAATCAACTGTACAAGGAGGCATCGGATCTTCTCCCGGCCGAGATGGACGACTCGTTCCCTCGACCGACGCACTCTTCCTTCCCCTCTAAAGATCAGCACAACAAGAACATCGAGAGCGTGCTGAGAGTAGTTCGGAAGGAAGCGCAGGATGAGCTGGACGTTGCCAAAAAAGCCCTCACCTTTTACAGCTCACTGTTGAAGGCGAGGGAATCGCTACTGGCACAACAGAACAGAGTGAAAACTCTTCGCCACCAGCTGCATCAAATGCTTCTCAAGTTTGAGCAAGGTGTCGCCGAAGCACCTCGGCCGTCCCTCGAGGACGTCGTCAGGAGTGGTGAAGGCCATGCCGGTTGGTTGGCGGTTGTACCGGATTGGATTGACAGCGGTGATATGCTGGTGCGCGCAGCAACAGACACCCAGGAGGCCACGACTCTGGCCCTGATGCAGTACCGTAAGGCTCTGCAGCCACCGATGGTGGTCAAGAAACTCGCTCCAGAAACGGGGGTTCCGGATGATCTGGGCAAAATCGTGAAGGACGACGCCTCCGACCTCGTGGATGTTGCTAGGCGTTGCGCCAATCTCGCGAGCAGCGTCAGGACCGACCACGAAGCTCTCCCCATCATTCTCGGTGTCCGAAGAGACAATTCTGACGTCTCGAGCGACGTCGAGCAGCTGAAGAAGAAGCTCGTCGGCGCAATGAACCGGGCAGCATGGTCGTCCCGCTCTGCGGTTTCAGCCAAGTATGAGGATTTGGAGGACGAGCTTCAAGCAATCGTTCGCCAGGCTGAGGGGGCTGGAGAAGAACTGGCACGGCTAGGGCAACTCATCGGCAACCGTCTTCCCGTCACCTTGCCCCTTAAGGAGGCATGTACGGCGAACCAGGAGAGCATTGATGCTGTGCGGGGTGATTTGGGCCTCTTGGCTAAGGTTACTCGCCAGGCGAAGGCCGTGGCTTCTGTCAGCAGCGAGGCAGCCGAGCACCTGGTGACCCTCGATGCAGCACGAGACGCAATGTCATCATCCAACGACAGCATCAGTGAAGCCCTCGACAACATCGCTGGAATCAAGGTCATCGTCACCGAGTGGAGTGACGGCATCGCCAAGCGCGTACCACTTGTTTCTGGTAGCTCCTCGGGCTTTGCCACTCCTCGCAGGTCATCGTCAGGCCCATTGACTCCGCCGTTAACGCCCGTCGGAACGGAACGCGACTTTGATGCGGACGAGACAACCACGCTTGATCTCGAGGCACTCGATATCACTGTTCGGGCCGAGATCAATCGACAATCGTCACGCGTCACAGCTGCGTTGACTCACCTTCTCGCCGCTTCCGAGGAGATCGCGTTTGAGTGCTGGACCGGCCCCGTCGAGACTACCACCGCAACCCTGTCCGCACGCTCAGCTACTTTGCGAGGCGTAATCGAATCGCTCCGAGGTGAGGTTACGGGAGCTCGCAACGCGGACGACGATGCTGTTTTGGACCTTGCCAAAGAAATCCAATGCTCCGCTCTCGGCAAGCTGACGGATCCGACTCGGGACGTCCAAGAGGCAATTGGCGACCTTAATAAGGCTCTGAGTGCAGATGCTCATAGCAGCGTCAACATTCAGCGCGCTGCCGATGTCTTCTCGTCTGCGGATGATGCTCGTGAGGAGGGCTTGAACGCCATAGCTGCAGTTGAGGAGCTGCGCAGGGAAGTCGATCAATTTGTGCTCGAGAGCGAACTGGCAGCTGAAACGCGAGCGACTGCCGCCGCCGCACCCGCTCCGGAAGCTCCGTCGACTCCCAAGCTCAACATCAGCCAGACTCGGAATATTAAGGCTCTGTCCGACAAGCTCGGCGCTTTAGAGCTGGAGGCTATCGTCCATCCCACGCCCGAGTCGCTGAAGAAGACTCCAAAGCATCGCCGCCTTCCTAGCACCCATGTCGCCAAGTCTTTGACGGCCACGTTTGCCTCGATCTCGAACAATGCTCGAGCATTGGCGAAGAAGGATCCGAATCAGAGCCCCGACATGGCCCGACTTCTAGACGAGGTCAACCGCCAAGGGGCGCTAGTTCCCGACCTGGGGGGCCTCGCTTCCGTCGGAGACGCCGTTGCTGCTTGTGACAAGGCGTTTAGCAAACTCCTCGACGGTTTGGATTCTGGGAACCCCGCCACGTGCAAGAAGCTGAGAGACGATGCTGCCTCTGCAGTCAAGGCGCTCCACGCTGTGTCTGAGCCGCACGCCGATGATATCCGAGTCAAAACGGAAAGGCAACGCATTGCCCGTGCATGGGCAGATCTGCGAGGAATGGCTGATAGCGAGGAAGCTCCTCCGAGTGCGGTTTCGTCATCAGCGGTCTCTTCGGCCAACGTTGACTCTGACAGTACCGCGAGGACTCCCGAGCTTGGATTGGCCCGAAGGCGTGTTTCCTCCGCCTCGCGCAGCACTTACTCCTTCGCCAGCACTGGCCCCGGACCATCGTCGAGGGCGCACTCCATCCGCAGTAGATTTGCGTCTGGTGGAGCTCCGTCACCCCGACCACCCGAGTCGCCCGTTCCCCGCCGTGCGCGCAAGAGCGCTCCGCCGATCCCCTCTCCCAGCCCTGCCCGTTCCAGGATCACTGCGACAGTGCCCCAGCCTTTCCGCCTGTCTCGCTCGAACAGTGGATCCTCCTTAGCGGCTACGGAACAGGGTCAGGACAAGGGTTATGAGCGGCCGCCGCGCCGCCCGCGCAAGTCTTTAGCCCCTGGACCCCGACCAAAGCCTGCGCCGCGAAACGTCAACAAATTGGATGCTGCGGTTCGCCAAGTTCTCGACACCCTCGATGTCAACATCTCCGTCGTTGCGGCAGGTGACAAGGAGTCGGACAAGTGGCATGATGAGTCCGGCCGGTACTGGATCGGCACGGGACCCAAGGCGCGATTATGCTTCTGCCGAATCCTTCGTTCGCGCACCGTCATGGTTCGTGTCGGTGGTGGCTGGGTCGAGCTGGGACGCTATCTTATTGATCGATGTGCGGATCAGCTTGGCGACGTGCCAGAAGTGCCAGAAGACGAGGAGCCTCAAACTCCCGTCCGAGTCACTGACCTGAGCACATCGCCCATCGCGCTCACGTCCGCTTCCTTATCCGCAGCCAGGCGATACCGCACCTTCTCGTCGGCGCGTTCGACAGTCTCGTCTCAGATCTCCGGAATCTCTGGCCGCGAAATCCGCACGCCCAGCCGCCCGCGAGCATCGTTGCCCTTATTTAGCTCCGAGCTGGGACTGGGAGCGCCCAGTCCCGAGACGCCCAGGCGGGTTAGTGCCCCGCTGAGCCACACGACGCCCGAGAGCCTTGGCCCCGGCAGTCCCCTCGTGCCGCTGCAGTTCATTCGCAAAGCGAGCGAGTCGCCCAGTGTCCGGAACAAGGAGAGGGAGCAATTATCAGGCTTGGGCGCTTAGGGAGCATAGCAAGCCTCGTGTGAGCCCGGATTCCAGGTCTTCTCCGCCGAGAACGACACATTCGAGTACGTGGTGTGCAGCGGCAGCCCCTTCCGCTCCGTGCGCTCTGTTCGGAGCAAGAGCGTCGACCGCCGCCTGCTGCACTCGCCTGAGCCGAGACGCCCCTTCATCACCCCGTGACCTGTAGACCGACCCCTTGTTCGCTGAAGAGCGACCAACCTACCTTGTCCACTACACCGTATCTCCCCGCAACTGTCCCCTCCATCATCAGCATCCCCCGACCTTCCCATCCACATCCCAGCATGCCGCACATCCGTTGTCATAGTCAATGTCCTCCCGAGTCTCCCTAGTCGTGATGTGTGGCGAAACAGCAGTGAATCTGCATCAGCATCACCCAGTGGCACCAGCCACGAGGTCACGATAACGATCACGAGCTGCAACATGAACCGGGCGCATCGAGTACAGCGTACCACTGCGTCCGAGATCTAGTCCGAAGTAGTGCAAAAACGAGTCCCGATTGAGTCGGTTGTCGATAGTATCTGTCGAAATGTATCTTGCATTTGTAATACAACAAAGAACTAAACTAGGGTCACAGGTTAAGTCGAACGGATGCGCACGGTCCCGTCATCGTCAACCTCGCCGTGGCTCATGTTCTGATCCATAACTCATGCAACGGTACTCTTTATGCCTAGAAACTCCGCGTAGAGCCGAAAGGAATGCTTGGCAGCTCGGACAAATGGAGCTGCAGAGCGCACCGTGCATACTGGCCACCACACCACCACAATAAAGCTGCATGTCACCACCCTCCTTATCGCCCTAGATCTCAGCCACCGAGGCCTGTGCTTGCCCCAAATCTTTCATGTATCAAGCTCCGAAGCTGGGCTTTTGGAAAATCCAAGAATTGAGTCGAAACCATGCATATCGGCAGCGGAGTCCGTCCGACTGTCCATCTTTGTGGCATATAAGCCTCCTTGAGTGCCACTTCTCTTCCACAACAGCTCTACCTCATCAGAACTTGCAGCTATGCCTCGCCCTTGCCTCACACCTCGCCGCCGCGCCAAGATTGCGTCCTTGGCTCGCTACCGCAGCTATTCCTCTGTCGCCTGGGAGTACAACATCGCCAAGAGCACTGTGGGTTACTGTGTGATGTTAGCTCGCCTCCAGGCTCTCATTCCACCTGCTCTGGCTGTTCTGAACCCTGTCCAGGGGATCCGCATCCCCCGCAGCCACACCAAGCTCACTCCCGACAACCTCAGAGCGATCTACGAGGTCTTTGAGGCTCAGCCCTTCGCCAGCAATCGTGAGGTGTTGGACACTCTTGCAGACAGAGACATTGTCCTCTCTCTCATGACTCTGCGCCGTGCACGTCGCCAGCTTGGTTATGGCCGCTTTGTGGCTCTTGTGCGGCCGTATCTAAGCCCCCTTCACAAGGAGAAGCGTCTCGCTTATGCTCTTGAGCAGCAGCGACTCTTCCAAGAGTGGAGGAAGGTGATCTTCTGTGACGAGGTCCCTCTCTACATTGACCAGCTCCACAGAGCATATGTGACGCGCCCCATCGGTTCTGACCGTGCCAATGAGCGGTGAGTGTCTTTCCTGACGTTCTACATGCTGTGGAAGAGTGCTGACACTCAGGTACATCCAGTACACCTTCAGATCGAGCTGTGGGTCGATTATGTGCTGGGGGGCTATCTGGTATGGCGGCAAGTCGAAGCTGGTGTGGTTTGACACCTCCCAGTCGACCTCCAAGCGCAAGGGAGTCAATGCGGCCATCTATCGCACCCAGGTGACTGAGAAGGAGTTGTTTGATTGCTGGAAGCGTGTCAAGACTCAGTGGCGTGGTTATGGCTTGCCCTGGGTTGTAGAGGACAACGCTGTCGTCCACACAGCCAAGGCCACCCGTGGCAAGGCAGAGCAACTTGGCATGCGCTTCCTGCCTCACCCTCCCTGCTCTCCTTGCCTCAACCCCATTGAGAACCTTTGGAGCAACCTCAAGCGCCGCCTGGCCCGTCTCAACCCTCGTCCCACCACCCAGGAGGGGCTATTCGCTGCCGCTACGGAGCTCTGGAACACCTATGATCAGAATGAGATCGACCGACTTATCATGTCCATGCCTAACAGGATCAAGGACACCATCTCTGCTAATGGAGGACACATTAAGTATTGATCCCAGGTGCACCATGCTTCGTATATAGGTTACCAAGACTCCCATGCACGTGGAACAACTGTTTATAGAGCAAGAAACATGCATATGCATGAGTTATTCGTGGTTGCAGCGAGGTCGACAGTTCACGGCCTCGTTTGTGGCACCACTCGTTCGACTTAACCTGTGACCCTAGTTTACAACCAGTTACTTGAGGCATATGGCATATATCGTCATCCTTGCAAGTGCAGGAGACGAAGGTGGGTTGGAACACTTGAACAAAGTCGAACAGCAGCCTGCAGTCGCTTGGACGAGGCTGTTCCGGGGCATTATAATGTCTGGCACGGGCCTAGGCTGGGTATGGTGGATGTCGCGGTATCGGAATACTGGGTAAAGGGTGGCCAGCGAATGGTCGATGGGTAGCGCCGGCGCTCTCCGCCCCTCCTCTCCTCTCCCTCGTATCACTCCCGCCTCCTCTGCTCCTCCTCCGATCCAATACAGCGGCTCAAACTCAGCTTAGTAGCTGTAGTCGCTCTCGCGACTCGAGCGGCGGCGCGGCGTACGCGGCATCCAGCTCCTCGTATTCCTGGCGAGAAGGCAGGCGACGACGCGGTCGTCCTCGTTCTCGCCCTGGACGGGAGGACTTGGGCTGCGCGCCGAGCTGGTGCTATGACGTCCTTTGCTGTGCTTGTGATTCCGCGAAGATGACTGGAATCCCTGCTCGGCGCTCGACTGCGGACTCCGAGCATACCGTGAGGGGACAGGATAGGAGGAGTACTCGTCCGATGGTGTGGACTGGGATGATGGCAGCGACTCGGGCTCGTCCGTGAGATGCTCAGTGAGCTCGACCGGCATGGCCGCCGCAGCCTGCTGTGCCTCGGCATCGTCCAGGATCGACACAAACATGACCCAGCCGCGCTGCAAGTCATCGGTTGAGTGCTCAAGATCGCGCAGCTCGGAGCCCGACCAGTGCTTGCGAGAGGACAGGTAGTCGTCCCACGCCGTCAGGGCACTAAATCCATGTCCGTGGATGTCGCAGATGATCTTGCGCTGTGGGATGTCAGCTCATGTCTCCGGAAGCGAGAGTAAACATGGGGAGCAGGCGTTCATTTGCCATGGTGCGAAGTCGCCACTCAAGCACGGTGCGGATGTTCTCGGCGGCCATCTCCCCACATCTTTGAGATAACATGAACATGGGGGATGGACTTCAACCTCAGCCACTTGCAGTCGCCGACGATGAAATGGCCCGATGCCGCCCAAAAAACGGCAGCGTCGCCGTTTCCAGCTCTGGCCAGGTTTAGAACCGATAGCCGGGCTTCCGAAGCGCTGTCCACGCTAGACACACGCTATGTCGCACTAGCACGCCAGGCCGCATCACGCGAGCCGCGCAGTATCGTAACCGGCATGTTGGGCTTGCATGAGCCGGCCTAGCGGTCATGACACGCTGCCCGCATGACCATATGCCGAGGAAACACTGACAAATCGAGGCGAAGCCGTCGCAGAGACTGCGGAGGAGCGGATTCCGCGGCAAGACCGCCAGAAGCCCGGGAAGCTAGCAGCCAACTTACCTTCAGAGCTTCAATGTCACTGTTCACTTGCTCCTGTTGCACGTCGAGAGTACGGTGGACGCGGGAGCGCACCTTCAGAATGCGATCGCGAGACCATTGTCGAACAGGCGCAATGACGTTAGACATGCTTCGCGAGCAAGCCTTGGGAGCGCTTCCAGTACCATCGTAAAGATCTCGGAGAAGAATGAGACGCTCAGCCTGCCGGTCAGTACTAAATCGAGAATGACTGTGTCGCGCTATTCCTGGACCGCGCCCCTTTTTACCTTGGGCTGTCACGATCGACGGCCATCGGTCTATTGCCTTGTCGTTCCATTGTCTAGCTTATGCCGGTGCGTCGCCACCGACGCCTGGTACGGTGTGCCGGCACGCCTGCCATGCATGGCTGCAGAGGCTGGCAGCCCGCGTGCAGCTGAGAGAGCCTGGAATCGGCACACTCCAGCGCCGACCACGGGATGCACACACACAGCCACATGAGGGCAGAGGGACAAGGGCACGAGCACAGACAAGGGGGCGCGAACGAGACAACAATAGAGCTCGACTCACCTTGTACCGGTTGAAGGCTCTGTTGCCAAGGGCCTGCAGCTTCTCGAGCTCGTAGACCGTCTCGAGAGAGTACATCGCCACCTTAATGTCAGTAATACTCTTGGGGTGTTTAGGGTTTGTCACCCTGCGTTGCGCATCATGCCAACACCCTTGGTCGGTCATGTTGTGGCCGGTTCGCGGTTGGACGATGACCCATCACCACACTGTGTGCATGCCAGTTGGCCGCCCGCCTCGTGTTTGTTTGGCTCGGTCACGTCACACTGGGTGTGCCGTTGAATCATGCACACAAGGTCGCCATAGCGTTCGCCACTCCGCATGCACTTGCCGAATGTGTAGATAGGAAAGAGGTGGTGGCCAGGGAAGACGGTTGGGAACTCACCTCGTCGTTGGGCCAGTACACGCCGCAATTCGGGCAGTAGTTCCGGACAGACCCGTCCGGACCATACGCATCATCAGCCGCCAGTTTGTGGTGCAGGAGTGGCGGTGAAGTCGGGGGAGTGGGGGTCAACCATCTCGTCAGCTTGCTGAAGGACGTTGACAGGGTAGTCAATGTCGCAGCCATGTTGCCTCAGGCACTTGGTGCGGCGGACGACTGATTGGAGGGAGCTGATCAGGCGGTCGTGTGAGAGAGGCGAGGAGGTGACTTCGAACCGTGTATCCTGAATATCAAAGTCGATCTGTTCGCTGACTGTCGCACTCGCGTCTCGGCTTGTTGATCGTCGTGCAGTTGAAGATGGACGATGGTGTCGGCTGGAGCAGACGCAGATCGTTGGATTGAGGGGAAGGTGAGCGGCGGAGGGAAGGCCAGCTGCTGAGGATGATGATAAGGGACAAGAGTGTGGTGAGAGGCGACACAGATGTGGGTGTGCGTCGTGTGCGTGCGCACTCGACACGAGGGGATGTAGTGATGGGAGAAAGAACAAAGCAATGGCGGCAAGCGCCTTGCTTTAACGCGGGAGTGCGTTGTAAGCGCTGTGAGCGGATGAGCAGCGAAGTGGATGCTAGGCCAGGTGAGGTGCGCAGCGTGTGCTGCATGCGCGCGTGCACCGACTGCGAGGCTGGCTGGGCTAGCTGGGCCGGGCTGGGCTGGTTAGGCTGGCTGACTGACTGGCGAGGCTACCGCCGGCTATGCGGAGCACACACAAACGAGGAGGTCCAGAGCTCCAGAGTTCGCGCCACCCTGACAAAGTCCTGAACAGTCCTGAGCGGTCAATGAGGATCCTTGCGGGCCCTGAGCTGGAAGCTGGATCCGCTGGAGCCTGGCTGCATCTGGCTGATCTGGCGGTGTGCCGGGTGGCGACAGTTGACCCAAACTGGCTAATTGGGCTCACAGGCCCTCAAGGCCCGGCCCGGATCGATTCGATGGGTCCACAAACCGTCGCGACAGGCGAGATCAGGCTATCCACGATAACCTGACTGGACATGCGTCCTCTGGCGGACTGCTGCGCCCGCGTGCCCACAGCCTGCACCGCACTGCGTTAGATGCTGAGACACTCGCTGCGACCTGTCTTGATCATGCGTCACATTCTGCCCATTCACCCGTCGCTCAGCTGTTCAGCTTGCATCGCCTGTTCCCAGTACATCCCGTTTACCGTTTCCCATTACATGCATTACAACATGGCGTTGTGCCTTTACAGTCCGCCTGCCGTGTTGGTCTGCTCTCGCTCGCCATCAGAGCCATTGTTGTTCAACTCAAACGACTCCTGGCGGCTCTTATCCCGATCCATTACGCATGCATGTACATTTAGTTGGCTCATGCCTGCATGCGGTTCCAAGACTCGAAATAGAGAAATGAGGGAGCCCCCACGCGTTCCAGTAATGCACTTCACCAGATCACTATTCAATGTAGGGCGCGGACGCCGTTAGTCCGTTCCGGGCGAATCGCCTTCTCACCTCGCATATCCCTGATCTCTGATGATATGCCAAGCATTCAGCCGATTTGAGCGCGTGATGCGCGTCATACGTACCACGCGATCTGCTCGATCTGGCTATACTGGTCCGAAGATCATGTGTTCTTCTGTCTGCGGCGCTTCATTAACGAGAAGCTCGCCGACGCAGGCTGAATTAACGAGATTAACGAGAGGCGTACGGTGGTGCGTGGTGCATGACAGTTGAGACAGCGCCAGATGGCACTCATGCGGTAGTGACGCCGCTCTTCCCAGTGATCCAGTGATCCAGTGATCCGGTGACGCAGCGTACCAGTGTAGCGGTTCACAGTGCAGCGATTAAGCACGGTATGCGCCTGCGCGCCAGCTCCTGGCGGTGCACAGCCGCCCGCAAGGCCATGTCACTTGCCCATTGGCCAACCCACTGGCCACCGGTCAAGTGCTGACGGGCGATGCGCGAGGAGCCGAGGGAGTCGAGGGAGTCGAGGGAGTCGAGGGAAAGGGCTGAGGCGCAATCACCTGTCTCACCCGCTCATACTGACGCCACGCCATCGGTACGCATCGGCGGCACTCACGGCTCCGCCTCTCCCGGCGTTGCGTCCTTGCGCGCGCCAACCGTAGATCGCGATGAGTAAGGTCTGTGAGTGTATGTCTCAGAGCCTCAGTCCGACGTTATGTCTCGGTGCTGTGCCTATGTGCCTAGGTGTGTCTCCGACTGAGTGGAGATGCCGTTGATCTTCTCCGCCATACCAGCCAGTTTCACACCGCAGCTGATTTTCCCCCGCCTCCTCCTACACCAGCAGCTATCCCGAGCTCCCGATCTCCTGCGAGCCTACAAGGTGATTCCGCATCTCGTACATCCACGGCGTAGCCGTTCAAGGAGGGGGACCGAGCAGTTATCGGCAAAACGGCTCGTACTCCGAGATACATCCGTGATGAGATCTACGAACAGCAGCAGTGGACATTAGCCAAGATCGACGATTTGATACTGAACAGGCGATCTCCTCAAAGGAAGGCCCTCTAATCTGTTGCGCATGCGACTCCCGCTAAGACTCCGGCTACAGCGAGCTTAACCCAAAGTGGTACACCAAGCATGCTGCACGGTCGTCTTCCTCCACCCAACATCAATCATGCATGCTTGCACTGCCGTTCTCGAAGCTTGCGCCCCCTTGGCTCCATGTGGTTCCGCTGCGTATGCCCCTTCGAACCTTATGAGTGATGGTTCAACGTCCAGGTCTGACACGAGGGTCTATGAGAGTTCCGTGAGAGGCGAACGTGCACGCCGTTTGGCAGCTGTTGGGAGGTGCGAGACCAGCCCGGGATTGTATCCGATCCTCGGACTGAGGGTCGTTGCCTTCCCGCACAACCCGTCGCGTTTGAGAGTTGGCACTTAGACGCTGATTCCAAACGTCTGGACACGGAATGCCCTTAGACGAGCGTCGGGTGCCGTTTCAGCATAACCTTTTGGCCTAGAGGTACCAAAATATAACGACTGCCCACTGTCTGGACTTGAACCTTGGCTATCAACAATGCAGAGGACAGCATGTCGACACGCGAGCGGTAACGGATTGAACGCCCCTCAAACTCGGCTCGGGGGGTATGTTTTCGATGCTTGTCTCACTTCTTGTAGGGCAGCGGGCAGCTAAACTCAGTCTGCCAACAAAGGGTAAGCTAATAGAGTTGCATCGTATACTTTACTTCACAACGCCCGCTCACTCTTTCGCCGACAGGCCGGCAAGAGTGTTCGAGATATCGACGACCCTCGGCAGTCGTACCCACTTGTTGCATCGGCTGTGTGAATGAGAGTCAGAAGATCAGAAGACGGGATGACTGAGACGCGAGGAGACAGAAACATGGAAGGCGGAGAAATCAAGCTCCCGCGCTCTATCTACGCTGCCGGTGTCGAAGAGTTTGTCACCGATAGCCCCATAGCTGGGAGCAGGTCGCGTCGCGCCCTGCACTTTCCAGGTTCTCGCTGAGAGATATATAAGGTGGACACTCGTGCGAATGAGAAACACACAAAACTCTCTCCTTCATCTCTGTTTCCCGACGTTCCTTACCGACACTCTTTAGTTGAGACGATGAAGTTCCTCGGTCTCTCCCTCCTCGCCTCTGTGGCGCTCGCAGCCCCGGCCCAGCTTGCGGCTCGCGGCGACCAAGTCTGCGACAACCCTGGACGCGTGATCAGCATTATCCTCGACTCCTCTGGATCGACCTCCACTACCGATTCCGAGAAGCTCCGCATCGCCGGTGGCAAGGATATTGTCGACTATCTGACCTCTAAGGCGGAGGCGACCGATAAGAACAAGGCGGACACCGTTTCCATTGTGGACTTCGACACCTCCGCCCAGGTCGACTACGCCCAGGGCGACCCCAACGAGCAGGCGAAGCAGGCTCTTGAGTCGATCGACAGCGTCGGTGGCACGAACATCGCCACCGGCCTGACCGCCGGTATCGAGCAGGTCCTCGCCAGCAACCCAGGCGACCGCGGAGGTATTATCATCTTTACCGACGGTCAGGACAGCTCATTTGACGCCATCGTTGAGCAGGTCAACAAGGCGAAGGCTGCGGGCATTCGTGTCTCTTGGGGCCACACCAACGCCCCTTACAAGGGTGGTGGTACCAACCTGATCTCTGGCATCATCACCAGCATCGGCAACCTCCTCGGCAATGCCCTTAGCGCCATGGCTGGAGATGGTGACAACAGCAAGCTCAACGAGCGCGTCTCGGAGGCCGTTCTGGCCACCGGTGGTACCGTTTCCATCATCTCGAACACGCAGTCCCAGCGCGAGTTCGTCCAGCAGGTCATCAAGAACGGTCTCACCAACAATGACGGCAAGTGCGGCGGTAACGAGATCGGCGAGTCGGGCGGTCCCCTCATTAACGACGTCACTACCCTTGGCCTTTGCTCCAAGAACGCCCAGGCCGTCTTCACCTACTCCCCCAAGAGCCAGCAGGAGCAGCTCACCTTCGCCATTGGCCTCGTATCCCAGAAGAGCCCTGTCAATATCCAGGCCACTTTCACCAACAAGGCTACCGGTCAGACCTCCTCCGTCACCGTCAACAAGGGCCAGCTCACCGCCGCCCTCCAGGGTCAGGCCAACCCCGGTGACAAGGTTGAGGTTGTCATCAACACCTCCAACGCCGACTCCAGCTCGTGCCAGTACTCCGTCACCCTTTCGACCAAGGCTGGTGGTGAGCCCATCCCCATCCCTTCGTCGACTGCCACCCCTTCGACTCCTCCCCCCAACCCTCCCTCGACCTCGGTCCCTCCCCCCACCTCCTCTGCCACGCCTTCGACTCCTCCCCCTAACCCTCCCTCGACCTCGGTCCCTCCCCCCGTCTCGTCCGCCTCGGAGTGCCCCCCTGCTCCCTCGGCCCAGACCGTCACCAACACCGTCACTCAGACTGCCACGGTCACCGGTGCTGTTCCCTCCAGCACTGTGTGCATCTGCAAGTGTGACGCCCCCGGCGCCAAGCCCCTGCCCAAGTTCGAGCTCTAAATTAGATAGAGCACCCAGCTTGAATGGACATTACTTTCCCTTGAAGTTGAATTATAATTGCCCTTTGGATGGCCTGGCCATGCGCCTCGAACATGCAGAGATAAGCGGTTGCACCTTCCTCTCGGCCCGAGATTGCAGACATAGCTCGCTTGATGCACCGGGGCAGAGCTTGACATGTACAGCGTGTCTACTCAGATGCAACGGGCGTGAGACGAATCCGGCAAACCCGGGGCTCCTGCACACTTGGACACGAACAGGACACGTACGCAGCCGCGGATGAGCTAATCGTGCTGTAAGCATGGACGGAACAGGCAATCTCATGCGAAACATGGAAGAGCAACGTAGACGTCACATGCAGCTTGGACTGGAAGCGGTGGGTAACCCCCCATCTGTGCCTGTGTGCCCTGTGTGCCTGTTGGTGACCACTTCACTCTGGCTCTGACCTTCGGGCTCTGCGACGTCTCAGCAGTCTGTAGTCTTCGCGGTTAAGGCTCACCGCTGGTATGTCTGGATCCGTAACGCTGAACTTCGAGCGGCTGCAGCTTGCCGCTCTGATGCTCTCGGCTGACTCTCGCGGTCTTGCGGGCTCCGACCACCGCATTCAATCGTGAATATTCCAAGCAGCGGAAGTGAAAGCGCGAAGCTCACTAAACCTGTGTGTTCACATCGCCTCAAACAGAAGAGGTGTTTTTTGTAGCACGCTGAGAAGTGACAAGCCTGTGATTTGCAATGATCGCAACGTGCACATCGCATGGTTGTTGAAGGTGAACATGAGGAACAGACCATGTCGAGTCACTAGAGCTAGTTGCCCGCCTATCGATGTCGATCCTCCAGGTTGGCCAGGGTCTTGGCGTGGGGTGGAGGTGGTGCCCCGCTTGGGTTAGTCAACCATCGTCACCAGCACTCGGACATCCTAACGTTGAGTTGAGGGTGCCTTCCTCGTCGACCTCCACATGCTCCTGCCAGCGCGACCTCTGGCCATAGCAATGACTACCCAAACAGTACGAACCACACGACGTTCGGCCCGAGTTGCGGCGGCTGCGGCGGCTGGGAGCGAACTGGCCGATGTCTCCGTTGGGGTGCCCACTTCCGTCAACATCGAGGAAGGCACCCCAACAACACCGAAGAAGCCGGCGAAGCGCCGCAAGATGTCCGCATCAGATGCTTCTGTGAAGGAAGAAGCCGGTCCAACTCCCAAGAAACCCAAGGCGGGGAAGAAAGATGGCACGATCCCACCTCTAACGCGGCACACACCGCCGCCCGCCGTGCACCTCCCCACGGCGCTCGCGCATCTCTCCGCCGCAGACCCGCGCTTCTCGAAGCTCTCCGAGCGTGTGCCTTGCAGGCCCTTCCTTGGACCTGATGGCCGCCATGGACACAAGGAGGACCCCTTCCGCTCCCTCGTCACGAGCATCATCGGGCAGCAGGTCTCATGGATGGCGGCGCGGAGCATCACGAAGAGGTTCATTGAGCACTTCTGTGGTGCCGTTGATGGGGAGGAGAGGGGAGACTGGCCCTTCCCGACGCCGGAGCAGGTCGCCATTTCCAACATCGCCGACCTGAAGGGCGTCGGCTTCAGCACGCGCAAGTCCGAGTACGGTTAGTCTCTACAGCTGGCCACATCACGATGGAAGCTGACCGCCAGTCATTGAGCTTGCAGGGCATTTCGCCGCCGGTCGTCTCTCGACAGAGGCGCTTCTCACCGCCCCAGATGAGGACGTTCTCGCTGCCCTGACGGCGGTCAGGGGCATCGGAAAGTGGACAGTGGACATGTTCCTGATCTTCACGTTGCGCCGCGCCGACGTGCTGCCAGTCGGGGACCTCGGAGTACAGAAGGGACTTCTGCGCTGGGTGCTCGCAGCTCACGGTGCGCTTCCACCTCCCAAGCTCTCCTCGACGCCACGCAAGTCCCTCCCCGCCACGCCGAGCAAGACTCCCAGTGCTCCCACCGAGCCACAGTCCCCAATAGCTCTGACCCAAACGACCTCGGTCGGAGCCATGGACCCTCCAGCGACGCCAGTCACACCAAACAAGAAGAGTCTTGAAGCAGCAAGCTCGAGCGCAACCCTGCTGAACGAACCTGCCACACCGACACCGCCCAAAGGGCCCTTGGGCAGCAGCATCTTACCAGCTACGCCCGCGCCGCCCCCGGTCACACCGAGCGCGAGCACAAATCCCGCATTACCGCTTGCGGAGGACGATAGCCTCATTGCAGTCACGCCCGACTGGGGACCGGAGCACGCGCTGAAGGCAGCGCCACTGGGGACCGGAGCACGCGCTGAAGGCAGCGCCACTGCCGCCGGGACTCGATCTTAGCACATTGCGATCCCGGCTCGCGGGCAAAAAAGCAAAGTGAGTACACGTGAGCGGCAATGTGCATCGAGCTGTGCCCCACCGAGCTGTGAATCTGCTCCTGTGCTCGGGCAGCAATGGGTCGGCGGACTAGCTTCTCCGCCGTAGAGAGTGACGCGTGACGCGATCGGCGGACGGAACTTGACACTGCTTTTCCTGCCTTCAACTCATCTCTCTGCCGCAGTCGTACAATGACGAGTGGAACGATGCTGACAGCAGGGGCGGCGTGTATCTCCTGCCCGAGGAGATGGAGGCGCTCACGGCGAACTGGCGCCCGTACCGTTCCGTCGGAACGTTCTTCACCTGGGCCATGGCCGGCGAGAAGTGAGCTATTCTCAGATCGCAGTTTGTGCGTCATCGTCACGGTGTGGCACGGCGCTTAGCACGATGACGATACGATCTCTGCATGCTTCTAGAATGCAGAGATGATGATCATGCGGCGAGGCGATAACCACAGCCTGATAGAATGTCGGCGCGGGGTGAGGTACTCTGGGAACGGAAGCGTCACGCTCTCGTCACCGAGACCAACCCTCGCCCAAGGGCCATTGAACCGAGAGCGCCGAGATGTCCGAAGCAGTTCAATACTTGTACACATAGCGTAAACAGTTGCTATGCAGGTCGAGCTTCAGATCGGGCGAGCGGCAGTCCGGATCGCCGAGCAGAGATGCCGCCCAGCACAGCATCGGTCATGCACTACTGGAACCAGCAACGCTCACCGTTGAGATCTGGCATCGCCAAGCGATGCGCAGTCAGACACACCCAAGCTCAATTCTGGAACACGCTGAACTTGATCGGGTGGCGTCGTTGAGTGCGGGGAATGCTCCACACATGTACCACTCTTGCTGGCTCCATATTTCCTCTTCTGTCCAGATCGCCAGAGCGTCCAGAGCGCCAGAGCGGGCAGCGGGGTCGGCGGCGGGGTCGGGTTCTGGAACCGTCCCACATCCAAAACCCGGGTTTCCGGTACTCCGGGCCGAGGACCGGCATCCAAAACCAAAGCGGCGTGGGAAACGATGCGTGCACGAGACGTCGTTAGCGTCAGTTACGCTGGCGCCCAAACAGTGGGATCTGGACTCATGTCGGTAGCAACAACGAGATCGCTCTCGAGAGCACCGGTATGTGTTCCTCGCTCCATGTCTATGCATGATACATGCCGTCCCACTCCACAACGAGATGTGCCTTTGGTTTGACCGGCGGAATGCTGGTCTGCCCCGAGCAAGGCGCGTTGACGCACACGCCTGTCTTGCGACATGTTGAGATCGGTGGAGTGGGAACCGCTCAATGTTTGGTTCTCCACATTACCTCGGAGAAGCAACGGGGCCGGCAACTGCGGATGGGATGCGTTCGGATCAGATGGTGCATTTACATTGGTCATTCAAACCACAAACAAGGACAATTCTACAGTTGGCCGCGTGGCGTACGGAGGAGAGATGGCATGCAGGACGTGTGCGTGTGTCTAGATACAATGTTCAGAAGCTGCTACGAGCATCGGAGTTTGCGTTCGTCGAGATCGGGGCCGCTGAGATCGAAGCGATTGTTGAGATCGATGTGGCGGTCGACGAGCTCGGATCTGTCGATGGTGTGGCGATCTCGCCAGAGGCGCTCTTAGCGCTGGGTGCAAGTCCGGTTTTTTGCCCCGTCAGATGGCGATACTAGCGCCTTGAGCTCTTGCGCCTCGTGCTGGGCGTCTTGACAGGTGTTCGAGGGCTGTTGTTCTCTTCGTCCCCGTGTCCAGCAGCGGAGGGCGAGTCAAACATGTTCTTCATGTTGGCGACCTTGGCACGCTCCTGAAGGCGGCCCATGTCGCGCTCGAGAGTGACGCGGCGCGCCTTACGCAATGCGTTGGATACCTGACCCGTGTGCATGGGCAGCGGGCTCGGTGCGTTTAGGCTCGGCGTCGAGGGAAGCGCAAGGTTGCGGGCAGTGAATGTGCTCGGAAGCTGGCTCTTGCGGGGAGTGGACAGCTGGCCGTACTTCGATGGCGTTGTTGGTTCCTCAAACCCGTCCTTCGAGGGCGTGCCAGGAATGGGAGGAAGCGAAGAGTTGGCGTTCGACTCTGAAAGCATACGCACAACGTCCCGCTGCTTCTGGAGCTCGTCGGTCCACAGGCGGATCTTGTCGCGCTGCTCCTCGATGATGGCCTTCTGCTGATCGACGACCTTGTCCAAGCGCTGCAGCTCCTCGGTGGCGTGGCTGCGTTTCCAGCCCTCCACGTCCGGCGTGGACATGTCGCCAGTGCCCCGAAGGGCACCCAACGCGGATGCACTGAGGCCGGAAGGAACTGACGACACGCGGCGCAGGCCGCGGCTGGAGTTGGCAGCAACCTTTGCGGGCGACGAGCGACTCTTCTCAAGGAGCTGCTGGGCGAGCTTGTCCGCACGCGAGCGCTGAGCATCGACGTCGCTCTTGGCTGCGTCGAGCTCACCCTGTAAAGCGCGGAGCTGAGAAGCACCGTCCTTCTCGATCTTGGCGAGGGCAGCCTTGGCAGCCGTGAGCTGCGTAGCGACTCCGTCAAGTTCCTCAGTCTTGCTGGAAAGCTGTCCGCGAGCCTCCTCGAGCTCCTTCTTAAGGGCTGTAAGATTGGCAACGAGGTCTCCGGCAGCCGACATGTGCTGGGCCTTGACATCGGCAAGCTCCTTGTCGGCAGTGTCGCGCGCCTTCTTCTCGACCTCCAGGGCCGCAGTTGCAGCAGCGTGCTCGTCCTTGCTGCTCTTGAGTGCAGCAGTAGCCTCTTCGGCAGCCTTGGTGCTGGCAGCGAGCTTGGAGGAGACGTCCGCGAGCTTGGTCGACATCTCGTCCGCACTCGAGCTGGCCGCATCCTTCAAGGACTTGATCTGCGCCTCAGCCTCCTCTGTGCGTTTCTCCTGCGCCTTGAGGGCGGCGGTCTGCTCAGCGACCTTAACCTTCTCGGCTTCGGCCTCAGCCTTGGCGGCAGCAAGCTCCTTCTCGAGCTCAACGAAGCGCTCCTTTTGCTTCTGGAGTTCGGTCTTCGTTTCGACATGGGCCGCAGTCTCAGCCTCATGAGCCTTCTTCGAAGACTCGAGATCCGAGCTGAGCGTTTCGGCTCGAGAGGTGATAACCGCGTGTTCCTCAGAGATCTTTGCACGTTCCACTTTCTCCCTTTCGAGCAGGACCTTGTGCTCCTCCAGCTCAGCCTTGACGGACTCGGCCACATTGGCGCCGTCACGGAGCGCTGCGATCTCCTCGGCAGCCTTGTCGAATTGAACGGTTTTCTCAGCTAGCTCCTTCGTCGAACTCTCGTGCTGGGCGACCTTGGCGGCGAGCTGCTCCTTAACCTCGGCGAGGGAAGTGGTAACCGCTTCGAGTTCAGCAGTCGCTGCCTTCTTGGCGTCCTCAAGCTCGGCGGCGAGCTTTTCGTGGGCGGTCTTCATAGATCCCAGCTCAGCCAAGGTTTTCTCGTGAGAGTCCTTGGCCGCACCGAGCTCCTTCTTCAGTTCGTCGTGCTCGCCCTTGGTGGTAGCTAGCTCCTCGAACGTGCTTCCGAGCATTTCCTTGGCGTTCAAGAGCTCTCCAGAAACCTTCTCATGCGCCTCAGAAGCCGCGCCGAGTTGGGCGGCGTGGTCGGCGTCCTTCTTCTCGGTCTCAGCCTTGAGCTCGGCGAGTTCGGACGCAGTCTTGTCAGCGTTCTCCTTTGCAAGAGAGTGCTCCGTCTGAAACGCCTCGTGGTCCTTCTGAGCCTTATCGAGAGACTCCTTCAGCTTCGTCTCTGCCTGCTCCAGAGCTGTGATGCGCTCAACGTGCTTCTCAACCTGAGCGCGGTGGGAGTCGACATCGGCTTTGGCGTCGGCGAGTTGCTTCTCGTGTCCAGCGACAAGCTTCTCTAGCTCAACAACCTTTGCATCGCGCTCACCCTTGACGGCCTCGAGCTCAGCCGAGAGCTTGGCGAGCTGGGCGGCGTTCGCGGCGGACAGATCAGAGTGCGACTTCTTGAGATCAGCAACGCTGGTCTCAAGTACTTCGACCTGCTTCGACCTCTCAGCAACGGCTTCGGTGAGCTCCGCTCGCGCCTTCTGCAGCTCATTGAGCTGCTCCATGGCGTCCTTCAGCTGCTTGGCATGCTCCTCCTCCATGCGATTGAGGCTCGTCTTGGTCTCCTCCAACTCGGTCTCAACCTGAGGGAGCTTTTCAGCAAGCGGCTGCAATTCGGCAAGACTGGTGGCATGCTTAGAGATCGCATCCTCCTTTGAGGCGATAGTGCGTCGCAGCGAGGCAATCGTGACGTCGTGGTCGAAGTTTCTCTCAGGGTCGAGCTTCTCAATCATGACCGAGTGCTGGACCTCCTTAGGAGAGGGCTCGTCCTGGAACTCCTGGAAGCGTTCCTCGGGAACCCTGATCATTGTCGAGACGGCACGACGGTCCATGTGCTTGCTCGGCGTTCCCAGACCAATGCCAAGGTTCGCAGCCTGGGATGTCGACGTGAAGTCGGAGATACGGGGTCGCTTCTTCTTGGGCGGGGAGGCAGGGAGTCCTGTGCTACTGCGGGGCAGTTCACTGGTGAGAATCTCCCCATTGAGCTTTGAAATCTGCTCTGCCAGCTTGGCCTTCCGGGCCTCAAGCTCCGCGACCGACTCGGCAAGCTCACTAAGCTCGGTTGAGGTGGTAGCGGAAGAGGAGTCTTTCTCAGCTGTACGCTGCTGACCGAGGTTCTCGAGCTGGCGCTTGAGCGACGCGATCTCCATGTCCTTGGCCCTAATGACGGCACCCTCCGAAGATTGCAACTAGGCACGTTAGCTCTAATCCGTTCGATGTGAGAACTTACAATGTTCTTCCTGGCCTTTGTCTCAACCTGAGAGCAGCGCCCGGCAAACTTCAACGTCTCCAAGGTCTCAGCGCAGTGTGCCTCATCGGCAGACATGGTGCAGATGACGCAGATGTTTGAATCTCCGCCCAGGACATTCTCCAGGAGGTGAGTGAGCTTGGAGTTGCGGTAGGGGACGTGGCCGCGCTTGCCCTTCTCCGTGAGCTTGTGGACAACTTCACGCAGAGCGAAAAGACTCTGGTTGATGTGCTTGCCCTCGCCGCGGCGCTCGGCATCGGAGACGGCCTTTTCGGAACCGGCCAAGTCGATGAGAGACAGCCGCGAAACGCGAATGTCCTCCTCCCCGTCTCCTATGCGAGGGCGTGATTCGATCGTGATCATGAACACGGCGTGTGATCGAGAAGAACGTTCGTTCCAGTCGGTAGCACCGGTCTTGCGATTTTGGTTACCGCGCTCCAACAAGTCGACGACGTCCTGAGGAGTAGAGACAATACCCTCCTCAAGGGGATCGACATATACCTTGCCCTGCCCCGTCAGCTTTCGAGCTTCATTCGTTACCCACCCTGTCCGTACGAATCTGGGGCTGTACAACATCGTCCCCGTGTAACGGCCCCCGTCTGTTATTCAGAAGGTCGCGAAGTGATTCGTTGTAGATCTCAATGTAGGAAACACGAAGCAGGAAGGCGCGCTCGGTGTCCTAGGAAGTCAGCAGGGCCTAGAAATGACGGTCGTACTCACAGCCGTGATGGCGTCAAAGATGCCGTCCACTGCACATGGAATAATACCAAGCTCGGTAGGTGTACCCGACTGGCTGTTAGCAGTATGATCTCGTGCACTCAAGTCGGCGGCGACTCACCATGGTGTATGACTTTCCACTTCCTGTTTGGCCATAGCTAAGATTAGCTCATGCACATAATCGGCAGACTCACGCAAAGACAGTGCTATTGAATCCGGCCATCGCCTTCTCGACCATCGGCGCCACCTTGTCTGCATACAGTTCCGGTGTGGTACGAGGGTATTGGTGCACAGTGTCTTCTGTCAGTCTCATCGTCAGTAGCGAGCTTACCAAAAGTGTAGGTGTATTCAGCGTCGCGGCCTGCTGCTTTCCCCCCTCGTCGCACGATGTTGGGGTGAGCATCAGACAGGATCAAAGCATTGTCGGTGATCTCGTACGCCCTAGTAGAGAACCGAGAGTTGGTGGGCTTGATGCTGCACTGTCAGAACCTTGGCGCCCGCTGACCACTCACCGCATACAGACAACGACCTTGTCTTGGTTAACCATCGAAGCTCTGGGAGCAACGGACTTCCTAGCCGTCGCCGTGGGAGCCGGAATGGCAGGCTTGCGGGGTGGTGTCGAGGACGGAGAGCCGGCGGCGTTGGCTAAGCGGGCGTTGAGCGGCTCACGCTTCTTCATAGTTCTCGGGGTCGTCCCCTCGATGGCATTGACGACCTTGCGCTTTGGTGTCGATGGGCCCTCGACCTTAGCGACGCCCTTCACTCGCGGTTTGACGTCTTCTTCAGCATCTTGGGCCTCTCCGTCTCTCTGACGCTTCAGAGAGACTCTTCGCGGAGTGGACGGCATTTGGATTGCCAGACTATGCGGTTCCTCGAATTGACCAACGCCCAGGGTTCGTAGAGCGGCTTGATCGGGCTAACCGACGCAGGTTGTAGGGGGTCGGATTCGTGTCGTTCGACTTACTGAGTGTCGACTGGTGAGAGGTGCAGAGACAGGATGGTGTGTTGATGTGGGATAAAGTTCAGTAATGTTTGGATGTTTGGGATGGTTGTGTGTGAACCGGACTTGTGCAAGGTGTGCTTCCGTTGTTGTTTTGTTGTTGTGGTATCATGACACGGCAAGGAAAAGCAGCCACGCCCGCCCAGCCTGCCGCCCTGCCCTGGCGGACTGAGAGACCTGAAACGTGGTCCGCAGATCTCTCCAGCAGTGCTGGGGTTTCCACATCATTTTCTTCTTCATATCAGTGGGGCTCCAGGCCAAGGCCCATCACGCTCGGCAAGCGAGGGCGATCTCGATCGCGTCCACGCCGCGGGAACCTTACGACGAGCCTCAGCAGAGCGGAGAACGCTGTAACTTTTTTTCCACTGTTCGACGCATGCGCAAGGTACTCGACACCGGAAACTGATCAGCATGATTCGACCCCCGACTAGCAGGTGTGTTTCGTCGGTTTTGTGGAAGTCGCTGACATCCATCAGGCTGATCCTTGCAGCTCGCCTCCACCAGCAGCCTGCACAAACCCTCCTCCTGACCAGGCGCTTCCATCCGTCCTCGACGAGAGCTGATGTTCCTCAATGGCCTCAGCCGATTGTTCCTGAGCCTCCAGTGATGCCATCGGATGACTTGGACTCCAAATGCAAGGATGGCAAGGACGGCAAGAACGGCGGCAAGGATGAGAAGAAGCACGACTCTTGGTACCACGAGTGGGCCCACAGCCCTAGCTTCCAGGCGGCTCTCACTACGGTTGTTGGTCTGGGCGCCGTCTTTGCCGGCGGTATCGGCTATCTCCAGTGGTACAAAGCCCATGTTCTCCGTCGCGTAGGTCCTGATCAGCGGGCACGCAGCTGACGAGCAGGTCGATGGAGCTTTCGCCGGTGGCTACGTGAGCTTTGGGTATGCCATTCGGTTTAAACTGACGTCCAGGACCCTGCTCTGGAGCTCACCTCTGCAAAGTCGCCGCAGTCTAGCCACATCGTCCGCCGTGAGCAGAAGCTCATCGACGCCATTTTCAGAGGCGAGAAGGAGGGAGGTTACTATCTCGTGATCGGTCCAAAGGGCACGGGCAAGGGAACTATGATCCTCGAGTAGGTCGAAGTGCGACTCAATGCTGATGGAAAGTGCGATGCGTTCGGTTCATGCGGAGGGAGCATCGGTTTGCGAAGGTACGTGCGATTGTGGCGTGTGGTGACTGACATTAAGCCCATCCCGATCTGGAGGTCTTCCGTCTTCGTCTCGGCAAGGCCCTCGACTTCGACTTCTTCGAGGACTGGCAGGGATCTCTGTTCTCTCGCGCTGACCCGCGGTCGGGTGGCCCTCAGCTCGATGTTGAACGTGCGATGACCAAGCTTGAGAAGGTGGCGATCAAGTACACCAAGAAGCACGGCCGACCCCTCGTCATGGCGTTCACCAGTGAGCAGCAAGCGGTCAGCGGCCGGCTGACTCCCAGACATTCACCTTTTCCCGAACAACGAGGAGGGACATGCCATTCTCTACCAGCTTCAGCAGCGCGCTGAGGCGTGGGCTCAGGCCGTGGGTCATCTCGGCTTGCTCATACTGATCGATAACAGGGTATCATGACGATGGTCTTCACGACGGACGACTTCTGTGAGTGCTAGATGCTAAGCTTAGCTGATAGACAGGGTGCCTCGACAAGCTGAAGAAGAACGGCTCGCGCATGAGAATTCTGTCGGTTTACGATCTGTCCGCCTCGGAGTCAATCAAGGCGCTTCGCCAGCTGCGTGCCTTTTACCTCTCTCTGCGGAACAACGTGTCGGTCGACGATGTTCAGGTCGAAGATGACAACGTGCTTCGCCGCGTCTACGAGACCATTGGTGGACGTACCAGCTACATCACTCGCGTTGCGCGTGCCGGCATGATGATCAGTGAGTAACCCGGGAAGTCCCGCAGCTAACACCCCAGAGGAAGCGGATGAGCTGGTCAAGATGGAGAAGGGCTGGCTACTGTCGAAGTGCGTCTGGAGTGACAATGTCGTGAAACGCACACGCTGATGAAACCAGGATTGGTCTGATTCCAGAGATGGACGACGATGTCATGTAGGTTGACACTGACGTACGCAGAGCTTCGCTGACATTTCTCAGGGACGAGCAAAAGTAAATAACCCGTCGTTTCATATGTGGAGGCAGCGTGACAATTAAGCTAATCTTCCCAGGTGGTCGAGTTGCTCCTGGCTTCTTCTGCGGCACATGGCGCAGGAGGCAGCTCCCTTGAGGCACTTGAATCGCGAGATCGAGAAGCTCGAGGAGGACCCAGAGAAGGACCTCGATCTCGATGAGATCCACCTCACCCCTGCTCCTGCCGACGACAGAGCAGTGGAAGCTCACGATTCCGACAGGCCTGAGATCTCCGAAGAGGAGCTGAACACGGACGTCGACCTGCCGCGTGTGACCTATGACGATGCGCGACGACTCATGACGCGCACCGACTTCTTCGAGGGCTTGGACCACGACAATGTAAGTAGGGGCAGTGGGAGTGGGCAACGTGGGCTGTTGCGCTGTGTTCGGTGAGCGGAGTGCCGTGACGCGTGCCCATCAACGGTCATGTCAACATGGCCATGACAGGCACAGCTGGTGCTTCACGTCGCAGCGCAACACCATCACGCCGCGTTGAAACACTCGGAACAAACTTTGAGAGAAGCGCGCTGACGCGGAACCTGTGCAGATCATAACAATTGACGTAAGCTTAGGAATAGAGTTCAGTTCTTCGGCTCCTCATTGGAGCGTCTCTGCTTTTGCAGCGCCTGCGCTTGGTCTGGGGCCAGATGACCCCAACCCAGGGCGGCAAGCGCATTCAGCGCTTCCGTAGCGTTGTATTCAGGCGCTCGCTTGAAGGTAGCGCAGGCAGTGTGAACTGACCTCGTATCGCGCTAGCGAGGGCGCAGCTGACGCCAGGTTAACCACGATGTGCGCCCCGACTCGATGATCATCCTGCGTGCGGCGCAGGAGGTCGTGTCGCAGCCAGGCTTTGACGAGATGCTGGATCAAACGCGCGATCGCGTCGACGAGATTGAAGGTATGTGTCTTGGATCGTGTTCTTTTCAACGCCTCGTGATGGGCGCGATGGTCGCGCGGTGAATTGCGCGCAGTGCGCTGCCCTGTCTTCTTCCCTGTTCCACTGTGCTCTGTGCCCCTTCACGCCCCTTTGCTGGTCATGTTTGGGCCGGAGAATGCAAAGGGGGCATGCAAGCTGGGAACGCCTGCGTGCGGGTGGGGGCTTGTCACTGGATCCGCTGGAGCGCGAGCCTGACAGCTCGACCGAGGCGACGATGTTCAGGTGATGGAGACATGAGACCGGGAGCATAACCGTCTTCTGTGAATTGGAGGGAGCCGACGCGCGTGGAATCGAGACGCGCCTCAAGCGTGATGGACACGCGTCTGGGCTCCCTATCTCCCTCGCTTCTCTCCGAACGCTCCTGGACGCTCCTGGGCTCTCCTGGCTCGTGGACCCGGGCTAGGGAGCCGAACACCAGGGTGGCCAGGGTTGGCCGGTTGGGGCAGGGCGCGCGCCCCTGGGTCCGGTACGCCCGAGGCTTAAGCTGGCTCAGACGTCTCTCGTCTATTGCCTTACTTTTGCCTTCACAAGGCACGGGACACAACATTGCGCTCCGTTCCAACCAACCAGGCCCTAGCCTTCGGACCCTGGAAACGTGGCGTCTCATTACGAGGGATCCGAGGGCCATGAGCCAAATCGAGCCTAATGAGCCAAGTTCCTGGCGGATATGAGCCCGACCTGCGCGCGGTCCGCCAGTCCTCCACCACTGCCACACCGCCGCTCCTCCTCCTCACGACATCTCTTCTGCTTCTCTTCAACGCTTTACATGCATGCTGACGTCCCTACTGGTCTGCATAGACAATCTGAAGTGCTTCTTAAGTCGAAATTCTCGGCTTTCCTTGGGAAGACGGAAGACGGACGTACGAGGGTCGACTTTATCGGGTATGGCGACCACTATGTGCCCGTCGACGACGAGGAGGACGGCGACGACGACAAGGGTAAGGACGACAAGTCCAAGAAGGACAAGGACGACGGCAAGAGCAAGCGCCTTGTCTGAGCCTATCCTGTGTCTACTCGGCACGCGAGTTGCAGACTCTGCGAGCTCGATACTCGGACTCGGCGATGTGCGGGAGATAGTCGGGGCGGATGACGGGACCCATCATAGAACAATCCACGGCCGAATATGCATCTGCGGCTTGGGAGCGCCAACGCCATTCGACGGGTCATGCTTCCGCTGTGTGCCGCTGCATCACGTACATGACGGCGTGATCGGCAGTGATGCTGTGATCTGTTGCTTCATCAACATTGCAAGAACATGCATCAAGCATAAGCACGAGACATCGACGACCACAGCGATGCAATGTCTGTCTGCCAAGCGTGGTTAGAGGAGCGGGTCGTGCGGTGGCGGGCGATTGGTATAACAAGTTCAGGGCACATGATGGACCTGTGAACCCTGTTGCCCTGTGTCTCCCTATGACTCTCATCTGCTGTGCATTGTCGTATCGTGACAGGTTCAGGTTCAGGACTGCACAACGGGCAGGCAGGCAGGATTGGCGAGTGCGCATGCCTGAAGTTAGATTTCTCAGAATGTCTCCGCGGCACTCTCGACTCCAGAGTGTGAAGCATGGCCCGACTGATTATCGTTAGTGGGCTTGCCGCGTTCTTCTAGCCTGCGGGTTCTGAGCTGCTTGTGCGAGGATTGCGTACTGCGAGGGGGTCCATTTATTCCAGTAAGAGTAATATGCATGGGCAGAAGGCAGGAGGGCTGGTCAGTCATGTGTGAACGAGGATGGACGAGTCGGGAAGTCGGGAATGACACGCAAGAGGGGGATGGACGCGCCAATCGCAGGTCGGATTTCATTCCCAGGGAGGGCAGGTGTCCGCAGGGAGTGACGGTATTGTGTGCTTGTGCACACGGTGTACAGTGGGTGGTGTCGCCTCGCCTCGCGCCGTTTTACGGGAGAAAGGAACACACACACACACAAGGCTAAGTCTAATCCAGTCAGTGCTGAGCGCGCAGAGCGAGCTGGGCCAACTGGCGACCGGCGCGCGGGGGCGGAGCGTCCACCAGATAGGCCCACGACATTGCATTCTGAGCGCTGTGACCGCCGTTCCTGGCCTGCCCCTGGCGACCCTGCGTACCTGGGTCGGACTGTTGGGAGCGCTGGCAGGTCGACTATGCAGCGCCTTGGCCCGCGCGCCCTCGGGGCTGCCGCCTGTGTCCCTGGGCGACCCCCTTCTGCCCTTGCTCTGCCATTCATTTGCAGTGCGCCTGTCTTTTGCGTTAGCTCACCGTACGCACCTGCTCCTGCCAGTGCAGACTCTGTCTCGCGCTCCTTAGCCCGTAGTGGTAGTCCAGGAGTCAAGTCATCTTCTTGATTCATCTTCATTATCCTTTCATCTGTCACCCCGTGTCTATCCCCCCCCCCCTCACCCTCACCCTCCCTTCCTCGCCTCCATCGAACAGAACGCAACCACCTCGCGCTCCATTCCTTTCCTCTTCTTCTCCCATCCTCATCCTCGCCTCGCTGCAACATCTCTCATCCACTGCAACTCTTTCCACACATACACTTTTGTAGCACCCGTCTTTCCTCCCGCATCTCTCTCATACCCCACCACACCCATCCACACAGCTCAACTCTTCAGTCATTCTTTTCCCCTTACTCTCCTTTCCTGACCAAGCTCTACCCCCCTTCCACCAGTTCCCCCCTCTTCCCCCGGCGTGTGCGCATAGGTGTCGATCCAATCATCCGTTTCCCTCGTCTACACACTGTCCACAACCTCGTTCACCTCAATGTCCACCCCGAGCTCCAAGCAGCACCACCACCACTTCAACGACGAGAACAAAACCCCTGCAAACTTAAAGCTTCACCACGACGCGCCGAGGTCGTCCTCCAAGCTCAACCACCTGTCGTCGACTAGCGCTGCGCAACAAACGCCCGCTCGCCATCGCCAACCGTTGGCTCCTTTCGACAACATTTACTCGCGCTACAACACTTCTACCCCGTCCAAAGGAACTCCAGTCACCCCGGCATCGCGTATGAGGTCGAGCGGCACGCCCAAGGACGCGACTCCCGTCCGCCCTGTCGTCACCAAGGTTGACCCCGACGCGCGCGAACTCCCTCTCCCGAAGGGCCTTGCCTTTGCGCGTCCTGCCGCGTCGCTGCTGCCGCACCCCACTCCGCCGCAGCATCGCCATGCATCCCCGCGCCATGGGTCGCCGTTCCACCACCCGCATCACTCGCACAGCATGCCGCCGCCGATGATGGCGCACCACTCGCCCCTCCCGCACCACATCCACTCCACGCCGTCGGCTCGGTCAGTGATGACATACGCTTCGTCCCCTATGACACACTTGCCCTCGACCCCCGACATGCACGCGTCGCCCTACCCTCCTGGACCCATCGAGCTGCACGACCTACTTGCTCCCGCTCGTTTCCCAGGCCCGCTCCCTCAAGCGTACCTCAACCAGGGTGAGATGCCTTCCAACGGCAGCGGGGGCGGCAACGACGACAATGCTGCCAACGACGAGAGCAGTGCGAACGCGCGCCGAACGCTTGTTTCGTGCAACCCTTGGGACTACCGTCCCGAGGACCACGGCAAGAACAAGCCGCGTCGACGCTTCTCTCCCGGTGAACTCGACATGCTTGAAATTCTGTGGAGCATCTCGCACAACCCGCACAAGTGGCAGCGTCAGAAGCTTGCCCGTTGGTTTGGATGGTGAGTCACGAGCTAGCAAAAAATCGTACTCATGCGTTTGCGCGTCAGTCGGTTGACGCGGGGACGTGTGCGTACGATTGAATATGCACAGAGCATAATGAGGCGCTAACATTGTTCAGCACAACGCGCCACCTGACCGTGTGGTTCCAGAATCGTCGTCAGGATCTCAAAAAGGCTGAGACCCTCGTCCAGATGGCGGAGACCAACCCCGACACTGCTTCGCGTGCCCTCGCCGCCGTCCAGCGTGCGAACCGCGGCGACGCGTTCAAGTTCACCCCGGAGCAGCAGCAGGTGATGATGGACATTGTCAGCGACCGCCTGCTTCCCGAGATGTGGTTTGCGCAGCAGGCTTCCGGCTCATCGCCGACGCCGAAGCGCTCGCCCTCGCCCATGGGTGCCACCCACATGCTCCCTGCCGAGCGCCGCCTTTACAACCAGGGTGGCCCGATGGCCATCGCGCCCAAGCCTCGACAGGAGCCCTACGCCATCAAGCCTCTCCGCCGAGGCTTCTCGCTTGACGATGTCTGCACCGACCGCGAGCAGAGCATGAGCTACAAGCCGCTCGCCCGCCCTCGCCCCCGCGTCGACGAGTACGAGTTCGACCAGATGCACAAGAACGATCCCCGTTACCGCGAGGCGTTAATCAACATGCTTCCGTCCGAGCTGTCGTCCGACGCCGTCGAGCCTCCTGAGGACGCCGAGGATGAGGAGTCTGCTGTTGACGAGGACTCGCCGACCCGCAAGCGCGCTCGTCACAACCCGAAGCCGCGACCCACCTTACCGTCTATCGGCTTGGGTCGTCCCGCCGGCGCTGGTCACAAGCCGCGCTCCAGCTTCGGACGTGCGTCCAGCTCTGACGTTCTCGCGTGCTCGTCCCGTGCCCGCTTCCTCGCCAACAACGGCATGCCTGCCAACGGCGGACCGCAGCCCCCACGAGCGGTCACCGACCCGGTTCCGTCTCGCGCTACGTCGGCTGGCCCCTCGGCTGGTGGTGTGCCGCCGGTCCCTGAGCACCCTAGCCGTATCGTTGAGCCGTCCCACGCCGAGGCTGAGAAGATGCGCAAGCTCTCGCGCCAGGGCTCGTGGTCTCACCTGCCTACACTGAAGCACCGCGACTCTTTCGACCGATCGCGTGCCGAGGCCACCATTGCTGAGGCTTCTTCGCCTGTGCCCAGCGCGACGCGCTCGCCGACCCCTACCGAGCCCGTCTCGCCACGCACTGCGAACGGCAGTGAGGGCTCGCGCAAGACATCCTCGTCGTCGGCTGCTGAGGCGTCCACACCGCCCAGCACGTCCGCCGCTGACAACAAGCCGCGCCTTCCCATCCCCGAGGGCCGCAACATCTACTCGTTCTCGACTGAGCTCGAGCCCGAGACGAAGCGCGGCGCGCAGGAGATGGACGAGAACGTTCTCACGGGCGCGCACGCCCTCATGGAGCTTTTCCGCGGGCGATGAGCAACCCCAAGCACTCGCGCAGCTTTAGCGCACGGAGTGATCGCCGCGACTCAAACGCGCAACTGTGTAGAACACGGACAGTTGTGGAGCCCGCGATCAAAGAGTGGTATACGACACGACGGCATCTGGCCATAATAGAAACGAACATCTACCCCCATACCGACATTAATAAACGAGGATAGTACTGCGACTTGGGTTGGCCCGCAGAATTGGGACCCGGAGAAGTTAAGGTAGCGAGAGGAAGGAGAAGAGAAACGACCCCCATACCCATCGACCGGCCGAAGCTATTAGAACCCTCAGCAGCATTTTCGAGAGAGCGAGAGAGCATCTGTACCCCACCTACCAACCTACACCCACAAACCAAAGCGACTCGCTGACTTCACGGCGCAGCGCCAAAATGTCATTTAAACGTCTCAGAGTCTCAGTCTCTTTTTGTAGCGACGCAAGTCGATGACCCTATGCAATTGATACCCTACCGCTTTTGACCCTTGGATGTGAGGAACATTTGGAACTGGACCGGGGGCCGCGCGCCACGGCGGGTGCGGGGTGCAGGGCCTCAAAAGCGCCCGGTGCAATGTGCGCGCCCAGGAGGTCAGGTGTGGGCGCAATGTCACGCCAATGTGCAGCCGTGTGGGCCGGCCAAGCCAGCCCGGCAGGTATCCAGGCATGCCAGGCATGCCAGGTCGTAGGCTGGAATTTGGGCTGACTGGTGCAATGTGCGTCTGGCGGACGATGTGGTGGCTTCATGGCGGCAATGGTTCAGCCTGCAAGCCCAACCGGCCCAGTTCAGCCAGTCGCACTCCAGGAAGCAGGAACTAGCTCCGCAACTACGCAGGCTATAATGCGGCCTGTCTAAGACGCTGCGTCTAAGGCTTGGGGCGAGATTGGGCTTGCGAGCTTGGGATGCCAGGCTGCCCGGCTGAAATTGCGGAAGGGTCAAAAGGTCATACCACGGATCTCGGCGTCTAAGTGGACATTACGAGCGCAGGCGCGCAGGCGTATGACGACATCCTCCGAGCCATTGCCGGAATCTTCAGCTGGAAATCTCATCCGACCTCCTTCAGCACTGCATCATAGCGCACTACATCATAGCTGGCAACTGTTGATGTCTGCGCGACCCGGTGCTCGCAGACTGCTCACATCCTCCACATTACGGTACACCCGACCGACAACATCTCCCAGATTAGTGCTTCCCATTTCCATACCTTCGCCTTCGGTATCGCGATTATCAATAGTTCAGTTAGGACCTAGACACTACGGCACCATGACGGGAACGGACAGGAAAGACAAGAACGACGCCGTGCTCCAGCTCGTGCAAAAGCTCATCCCGCCTCTGAGCCCGACGCTGCACAAGGGGCAGGCTGGTGAGTCTCCCTCAACTGTGCTCTTCAGCCTCACACCTACTCTCACAGGGAGACGAAGCTACCACGCCCATATGGTCAAGCTGACTCGCAGGTCGTGTCGGTGTCCTTGGCGGCAGCGGAGACTACAGCGGTGCGCCGTTCTTCTCTGCGTTCGGCGCGATGCGCTTCGGTGCCGACCTCGCGCATGTCATCTGCGAGCCGGAGGCCGGCAACGTGATCAAGACCTAGTAAGTCTTATCTGCTCTGGTTCTTCCAGCTGCAGGCACCCGCATGCGGAGCCGTAGCTAACCCCAGTGCGCCCGACCTAATCGTGCACGGCACGCTGATCGAGTCCAAGGGCCTGAAACCAGCCATCGACGAGATGAAATCTGTGATGGAGCGCCTGCACTGTCTCATCATCGGCCCCGGCCTGGGACGCAGCGAGTTCATGCAGGGCTGTGCGCGCGAGGCGCTCAAGCTCGCGAAGGAGATGGACGTCGGCGTGGTCATCGATGCCGACGGCCTGTGGCTCATCAACAAGGAGCCCGAGCTGGTCAAGGACTGGCCGGGCCAGTGCCGCGTCATCCTGACGCCGAACATTATGGAGTTCAAGCGGCTGTGCGAGGCTCTCGTGAGTGCACGGCTGACACTACTGGCACTGCAGTGGATCAGCGTGAAAAATGCGGCTGACGCCAGGACCTCTCGTCCTCGAACGCGGAGGAGAAGTGCGCCGCCCTCGCGAAACGGTTCGGAAACGTCGTCATTGTGCAGAAGGGAGGCGAGGACCGGATCTCCCAGGGACGCGAGCTGCCCCCTGCCTTCAAGGTCGAGGGTGACACGCTTGTCGACTCGACGCAAGGTGGCCTGAAGCGAGTCGGCGGACAGGGCGACATTCTCTCTGGCAGCACGGGGACTTTGCTCGCCTGGGGCCGGCTCTGGAGCCAGGGCACTTACGAATCTGTCGGCGCCCCGCCGGACGAGAAGCTGGAGGAGCACATTGCGCTGCTGGCTGCTTATGGAGGAAGTAACTTCAACAGACACCTGAGCCGGGCGGGATACAAGAAGATGGGAAGGGCAATGGTCACGCACGATCTGCTCGAGCTCATTCATCCCGTGTACGATGAGATGTTTGGAGCGCAGCAGTCTAAGCTCTAGCTTCAGAAAGTATGCATATCAGAAGTGGAACCTAGTACATCTCGAGACTCTGTGGCGTCAGCTCCGGAAGACATCTAGCTGCAAAGCGACCAGCTCTGACTCACCATGCCGTCGTTGATCTCGTAGTCTTGCAGCTGCACATGGTCCTTGAACGCCGTGTACCACTTCTTGAGAATGATCTTCTGCGCGTTCGTACCCGTCTGCGCCGCGATGAGCTTCTTCAGATCACCCACTGTGTCCGTCGGAAGGCACTTGACGCGAACTGCCGTCAGCTCATCCCACACCATGTGCAGCTCACCCTTCCGGCCCATACGGTCGTTCGCGATGACCTCGATCATGCGTCCGGGACGAATCTTCATCGCGGGCCCCGTGGAGCTGAACACCTTGCCGTCCTCGGAGGGCTTCTCCTCGCTCCGTCCCGCACGGTCGGGATGCATCCTTCCGCGGTCGCGATCACGGTCCCGGTCGTCGCGGCGGTAGTCTCTCCGGTCGCGATCCCTGTCGTCCCTCCGATCACGGTCGTCTCGGCGATCGCGGTCGCCATGGTCCCGTCCCTTTACGCCGATACGGTCGAGCGGGTCGGTCGTGCGCTTGAAGCTCCCCACGCCGGCCGCGGGACCAAGCATGCCGCCAACGTTGCCCATCGTGTTTCTCACTCCCTGTTCGCGGGTTCCGCCGAATCGTCGCGGAACCTCACCACGCTCACGACGCTGAGCACGCTCCTTCGCCGTCTCCTCCTCCCCAATTTCGGCGATTGAGCGGGAAGAGGAAGGCTGGCCATAGCCCGAGCTGCTCTTCTTGTAGAACGAGAGCTCCTTCGGTCGTCGTTCCGTCCATGGCCGGGAAGAGCGGCGGTCGCCGTCGTCACGGTCTCGGCGCGGGGAGCGCGAGCGGTCACGGTCCCTCCTTGGAGAACGGGAGCGGTCTCGGTCACGTCGTGGTGATGGCGAGCGAGGCATGGTCAATGATGCGAGAGGAGTGGGTGATCGAGAGTTGTTTTCGTCATGCAGCGGCAAGTGGTGGCAAGCAATGTTAGGATTTACCTCCGTTTTGCCGCTGCTCATGAAGCGTGTGGAGCTCCGCATCCGAGAGTCCACTAAGCTGCACCAAGAGACGGAAATCTGTATTGCGTCTTCCTCCATCCTTTCACTCGCTCACACATCGACAGCCGAGTCAACATGGAAGCAGAAGAGGTCCTCGGACCCTCCCGACAACGATCAAAGTCCAAGGGCAAGAAGCGAGAGAGGGAGCCGGAGCCTTCACCAGCTGCCGGACCCTCGACACCTGGCACTCCCGCTTCGCAGGCGTCACAGGACGAGGAGGGTGAGGAGCCGGCTGATGAGGTGAGCTGTGTATGTCACTATCAAAGCTAACGCTCAGCTTCTGATTGCCTTCCGCTCCGAAGTTGTCGGCATCCAGCACTACAACGGCCTCGTCGGCGCAGGCGAGTACGTTATGCTGCGCCGGCAGCCGCAGAATCCCTACGACAGCAACGCTGTACAGGTGAGCTCACCGCTACCACTTCCAAGCTGAACCCAGGTGCTGAATGCTGCGGGTGATCAGGTCGGCCACGTGCCCCGAAACACCGCTGCGCGCATCGCCCCTCTCATGGATGCGCGCTTGATCACCGTCGAGGGCCGAATGATCGGGCAGAACCTGGATGGCAAGCACCGCTTCAAGCTGCCTATGTGAGCTTGCACAACTTACAACTTGAACATAGCTGACAGCAGGGATATGTGCGTGTACTGTCGTCCTGCGCATCGACCGCACCTCGAGCCAGAGTTCGAGTGGATCACGCCCATGGGTCAGAGCTTCGAGATGCTCCGCCGCAAGGGGCAGGACCCCAACCAGACCGCGTTCTACGACTACGGCACGCGTGGCCAAGTTAGCAACTCGAACGATAAGCACGTGGAGAAGCTGCTGAAGGGTCTGAAGCAGGTCTCGGCAGACGAAAAGGCGGCGGACGACGTTATGGTGGGTACCCCTCCTGTGTTGTTCCTAACCCGGCAGGCCGCACTCACCGCCGATATGGACGTCACCAAGCTCCCGCTGCTGGAGAACCCACCGGGCGTTGCGAATGGTGATCTCAACGTGGACCTGCTCCCGCACCAGTCCCAGGCGATTCGCTGGATGATTGACCACGAGCACCCCGAGTTGCCCAAGCTCGGTGAACCCGCTGTGCAGTTCTGGTCCAAACAGAAGGGCAAGGGCAAGAGCGGCGGGTACTGGCTGAACGCGGCGACGAAGACGCCGCAGGAAGCAGACCCAGAGCTTGGCCGCGGTGGCATCATCGCCGACGGCATGGGTCTCGGTAAGCTCACAGTGATTTATGTACACTGACACCAGGTAAAACTCTCTCCACGCTCGGACTCGTGCTCGCGACAATGGAAGAGGAACCGAGCGAGTTTTACAGTGACACGACACTTGTCGGTGAGCTCCCACTTGCTGATTGCGAAGCTGACTCGCAGTGTGCCCTCTGTCTGTGCTGAGCAACTGGCAGAAGCAGATCGAGGATCACGTCGCGCCTGGAAGGCTCAGCTTTTACACGTATCACGGTGCGGGCGCAAAGGGCGTCAAGGGCAAGGAGCTTGTCGAGTATGATGTGAGCTTTCACCCGGGATCAAGAGCTAACAATAGGTCGTCCTTACTACTTATCAGACTCTAATGGCCGAGGCCGGCATTGCCGCAGCAGTCAAGGGAAGCAAGCAGGCGAAGATGAGCACTAAAAAGGGCCCACTCATGAAGGTGCACTGGAAGCGCGTCGTCGCCGATGAGGGGCACATTCTGAAGAACCCCAAGGCCAAGAGTACGTGCAACTATCACTGAGTGCGTGCTGACTCGTCTCCAGTGACAAAGGGTTTCGCCAATCTGCAGGCTGAGCGTAGGTGGATAGCGACCGGCACTCCGATCGTGAACTCGCCAACGGATCTGGGTACGCTGCTGGCGTGCACGCGAGTGTGCACGCCGCTGGACAAGCCAGAGTTCTTCAAGTCCCTCGTGCTGCGCCCCCTGCGTTCTGGGTCTGCCGAAGCAGGTCGCCTGCTGCAGGGCATTGTCGGGCAGGTCTTGCTGCGTCGCACGAAGGACACAGTGGATGCCGATGGGCGGAAGCTGGTCGAGCTCCCTCCGATTGAGTACTACCAGTGCGAAGTGCAGCTCGATCCGGACACCCGTAAGACGTACGACGAAGTGCTCGAAGTATCAAAGCAACGCTTCGAGGAGAGTCTTCGAACGGGAGAAGTGAGCTCTGCAACCACTGACGACTGCTAACCCCAGCCTGGCGCCAATATTCTTTCCATGTTGACGAGAAGTGTGTAGCTGGAAACATCGCTGGCAAGAACTAACGACAGTGCGCCAACTGTGTCTTTCGTCAGATCTCGTCCCAGAGAACTACCTCGAGGAACTGAAGCGGCCAACTCCAAAGGGCTCTGCCGTGAAAGCAGTCAAGCTTTCGAAGGAGGAGCAGGATCGTCTGATTGACAAGCTGAGGCAAGCGATCGCAGATCAGGAGGAATGCTCCGTAGGTGCACTTTATTGTTGTCAAGACTGACATCAGGTGTGCTTTGACGTTCTTGCGGACCCGCGTATCACCGACTGCGGACATCCCTGTAAGTAATTTGGCTGTCTCCACAAACTGATCTCAGTCTGTCTCCTGTGCATCAGTGAAGTAATCAAGCGACAGGGACTCTGTCCGATGGACCGGCACAAGCTCTCCATGGCATCGTTGCTTGAGCTGCCGCCAGACCTTGATCTAGTGCCAGACGATGTGGTCGTGAAGCCCGCCGCTCGTTCGGCCAAGATTGCCGAGCTCGTGAAGTACCTCCGTGCATTTGACGCTGGTGACAAGACACTTGTGTTCTCACAGTTCACGAGCTTCCTGGACCGCGTCGCGGGCGTGCTCGAGGACGAGGGAATGACCTACTGCCGATTCGACGGCTCGATGCCGGCTAAGAAGGTCAGACGCTTACTCGTCATTGAACTGACAGAAACAGCGACGTGACGTGATTGCGAACTTCCAGAGCCAGGACGAGGACTCGCCTCGTGTCATGCTCATCTCCCTCAAGTCGGGAGCGGTCGGTCTTAATCTGACGGCTGCGAGCAATGTGTTCCTCGTGAGCTTCTCGTTTGATCTGACCCAGCTAACAGCAGTGCGATCCTTGGTGGCAAAGCGCGATCGAGGCGCAGGCTATCGATCGCGTGCACCGCGTAAGTTGTGCGCCGACCGGCTGAAACTGACGTACAGATGGGACAGCGCAAGATTGTGCGTGTCTTCCAGCTCATTGCCGCCGATACGGTGGAGGCCAAGGTCTTGGATATCCGTGAGTTAGGCGAGACGAAGTGAACTGACCCAACAGAGAAGCGCAAGGATGCCCTTGTGGCGAAAGTAAGCGGACGGTGTTCTTCACGAGCTGACTACAGGCATTCGAGAAGAGCGGCACCAAGGCGGATGCGGCAGCAAAGAAGAAGGCGCGCTTCGAGGACCTGAAAGAGATCTTCGGCGTCCAGTAGCACCGGTCTTGAAAATTAAGTTGTATACACATATGCATCATGTACAAACAGTCTTGGAGGAGTACAATCAAATGGCATGCGTCTCGACGCCAACGACGCGCACGCCCTTCTTCCGCGGCACATTGTCGGTGAGAAGGTTGCAGCCTGCTTGTTAGTCAACTTATACGGCAGAACCACTCACCCCACACGCGGACCTCCTTCATGGCGTCGCAACCATCAAGGATGTCCTTGACGGTGAAGTCGTTCGCGTTGCGGCACCACGAGATGTCCAAGAACTCGAGATTCTTGCATTCCCCAAGACGCGACAGCTGCTCGCGCTCCGCGCCGCGCCAGCCACAAAGCGAGAGAGTTTGTAGCGTCTGTCCACTGTGGTTGATCAGGTCGTCCAGAGATTGCAGATCGTGGCCCTTCTCGAGGTCAAGCTGGATGAGACCGGGGCGCTTATTTGCCTTCAGCGCGCGGAAGAAACGCATGAGCCCCTCGTCGCTGAGGTCGACGTGGTGCAGAGCCAGATGCGTCAGGTGTGGGCAGTACTTCGCGATCGCGTCGAGGACCTCATCGCTCAGCTCCGGGTTGTTGCTCAGGTCAAGCTTAGTCAGCTTGCCTCCCACGGCGGAGAGAAGCTCTGCCACGGCATCGTCACTGAGCGGCGTACCGGGGCTCGTGAGGTCGAGGTGCTCGAGCTTCTTCAGCTTGGCAATGATTGGAAGCCACTCGCTGTTCAGCCTGCCGATCTCGCTGAGCCGGAGCTGCTTTAAGTGCGGCGCGGACGAGACGAGTACTTCGAGCGTGTCCTCGTCGAAACGAGGGCTTTGCGTAAGAAGGAACTGATCGAGCTGGCCACCGCGTGCCCGGAGGAACGCATCCCACCCCTCCTGGCGCACAAGGAAGGGCGCATAGAGCTCCAGCTCGCGCAGTTCTTTCATGCTCTCCGCCCAGTCCTTCAGCGTGTCCGTCTGCATCTGTCCACAGTACAGCAACGTCAGGCTCTGAAGGTGCGGGCACAATCGCGCCATGGCCTTGTAGCTGTCATGAACAAGGTCTGTGGTCAGTGAGAAAGTGAGAGTCAACTCACTCGTGCAATCGTACATGGCCAGCTCGGTGCGGTCGACGCTGTACAGCAGCTTGGCAGTTTCCGGCGTCAAGCGCCGCGACTTGCAAATGATCTTGCACACCTTGTCTAGATTGATCGCTCCAATGTCGCCGAGTGCGTCCACCTCCTCGATGTACTTGCCAATGATCTGTCGTCAGCTACGCCGTGCCTCGTCGTAACCAAACTCACGCCGATGCAGAGATCCGCAAGGGCAGGCGCGCCCTTGACGACTTCGTAGTGAACAATCTTCTGACGCGCATCCTTCTTCGCTGGTGCCTTCCTCGGTTTCTTCGCTTTGGCGTATGCGTCGATTCCTAGTTTAGGACAGCAAGAGAAACACAGCCACGTCTGCTTGTGCTGCGGGTGCTCCTTCGTGTACGCCGTCTCATCGTCAGCGCGCGGCCCAGTCAGGAGATAAGGTACTCACAACGGTGAACTTCTTTCCGCACTCTCCGCAGTTCATGAACTCTCCAACGCCCTTGAGCGGCTGCGGTCGAACCTGCGGCCCGCGCTTGGCAGGCGAAGGTTCCTCCCTTGCTACAGCGGGCTCGGGGCCGTCTGCATCCAGATCGTCGGAGTCGATGCTTGCCGCTCTGGCTCGCTTGGCGGGGCGCACCTCCTCTTCCTCCTCCTCCTCCTCTGCCGGCGGTGTCAGGTCATTGGAACCTGAGGGTCCTGCCTCTGCATTTTCTGTCTCGCCAGTATTGTCTGCCGGGGTAGATGCGTACGGGTTCTGGTTGAATCGTGTTGAGTCTACGCCAAGAGACTGAGTATCAGTATGGAGGACTATAGGTGCGCTGCTTACCGCAAGGAAATTTGTCAGCGCCGAGGTTGGGCCTCGGACAGTACCGTCATCTCTCCTTCGAGACCTGGGCGGCATGGTAGTTGAGCGCGGCGACAGAGGAAGATGCAAAACCTAGGAGGTCTGTAACCGCACCTCCTCCACCCACCGATCGACATGGCACAGTCAGGGTGAGTCAACCTCCAACTTTTGCCACCACCGTGGAAAACAAACGGAGACGTTTACGTAAACTCATCGACGTTCGCGATCGGCTCATCTTAACGTAGGGCGAGAGATGTTGACGTTATATCTCAGCCGAGCTCGCCTAAGGTGCCCGCTGCGTCCGAGGTCACAGCACAGCGAGGCGTATCGCGCAGCACAGATTGATCCGGCTCTAGTCTTCGGACTGGCCTTCCTCTTGGTTCGGGCTTGAGGTATTCGCCAAGAGGAAGGAGTCGCCAGCGAGCGTAGTCTTCTCAGCCCACTGGACGAAGACGTGTCGAGTGGTGAGAAGCAGTGCGCACATGCACCTTTCGTTACAGATAGCCAAGGTGCATATCCTGGTAGTTAACGGAGTAGTTTCTCTCCAGTGTTCTCTTTCATCGCTGACCCCGAGGCACCATGAGCGGACCGACTATTCCTGACTATTGACAGAGGGTGCGGCGTCTTGTAAAGTTTAACGGCGCGAGATAAGTAGTACTTTTAGGAGATGACCATGATTGCAGACGCGTGCGACGCACACACCTACTACGTATGCATCTTCTCGGCGCATACATGCAGTTGGGAAGACACACACATCCTACACATCCGGCGAGGTGGTCGGGTTATCGGATGCAATGGATGGGGAATACGTCATTCGTCAGCTGCTTCTGATTTTGTGACCGGGTATTGAATGGTTGCGATTGGAGGCAACATATCTCAGACGCGGCGTTCTTGATATCAATACCAACTTGATCTCTCACTTGTCTCTCTCCACGCCAGGCTCAAGGTTTCTCCGAACGTCTGTCGCTTCACACCCGCACACTCCTTCAGAACAATTGCAATCATGCTGCGCTCGATGCGCTCATCGTTGGGACTGGGCTCCAGGGCTCGTGCCGCCTATCGTAGTGCCGCCGCCCGCACTGTCCCTACCCCGACTTACTTCTCCCGAGGCAATGCTACTACTGCCATTCCCGTCAAGGCCGAGGCCAAGCAGGAGGCTAAGCAGCAATATGTCACTCTTCAGGAGATCGACAGGCTCTTGACCCACATCAGTCGTAAGTACAGCTGGCAAGCCTCTGGCCCGATCGCGTCATGAGGCCTCCGGTGAGGCACTTGGGCAGGTGACTACCTTGTCCAAACGTTTGGCCGCACTCTGGCTTCCAAAGTGGCTGTCCAAAGCTGTTCATTATAAAACATCCCAAAGTTATCGGCACCAGCTGACCTTTACAGAGTCGTCGAAGAAGGCTAAGGATGACACGCCGCTCGTCATGCGCGCCCATCCGGTCCCCTGGATGAAGCCCGAGTACATCACCCCCGAGCTCTCTGGCCAGGCTGCCAAGAAGAAGGAGGAAGTTCCTCCTCTCACTGCGGAGGAGAAGAAGCAGTTCATGGCCCCCAAGCACATGTCGGCCAGTTACACCAGCTTCGTGCTCCCTCTCGCCTCCAACCCTCGTTTGTACGACAAGTACGTCAACTTCGCTGGCGGTTTCCGTGAGTTCATACGGGCAACAGTATTCCAAGCTGACATTTAGGCATGGGCAAGATTTTGGAGCACCTTGATTCGCTTGCCGGAGCCGTCGGATACCGCCACTGTCTTGCTCAGGACGATAGGGATGCCAGCGAGGATTTCCACAAGCAGTCCGCCAGAGCCGGCATCTTCATCGCTACCGCCAGTGCCGACCGTCTCGACATGTTCGGATGCCTGAACCACGAGAATGTTCGGTGCGTGACTGACGAGGCGATCTACCGTTGTAGCTAACGTACAGTGACCTGAAGTTCTCTGGCTTCGTTACCTGGACGGGACGCTCGTCCATGGAGGTCTTCGTGAAGATGGAGGGCATGGGCAAGCCCGGTACTGACAAGACCGACACTCTCATGCTCGGAAGGTTCTCCATGGTCTGCCGTGACTCGCACACCTACAAAGCACACCCGGTTCCCCCGCTCATCGTCGAGACTCCTGAGGAGCAGGCGCTCTGGGATATTGGACAGGCGCATAAGGAGGAGCGCGGTCGTCTCAGCAAGCTCACCCTCGACAAGCAGGCTGTGAGTTCAGATTGTCGCACCTTGTACTAATTGCGCAGCCCTCTGGTGAGGAGTCTAGGGATCTCCACAGCTTTATGCTTGCCACGCATGGAAAGAAGGAGCTTGACGGTAAGAAGCTCATCAAGATGAAGGACACAGAGATGTCCTCCGTCCAGATCATGTTCCCCCAGGAGCGCAACCTGCACGGCAACGTCTTCGGTGGTTTCCTTATGCGCCAGGCTTTGTGAGTTCCACGCTGCCTTTGCCCTACTGACTGTGCAGCGAGCTCGCGTTCACGAACGCCGCCGTCTTCGCTGGAAAGCCGCCGCGTTTCCTTGCCCTCGACAAGATTGAGTTCAAGCTCCCCGTCCCAATCGGTGCCATCCTCTGGCTCAAGTCCAAGGTCGTCTACTGCGAGGAACCCACCGGCGGACCCTATGGCGAGGCGAAGATGCACATCATCGTCAGGGCTGAGGTTGAGGACGTTAAGACCGGCTCGCGCAACGAGACGAACACGTTCTTCTTCACCATGGTCAAGGACAACATGGAGAACTTGAAGAAGATCGTCGTCCCCGAAACCTACGCCGAGGCCATGCAGTATCTCGAGGGCGAGCGCCGTATCGAGATCGGCGACGAGGTCCGACGCCTCTACCAGGCCGGCGTCCATTAAGCAGTGTCAGCCTGACTGGCCTGCTTACGCAAGCGAATCGCTGTGTCCATTGGTGCTAGTGCTCATGGTCCAAAGAGGTATCATCGGAATTGCCTTCCGTCACATAGCATCCAACACTTGATAAAATTGGGAGTCACAATGATAACTGAGGAACAGTGGGGCGACGTTGTACTTGCCGGGCGGTTAAGAGTATCGCGGGATGAAGGACGAAGGGTACGGTGTCCGAGGGACTGAAGGGTCTGCAAGGCAGAGCGAAACGAGCCGCAGAAGGCATCATGAGTTCAATATGCACTTTAACATAGAGGCAACATATACCAGAGACAAACGTATGCACTATTTGGGTATCCGTCCGTCACAGATTGATGCGATCTACGGACAGATTGACGGGCTCAGCCAGGAAAGGAAGCTCAGGTGCGGAAGATGACGGCGTTGGCAGCGGAGGGAGGTTCAGCGTTCCAATCGCTCGCGCAATCATCTCCATCCTCACTGCAGGCCTGGATCCTGCATCGAGGTGGTGTGCTCCGTGATGCGGGGTCCAGCGGACCAGATTTGACCCCGGTTCCTGAGCGATGGGCAGGGCTCCTTGACTGTTATTACTGGCTGGCTGCGAGCTGCGAAGTGGAGGCATACCGGGGAAGGGGCACGTAGGCAGAAGGTGACCGCGCGGCGCCAGCGCGAGCCGCGAACCGCGTGCACCTAACTGTCAACCAGCCGAGAGCTACAAAGAGCCTAAGCAGAGCCAGAGCGCCAGCACATACTGCTCCTGCGCGTCATGTACACAGGCGCCTGCTGAAGTAAGAACTGTTCGCAGTTAAGCACAGGCTCAGGCTCAGGCCATTCTTCGTCCTGCATCGGTCATGCATGCTGCACTAAGCCAGGGCAGGGCCCAGCATTCAACCAGAGCTGGGGCAGGCACGCTGGGCCGTTAGGCGCAGGCGTACTCCCTCGATGGCCGCCCATGCCCCTCCACTTGGCCCGCCAGACGCCAGTCAGCTCACTCACGCCTCACCTACGGCTACGGCCGCCTGCCGCCTGCCGCCCAGAGACCAGGGGACAGAGGCCAGAGGTCAGAGGCTTGCCCCGCCGCCGCCAGCCGACCCTGCCGCTGAGCCCGTCTGGCTGAACCAGTGGACCAGCCTAGCTTCCTCGAGTCCTAGCCTCACGCTCCTAAGCACCACCACCGTACCACCACGGCCACCACATTGTTGTTCTCGCTTGATCATTCCACCCGTACCCCGTGCCGCGCCCGACATCGACGACTTGCATCCGACCATTCCACCACCTACGCTCACATCCACGAACCGACACCACCATCACTCTACCATCCCGTCGCCCTCATCACGCCCGCCAGCTTACTGCGATTAGTCTTCGCCCTCCCATTACTCAATCGCTGAACCTTAGTATTTTCCATTTCACCGCCGCTTCCACACACTCTCGTCTTCCGCCGACCGACCTTCCACCACTGACACACTCTCCCTCACTGTCCCTCACTGTCCCCACTTCGCGTCTGCCGGCCCGACATCTCGAGACTCCGACAGCGACGAGACTCGATCATCAACCTCGATTCGACATCCGCACTTCGCTGTCTCATTCTCTCCCTCTCTCAGCACCGCCATTGATCCGTAATACCCGCCGTCACAGAAGCGAACCTCGTAGGCATAATCTCCGCCTGGCATGACGGCCGTGTCGCCCAAACCGTCGTCGCCTGGCTCGCCCATAGTTGCGTGGGATGAGTCGGCTGTCAACGAGTACTTCCTAGGGCTTGGGCTCGATGGCTACAAAGACGTCATCTACGGTAAGCTACGGCTCACACCCACTCCCCGTTAAATGCGCAAGCTGACAGGACGCTAGAACATGGCATTACCGGCGACGTGCTATGCGCACTCGATAATGAAACGCTCGTCGACCTCGGCATGACGTCTCTCGGCCATCGTCTCAACGTCCTGAGAAACGTGTACGAGATCAAGAAAGAGCAGGGCGTCGAGATGGGCGAGGACGATTGGCGACCGCAAGGTGAGTGCAGATCCATATCAGAGCGGGGCGCGGTGGTCCCACATGGTGCCAAACTTTGGCCTCCATCGTGCATACCGCGCTCATCGCGCATGCGTGACCGCACACTGTGACGGAGCAGACGTCTGCACGCATGCCACATGCCGCCGTCTATCCTCGGAAAGCGGGAAAGGCAGGAACGAGACCGCTGACAACGCCGCAGAGGAGGTAGCTCTCGAAGCAATGGAGCACGCCGCGACGATAGACCGGATGTGGGGTCTGGTGCTGGACCAGCAAGAGCGGATGATGCAACTTGAACGCGACCATGCACGATTGATTCGCGCTTTGGCGGACAACGGGATCGCCCTGCCCGGAGTCGCGCCCCAGCTTGTTGAAGACGCTGCGACCCCTACGACGGCCACAACATATGCATTCGACTCGCCGAGCCAGCTGCTACCGACGTCCGGCCGGCTAACAGCATCCTCTGGAGGACTCACGCCGAAACCACCCCAGCTAGCTCGATTGGGAAGCGGCTCTCTGCGAACAGGGAACGGCAAGCGCGCGGAGGGTAGCAACAACCGATCAGGAAGTGCGCCATTACCGTCATCCCCTACGCCACCTGTCGACCTCCCGCCTCCTACACCCGCCCCTACCAATGCGAGTCACAGTGACAGGTCGCGTGCGACCGCCGCTGCGCACTCGGCTGCAAAGAGCTTCCGTGTCACGATGGAGGATCCATGCTGGAAAGTCCTGCCGGCTGCGTTAAAGAAGTACAAGATCAACGACGATTGGAAGCAATACGCTTTGTTCATCTGTTTCGGCAACACGGAACGGTGTTTGAGCTACGACGAGAAGCCGTTGTTGCTGTTCCAGAAGCTGAAGGAAGGCGGGCAACGGCCTGTGTTCATGCTCAGGCATATCCGAGACATCAAGTCACCTATTGCTGTGGCACAACAGAAGCAGGCTCTCAAGCTTGGGCTTCCGCCAACGACGTCGCAGAACCTTCTCCCCACTGTTGACGCGGTGCCTTCCCCGACCGAACAGACGGATTCAAGGCCCGGCGGCCGAACACCAGGCGAGGGTGGCTTCCCCGACCTGCCAAGTCCCCGTGACAAGGCCGAGAAAGGTGCGGGGCCCGAGCCAGGGACTATCCTCGACGTCGACGGAAAGATTCACAAAGTCACCTACGCGACATCGATCTACCCTTACATCGCGGACCGAGCGGACGAGTTCGACGTTGCGGTGGGCGCCACCTTCGTTGTCATGTCGAAGGCGAAGGGCTGGTGGTTCGTGCAGAAGGATCCGGAGGGAGCAGGCAACATTGTTTCGGACCCGAGCAAGAGTGCTTGGGTGCCGGCAGGTTGTCTGCTCGAACTGGAGAAGGCGATCGCTCAGGTCTCGCCGCGAAGCCCTGGCAAGCTCCCTGGCCGTGCACCGCTCCTACCATCGAACATCATGAGCTCATCATACCCTGGCAACGTGCTGATGGACTACACGGCGAAGAACGAAAACGAGCTCACGCTCAGGGAGGGCGAGCGCATCCGAGTGTACAAGAAGTATTGCCACTGGAGTTACAGCATCAAAGAGGAGACGGGCGAGCGCGGCTGGGTGCCAGCCTGGTTCGTGGGCAAGATTGTAACGGAGAACGGAGAGCGCGAGCGCTCGCACCACCGTATGAACGGTGCGGCCGCCGTATCTCCCGCTCTGCCGAGCGCCGTGACGATCCCTGGTGCCAGCCATGCCGCCGGCGGCGGCAGTCTCGAGAATTCCAGTCAACAAACGCACACGACGGCCACTTCGGGCGCCACGTTAGTCGACAGTGAGGGGCAAGGCAGCTCCAAATAGGAACTCGCCGGTACTTGTTGCGGCCAGCTGAAGCGCGCCGCGGCTGAGCGTGCCGCGACTGCAGCTGCGAGCGGAGGTGGAAGCGGAGCGAGTCCAATCTAATGAGCTCCATGGGGGGCGGACGAGCGCAACAGGATACCACTGAAGCAGCCTGGAGTAGAGGATGGGGAAGAGGTTTACGAAGGAGTCAGGAGCTCACGCAGAGCTCCACTCCGCTATTCTTTAACATAGTCCGCTATCATTAGTATTTTGTATGATGAACCACAGTCAACGACCCCAAAGTGTTATTTCACGTGTCGCATTGAAATACAGACATGGGCACAGTCGAAGTGGAGGTCGCGTTCCGTCCAGCCCGAATTTCAGGATTGGAGAAACTCGGGTCGCGCGAAAAGTGGAGGTCTCTCGTGGTGGAGGTTGCAATGTCTGGTTCTTTGGCTCTGCACTCCTGACCATCGACGTCTCGGCATGAGCATCAGCCTGCGCCTCGCCCGGCGCTCTGCCGTCGGCGCTGGACTTCGCGGTCCCTCCCCGCGGGTGCTTTCGTCGCTGTCTGCGCCGCGGCGCCCGGGACTTTCCTCGCCTTCCTCCGTCATCACGCTTTCGTCAACCGGCTTTCTCACCCAGCGACGAGCTTTCTCGGACAGTGGTAACGGTGTCGCGTCTGCGGCGTCTGACATCGCTGCTTCGACTGCCTCAGCTGCCCCCCACGCGACTGCGTCGGCCGCCGACGTCGCCTCTGCCATTGGCACCCCTGGCTTCATCGAGACTGTTTGGCAGGGTGCCAAGACGGTTCTGAGCTTCCCTTCAAACGTTGTGGCCGAAACTCTCATCAACCTTCCGACGCCCAGCTATGTCCTCTCCGTGTTTGTGCTCGCGTACGCTCTCCGCGCGACTCTCACCTTTCCCTTGCAGGTTTGGCAGAGGAAGCGCATCGAGCGACTGCAGAGATACGTTCATCCACAGCTGGAGGGTATCAACGACCGGATTGCGTTGGAGACGATGGTCACGGCCAAGAAGGAAGGCTGGCCGTATGCGAAGTATGTTGAGGAGGTAAGGAAGAGAGTGAGTGTAGCTTCATTGCAAACTGGAGAGCTCCTGGCAGAAGTGACTGACACGCAGATGGCGGACGCTGTCTTCACACTGCACAAGACGCACAAGACGCATCCGTGGGTGACTATGCTCGCTCCGGCGGCCGTGAATATCCCACTTCTCATCGCGGCGTCGTGGGGTGTGCGCAATGCTCTGATTGCGAGCCCCGAAATTGCGAACAGCTCTTCGCTGTGGCTGCAGAGCCTGGGCGAACCAGACCCCACGGCTATTCTGCCGATTGCGAGCGCGATCCTGGCATACGCGAACATCGAAATCATTCAGCGCGCCCAACGAATTCGCAAGGAACTGCACAAGCTTTTAGCCGTCGAGCCTCCCAAGCCTCTCGAGCCGATTCCCAACGATCCTGCCGCCTTGAAGCCGATACCGGGTCCGTCGCCAGAGGCTGCGAACAAGCTTCTGACCAAGCTGTCCCAGGAAGATACAGCTCATAGTGACTCACTAAATGGCCCCGGTTTGCGCAAGACCCGGGCCTCCACGCGTCTGGAGCGTCCCAGATCCCAGATCGTAGATGAGACGAAGGTGAAGCCAGGCTCGGACCCGAAGATCCATCTGGAGAATCTCAAGGAACGTCGGCGGCGGCGCGGGAAACCCCAGCTTGAGAACGTGTCGAAGGTCAACCGTGCTCTGGCGTTTGCGCTCAGCGATCGCGAACGCATGTCCAAGGGCTTCGGCAACTTCATGGCCCTCGTTTCCATCGGTATCGTGCCCATGGGCATGATGACACCATCGGTGAGTCCCCTCCTACGTCGGCGCTGCTGCCACTAACGCCCTAGCTCGTCGTGTCGTACTGGTTCGCGTCCTTGTCGTTCACGGCACTTCAGACCCTGTCGTTCGCGTACGTGGACAACAAGGCGCTGAAAGACGTCAAAGCTGAGCGCGAGGCTAAGGCGCAGGAGAGTCTTCGGGGCAAACTCAGGGAGAAGGCGACGATCGACGCGGCGGTGGCCTCAAGGGATAACAAGAAACCTCCGGCATTCAAGAACCTTCTCAAGAGCTCAAGAAAGTGAGGCGCTCATCTCTCCGTCTATCAACACATGCATCATTCTTATCATCGACAAGCTGAGGCAGGCTGTACCCTTGTCCGCCGCGTTCTACTAATGGGGTGTACGCTGTTCGACTGGGCACGGTGGTCGGGCTATTGTGGAAGCCACAGACGTCGCTCAAAGGGCATCAGAGGCCGAGCAAAGCTGCGACCCGATATCCGCGGGGCGGCCTCAAGTGCAACACTGGTAGGAGTCGGACTCTGTCATGGGTGTCCACACTCTTCCCGATATGACCTCTGCACTTGAAGCCGTGGCCAAGGCTAAAAGCGTGGGTGGAGAAAGTTACTCCTCACCCGACTGTCTTACCTGTGGTCAGTTTTATCTAACCCCATTCACTGCAGTCGCAGAGGTACATGGGCTCTGCTCTCCCTCTAGCCCCGTCATCCTCCTAGGACTTCTGCTCTTCAAGTGCAGAGTACCTTCATGAGGTTATTCCGCCTATACTCACTGGAGTGATCTGCAGAGGCTGTGTAAGGGCCACAACATAAACCGCAGCGATGGCGATCCAAGAGCCAGGAACCGGTTCTCGATGGTAGTTGTCAGCTGACTGCAGCAGAATGCTCATGGTCCGCACAGCGCAACGTGCAGCTCCGCGCTCTTCCCTTTGTGGGTGGCAAAGTCTCTACTGATGTGACGGAAGAGGTTATTACGTATAGACTGTCGCAGATGTCCGGGTGACCGGACGTCATCGTACCGAAGCCCATACCACCGCGCACGGGAAATCGTGACTGAGCTTCTGCACTCTCCTCTCATGCGGCGACAGTCAAAGCGATCATGATCGTCAAGTGCAATTGCGAAAAGGTCGCCATCGCTATTCCAGAACCTGCGGAGCTACCCGAGCTCCAGATCTGCCGTGAGTATTGCACCGCCCTTCCGCGAATGGGCCGTGATCCCCCTATCCTTTCCTCCATCGCGGCTTCCATAAGCGTCGGCTCCGTATCAGCTTCTGCCCCGATACGTCCCGCGACGCCACTGCCGGGCCATGGCTGAACGCTTGGCTGACCGCAGACTGCGTCGACTGCCGCAAGTTCACGGGCGGCCTCGGTGCTTACCTGATCCACGTTCCGTCATCTGTGGTCCAGGTCCAGGGCGAGGTGAGGGAGCACTCCCTCTTTGGCTATGGGGGGCGTAAGGCGCGGCGGTTCTGGTGCCCGTCCTGTGGGTGTTCGCTGTTCGACCGAAACCAGCAGGGGGACTACTATGTCATGGCTGGCTTGTTGCCCCCGGGCAGCGTGCCCAGGCCAGGTAACGAGATCTGGTGCAAGGACATGGAGAAGTGGGAGCACTTGTACGTCCCCGGCAACTCTCACCAGACGCAGGCAGAGTAGATTAGGTGCATGCTATACTGGCTAGATGTACAGTAGACTATAAGATACAACTGACTGTCATGATGTCGTAACCAGAGTGTGTAGAGGCGTGGAGTAGGTTCAGTGCTTCGAATACGCCGGGGGCGGGGCGTCGTCGGTCGGTCCGCGCCAGTCGATCGGCCCCATCAGGTCTCCTCCCTCGGCCACCACACTCTCTCCGTCCTGGAGGGCAAGACGGTTGATCTCCTGCTCGTCAATCTCTCCGCCTAAACCCATCTCTGCCGCCTTGTTCAGGAGAATCCTCGCGTGCATCTGCTCCAGCTTGCGCTTCAATACCTTGACCTGGATGTTGAGTTCCTTGACGCCCTGAGCCATTTCGTTCTCATCTTGCTTTGCAATGTCCCACTGTCGGTGCATGTGGACGATGAGGTCTTTGCAGTACGCCTTGCGCTCCGTGTATCCACGGCGGAAGAGGTTGGCAAAGTCTCCTGTCTCGAGGAAGCTGAAGCTGGGCATATCGGTAGGGTACAAGGTCACGGAGGGCTTCAGGCGGTGAATCGTCTTCTCCATCTTTCGCGCCCGCTCGTAGGCGTCCTCGGCCTTCCGGGCATGCCTGCGCTGGTGGTCCGAGCTGGCTCGCATCGCCTTCTTGAACTGCCGCGCGGAGCGCTCCGCCTCGTCCAGCATGTCGGGGAACATGCGCAGCGCCTTTCGCTCAATGTCGAGCTTTTCTGCAAACTCGACGCCGTGCGCCGCCACCACGTCGATGCGGTCGCGCAGCTCCATCTCCTGCCGGTACTCGTTGTGGACGCCTGCGAACACGGCCGAGTGGATCGCCTTCACTTCCGCATCGAGCTGGCGGTGGTTCTCTGCCTCGAGCTCGTAGCGCTCTATGTCGGCTTCGAGGGAGTCGATGCGTGCCTCGGTCTCCTCCACAGCGCGCTTGTACTCCTCTCCCTGCCAGAAGGCGTGCTGGTGCTCCTCCTCCTTCTGCTTGCTCTCCACGTCCCTGTCGGCATAGACCTGGTCCGTGTTGACCGGGTGCCGTAGTTTGACGAAGAACCTTGTGCTTCGGCTCGGCGTCTCGAGTTCCTTCCATTGTCGAAACAGGTCCTGCCTTCTAGTCAGCGACGTTGGTGGCCAAAACTCACTGCTTGAAGTCCCACTGCCGATGCGTCTGCTGCTGCTTCTTCAGCTCCGCCTGAGCCTTCTCGCGCTCGGACTTGCACTGCGCGAGTGCGTCGTGTGCGTGTTCGAGGCTCTCGGCCTCAGTCCATACAGCCTTATGTCGCTGGGCGTGCAGCTCCATCCGCTGCTGCAGAGGTATTCCAGACATGTCGCTGCAGAGTGTCAAGTCGTTCATGATGTAAGTGGAGATGTGGTGGATATGTAGAGCAACGATGTTGGCGATGCACGTCTTTATGAGCTTTTTCCGGAGGGCTGGTCTCCTAGGATCATTCCATGAAACACAGCGGCATAGCTGCTGCCGGACTGCACGCCATCCACTGCGAAACCCGGAGCAGGCCGAGCATGTGATACACGCAACGGACCAGTGTAGCGGAGGCGAGTCACAGTAACCGGTCAACTGATATGGCTGACGACATGGTCGCTTGGCCAGGATGGCAACACTCCGACTCGGCCAGGCACGGTTCCGTACCTGCTCCGTCGTGTCGGTGCCACTCGCGCAGGTCGGCTGCCTCGCTAACGGCAACTCTGTTGATCCATTCCTGCACCGCTTTCGCTGCCTCAAGCAGCTCGTCTCGTTCTTATCAATGGCCGTTACTCAGCCGGGGCGCCAGATCGCTACGCCAAGACCTTGGCATCGCCTCTGCACAGGAGAGAGCCGACGGAACCGTGTTAGCCGGCTAAGGAGGGATCGACGTCGGGGTTCGTCGACGCAGACGTCGAGGACACCACACCACGTGTTTATCACCAATGGAGCGGGGTGTCTGCTGATGAGAGCATCGTATTATACCAGGCGTCAGCAGGTATAGAGGCGCTCAAGGAGCCAGGACAGTGCGCGTTGTCAGATATGCAGACGGGTCTGGCCTGCATTCTGGTGGCTAAGTGACGCGCGGCTTTGTCGTATGTGAGTCGAGCTCCCACTCAATGCTTCCATGCGTTTACCATCCTATCCTCACGGCGTTGATATTCTAAGCTGTAAGCATGCCTTGGCTCGCATGACTTAGCATGCCACAGACCGATCTGCATATCTACAATCGGGGAGATCGAAGAGACCGTGTTCCATGCATGGCACGCGGAGGTGCAGGAGGACAGAGGAGGTGACGAGACGACACGATACCGGCGCACCGGCACCGGATTCTGCGCAGTCGCCTGAGGGCGCTTGGCCATCTAAGAATATCCCCACCCTGTTGCGCCCTAGTCCAGGCTGGCGCCGGTGTGCCAGCCGGAGGGCGACGGGCGTCGATCTCTGCGCCCCTGTTGCTTCGCTTTCTCACTCTAGAGCATCGCGTGCATGCGTGAGGCCAGCGATCTGGAAGGGAAGGGGGCGTGCAAGGGTCAAACGTTGCGCAAGAGGCGCGCCCTACGTGATTGGCGGGAGAGCCCTCGCACGACGCGAAAACAGCTGCGAAAATACAAGATTGAAGGCACAAGGGCGCTGTTAAAGCGAAGCTCTGCTTCGCTCAGCTGCATGCTACGGGGTACTGGGTATCCGGACAGCTTGATTCTCGAGCAGCGAGCCAGGATCTGTGCATGTACGTTCCGTCTGCTGCATCGGTCGAAGCGATAAACACAATGTGCAGCCACCTCGCCATCTCTCAGTCAAATCATTAGGAAAGGGCGTATTAGCAAGGCGAGAAAGCACATTAAAACGCGTTGCAATTATGGGCCAGGGCACTACGAGGGTGCAGTGCCACGTGAGGGCGCCGCGATGATGGCACTTCACCCCAGCGGAGGTAAAGTCTAACCCTGAGGCTGATCGAGGCCTCAGTACCTGGTGGTGGTGCCTCGCCGGCTGTGCGTGCGCTCCTCGTTCCCAGCCTCAGGCCCATAGGCCCACTGTATTGACTGCAAACGATTTGGCTTCCCACCGTACGAGAGACAAGAGATGCACAGCAGTCAACACTCCTGCGTGATCCTGCGATCCGGAGCAGTGGCACTGGAAAGGGAAGTGAGGAAGGAGCCCTAGACCCCTCGTCCTGCACCCGGCACCCACCAAAAACACGCTGGTTGCCGTCCCACAGTCCCACACCACTCTCATTCACAGCTTGCTCCTCCCTGATCTCCAAGTCTCCCCCTGCCGTGCTTGGCCTGATCCTCGCGACAAAAATACACGTTCACTGTGTGCAGTGTGCATCCCCTCACCACTTCATTCACCAGCCTCTCGTTATCTCTTTTTCCTCACCCACACCCCCCTTGCATTCGCTCCTCCACGCATCGCCCGCCCCCCTTCTCACTCGCCCGTTCCTTCCGCTCGCTCCGGACACTTGACTCACCCAGTCTCCGAAAAACTCCCCTTCCTCTCCTGTCAATCCCGCACTAGGGAAGTGGTTTAGCGTCTGCTGTTCCCACATCCCTATTCCACGGCCGCACGCCTGCCGCTCAAAGCATCAACACGGTCCAGCCTCCGTTTCGATACCTTGGCAGTCGATCGCATTTCGCATCGTCTACGTGCACTCGTCGACTTCGGTACTAAGGTCTGAAGACACCACCGCTGCACGCCTTCTGAGCAGGAAGAGTTCAGAGCTCAACTGGTCGCCGATTCCAAGACAACAAGCCTATCCTTACTCTCGGAAAGGCAAGTAGTGGGCCCTTACGCCTGACGGTCTCGGTCACGCACGCTTCCACCTCCTCCCCTGCCCTTATCCGCACCGCTCTTCACTTTCCTATCCCTTTTCCTTTCGATACCACATGCCATCCAAGGCAAAGACCAAGCTCGCGAACCTCGCCCATCGCGCCGGCGGTCGCCCCGACAATCGTCCCCCTTCCGACGAGCTCACCTCGACTTCCTTCGAGGACGACCGCTACCGCAATCGCACTCCCTCTCCGGAGTCGTCTTACGATCACCACATGGGTTACACCCAGCAGCCCGCCGAGGTGCAGTACACCGATGACCTCCTGATCCCGCCCAATCTCCCCTTCTCTGAGGTCACCGGTGGACAGTACCAGGACAACGGAACCCCGAGCAACGGTGGCAGCCGCAACACGTCCTTCACCGACCTGACTGAGCTCCGCAGCAACAGCAAGTCTAACCGCCCGCCGTCGCTCTCGATCAACTATGTTCCCACCAAGTTCTCCAAGCTCCACACCCAGGGTGAATGGGCGCATCGCCGTGCGAAGCAGGGTGGTGGTCGTGACGCTTTCTCGGCCGGCGCTTCCCGTATGGGTGAGCCGGGAACTGTGGACGACGACGAGGGACTCGTCTTTGAGCTCGGCAAGGGCGGATTGAAGCCGAAGCGCAAGCACAAGCTCCGCTGGAACCGCTTCAAGTGGATCCTCTTCGTGGCTAACTGGGTTGTGAGTATTTACGGCTGCTGTGCTGCAGCGAACGCGCGCAGCGGTTCCGGTCGTGAGACAATGGCAGGGCGCTTCGGGCGCACCGCGCACTGTCTCACACATATCCGCAGCTGCGATGAAGATCATTACTGACCGCACAGCTCATTATTTACGCGATGGGCACGCTGATCTGCTGCATTCTGGTCTGGATCAATGTTTTCTACCAGTCCGATGTTGTCCGCGTCGGTAACCGCACTGAACTCATTCGTACGTGTCACGGCAACACTTCGAGTTTCAGTACTAATATCCGCAGTGTCTACTATTGCCGCCTGTCTCTCTGTGTTCACTGCTCTGCTTGGATTCTCTGGACTTTTCCTCAACAGCCGTCCCTTCCTGGCTGTCTACGTTATTCTCCTCTGGGTCTGTCTCGCGTTCATCGTCGCTCCTGGTTACATCACCTACAAGCGCCACACCTTCAACCTTGAGGGAAAAATCAACCAGCAGTGGTCGCAATCGCTTGGCACTGTCGGTCGTCTGCGTATCCAGGACGCTCTTCGCTGCTGCGGTTACTTCTCTCCTGCGTCGGAGGCGACCGTGTCGCCTCTCTGTTACCCCCGCTCCGTTGAGGACGGCTGCAAGAACAAGTACCTCAAGCTTGAGCGTAACGTCACCCGCACCTGGTACACCATCTCCTTCTCGCTCGTTCCGGCGCACATTCTGATCATCCTCGCTGGCCTCTTGTGCTCCAACCACGTCACGTACCGCTTCGGCAAAGGTCTCACTCCCAAGCGTTACCGTCTCGACCTGGACTCGATGGCTATCATCATGAACGACTACGCTTCGCAGATCGCTACCCAGTACGGCCCCGGTGTTGCCCAGGATGCGCTGGAACGCTCTTCGCTTCACTTAAACTCGCCTGCCGGATCTCGCCGTGGTTCGTTCGCTGAGACTTCGTCGCTCGGCCACGGCCTCACGAACCCCGTCTCGCGTCACCACACGAACAGCCCTAGCTTCCGCAACAACAACAACAACAATCAGTATGAGTCGCCGTTCGACGATGGAAGCGACTCGATCCACGGTTCCGAGCAGGGCCACCGCACCGGTGGCTCCTCCTTGGGCCACCACGCTGTCACTGCGCAGTACGATGCCAACGGCGGCTATAGTGTAGTCCAGCAAGGCCCGCAGTACAACTCCTACAACAACCAGCAGCACGGGTACTAAGTGCTGGGCTGCTGACTCGGAACCGGAAGCCGATGACAGCGCGCTCGCCGATGATCCTGCTTTGATAGGGTCAGTGAAGCGGACGCCTTCGGTCTTCGCACGCCCTTTATATGCCTGCAACGTCTCTCCCACTGCTTTCCTCACGTACATTTTACCCTTACCCTTCCCCCAAACCTCATCCTACCCCTACACCAACCGATCACAAATCAAACCCGCTCTTTCCTTTTCTGTCAAAGGGCTGTAACATTGGACAATGACTAGACACGTCTGATAGCAAAATGCATCGATGACCCGGACTTAGAACGCCGTGTTTGATAGCGAGGCCGATGGGCTTAGTGATGAGCGCGCGGGGCGCTTGCATTGGATCGGATGATGGTTCTGCCGGGTACGGTGTCGCGAAATGGTCACGGGCATCGCCGACGGCCACTGAGGGAGAGGCAGTCGCCTGACTAAGCCCGCGCGCTCGGAGACTACCCCATGACGTCGGTTATGTTGATTGCATGGATTCCCAGAGACGTTTCTAGGCGTGAGAGTAACCGATACATATAAAGCACCAGACTTGACTGAGAAGATCCCACAGACAGCAGGACAGATCGTTCTTATCCGCAAACACCGCAGTACAGCACTCAAAGTCATCAACATGTCCGACGGTCCCCCCGAGAAGATTCAGGCCCTCGTCGCTGACGGTAAGGGCGGAGCCTCCGTCCAGTCCGTTCCCCTCCCGAAGCTCAAGGAGGGCGAGATTCTCGTCAAGGTCGACTACGTTGCTCTCGTGAGTGCTCAGTGATGTTCTTGTCTCGTGCCTACGGGCACTGGCATTCTGTAGCGGCTAAACCTTATGCCCACCTTGACGTCCGCTGACCGCAGAACCCGACCGACTGGAAGCACATTGTGTACGCCTCTCCCGCGGGCTCTATCTCGGGCTGTGACTTCAGCGGAACTGTTGTCGCTGCCTCGCCGTCGTCGCGCGACCATGTCAAGGTCGGCCAGCGTGTCGCCGGAGACGTTTACGGCGGCAAGTTCCCAGACCAGGGTTCGTTCGCTCAGTACCTCGTGACCAGGCCTGAAATGTGCTGGCGTGTGCCCGATAACGTCAAGTCTGACCAGGCTGCGTCCTACGGTGTGCCGCTGTTCACCGCGTTCCAGGCCCTGCAGTACTCGCAGAAGGCGCCCTGGCCCCCCGTCCGCGAGAACCCCGACAGCCCCGAATGGATCGTGATCTACGGCGGCTCGTCCGGCGTCGGTATGCAGGCGGTCCAACTCGCCAAGGCGCTCGGCTACAAGGTCGCCTCCACTGCGTCCAAGCACAACTTTGACCTCGTCAAGAAGTATGGCGCGGACGAGGTGTTCGACTACCACGACGGCGACAAGGCGGTCGAGGCCATCAGGAAGGCCACGGGCGGCGGCGTCACGCGCGCCCTGGACTGCATCTCGCTCGCGGACACGGCCACCTTCACGGCCAAGTGCTTCAAGGAGCAGGGCGGCCAGGCCAACTTCCTCCTCGCCATCCCCCAGGAGGTTCAGGCCAAGTTCCCCAACATTAAGTTTGTCACGACCATGCTCTACGGCGCCTACGGTATCCCCTACTCCATGGGTCCTCGTGACGGAAAGCAGATTCAGGTCCCCGCCGACCCCGCTCTTCACAAGTGGTTCCAGGAGCTCATGGCCAAGACACCTGGTTACATCGACGAGGGCCTGTTCAAGCCTCCTCCCTTCAAGGTTCGCAACGGTCTTGAGAACATCAACGCCGGCCTGAAGGAGATGCAGGACGGCAAGGTCTCGGGAGAGAGGCTGGTGTACAAGATCTAGAGCGTTAGAACTTTAGTAGTTAAAATGACAGTAAATGCAAGCAGTTTCGAGATCAGTCGGGCCGTCGCAGTTTTCCGTCGCTAATCGTTAATGAGGGCTGTGTCATCGTCAACGTCTCTGTTAGTACCTTTGGGCCATGGACATATTCGTCAGTGTGCCAGTGAACTGCTTACTCGTACATCTATGTGACACTGTTCTAGCTGTGAGATAAATGGGCTCACTTGACCTCCTCGCCGCCGCCGGCCCCGGCACCACCCTTGAGTTCAATACCCTTGCGGCCGCCTCCCTCCTCGCGAGCGCGGCCCGCAATGGACTCCAGCTCCTCGTCGGTCGGAAGCACCTCATCAGGATCCGGCGCAAACTCGGCCATCGTACGGAGTACGAGGTCAACGCTGGACAGGAACGAGTTGGACGCCAGGCGGAGAGGGCGCACCGATGCCGCTCGGAACGAGCTAATGTTAGCTGAGATTCTTCCACCGAGATAAGCTATGATCGCATTACTCACACGACAAGAACGTCGCCATCGACGGTTGTCCGTCGCTCAACGAGCTCAAGATTCGGCTCGCGGTCGACATCGAGCGAGCGCTTGGCAATGGCGGCGTGCTGCGCGTTCATGAACGGGATTCGGAGCTCACTGCTGTCAGCTGATCATATCAAGTCCAGCACTTACACGCTGTGCGAGAGCTCCGGCGGGGGCAGCTCCTCTTGCACAAACTGCTTCTTTGGCGGCGCCATGTCGTTGTTGTTGTATGCGGGGAAGACAAGGCGGAGGTATCAAAATATTGGCAGCGCACGGTGGAGGAAGGTCTGGTGGAGGCCGCGGCGCCCTGGCTGATGCTCGGATGACTCAGTCCGTACATGCGGTGGTGTTCCTAGAGGTGGGTCCGATCGCGCTTTCGACATCCGATCTTTCACTCGTTGACACTTTCGTTTGCTCACTGTCGCTACCTCGACACCACCTACACGCACCCGACGGGCAGTACCACCGCATAGACCTTCCGCAGCATGATCAAAGTAAGTCTGCGCCGCCCAGCCGAGAGACAGAGCTGACCCAGTTCCCCTCTCGCCACCGACATCTTCAATTCTTACGACCTTCCCCGCACGCCACCTGCTCCGCTGCCTGTGAACTACGCACATGTCCATTGACGTCTTTGGCCTCCCCAATGTCCTCCCGGCGCCTCCGCACGTTGTACTCCGCCGCGCACGGCGCCCGGACCGCTTGCGCCCCGTCTTGCTGCTGCCACGATCGCTCTTCCAACTCTGCCGACTTGTGATGGACGCCGGATGATGTCAACAGATCTGGTCGCTGAAGCAGAACCAGGAGGCGGCGGCTAAGAAGAAGCCGAAGACGACCCCGGCACAGCTCCGCGTCCAGAAGGACCTCACTGAGCTCGACCTCCCAGACACGATGAAGATCGAGTTCCCGGACCCCGCCGACGTGCTCAACTTCAACCTCACGATCAACCCCGACGAGGGTAAGCTTGAGTTCCCCGCATGCTTAAGCTGACATCAATAGGTCAGTACAAGGGCGGTTCGTTCAAGTTCACCGTCGCCATCAACCCCAACTACCCTCACGAGCCGCCCAAGGTTCGCTGCGTCCCGAAGGTGAGCGGTCAGATCTATGGCCGAGCTGACAACAGATCTACCACCCGAACCTCGACCTTGAGGGAAACGTCTGCCTGTGAGTTTACATAAGGCGTTTTCAAACTGACTGGCAGGAACATTCTGCGTGAAGACTGGAAGCCTGTCCTGAACCTCTCGTCTGTGTGCTACGGATTGCAGCTGCTGTTCCTCGCGCCCAACCCCGACGATCCTCTGAACAAGGGTGAGTGCAGTTGACGTGTCAGGGGCACAGTGCGCGCATCAGCTCCTCGCCAGGGAGATCTCAGCTAACATCAGACGCTGCCGAGGACCTGCGCCGGGACCACGTCCAGTTCCAGAACAACGTGAAGCGGGCCATGGGTGGCGGCTCCGTGGGCGGCGTCACGTTCGATAGGGTGTTGATCAAGTAACTGTATAATAATGCACGCGATGCTATCTATGCTATATATAAATGAGGTAACTGTGGAGTATTGTGCCCATTGTTCTACTTTTTGCGGCCGGCAAGATACTTCTTGATCTTGGCAAGCGAATACCAGAACGACTTTGTGAAGCCGGCCGTCACGAGGCCCTTGACCGACTGTGTTGTCGCTGGCCGCCGAATGATCTCCTTGACCTCTGTCTGTCAGCTGAACACGCCAAACATTGAGCTCACCGTCCTCGACAACCTTGCGGAAGCCAGGTCTGCTCGTGATTTCGAGCCACGCGGTCGGGTCATCGACGTCTGTCTTGAAGTGACCAGCGACCTTGACCTTGAGTGGCCGGGGAAGGTCGACCAGCAGCTGGGCGAGATGCTTGCTGCTACCCGGTTGCTGGAGTGTGGCCTCGCCATTGCCCTGCCAGAGGAACTTGGCGACCTGGCTAGCAGCCGGCGGCTTGTCCTCGGCAAAGCGAAGCCCAACCCGTCCAACGTGGTTGCTGTACAAGCTCCTAAAGCCCTCGAGAACGTTTTTCCCCCGCACAATGTTCTGGATCTTGCGCGGGTTCTCGCCTCCGGGAATGTTCATGCGCGGGTCGCCCGAGTACGAGATGCTCGTGATCTTCTCCCAGAGCTCGAACTCGGAGAAGCGCTCCGGCAAGAGCAGGAGAGCGTAGCTCAGCGCATAGCGCAGGTTGGCGGAGAGGGCGGCGCTGATCTCGGGCGTCTCCCGGAGCACGAGGACGGGCTTCTGCAGCCGCCCGGCAGTGTACAGCGTGCGCCACTGCTGCAGGTCCCTGACTAGCGTGTCTGACGCAACGACGCCATACTTCACCTCCAGGCCCTGCACCTTGACCATGGTCACGTACCAGAGTCCGGCTCCCCAGGCGTCGTTCGCCCACGCGACAAACTTCGGCCCAAGGGCGCGCGCGAACAGAGGGTAGTGGTCCGGATTCCGCTTCAGGTTCTCGGCATGAAAGGCCGCCAGGTCTGGGGCTGAGACGATGAAGTCGATCAGAGGCGCGGGACCCGTACGCTCAGCCTGCTCCATGACGCCGGAGCCGTAGGCGATTCCAAAGTCGACGGGCGGAAGAGAGGAGAGTACGGGCTCGAAGCGCTCGTACGCCGTGATCTGGGACGGGAGCAGGAGCCGCGGTCCGTCCCTCTTCTCCGGCAGCTCCTTGAAGGCATCGTGACGTGCAGCCGAGACGGTGAAGCTACGGCTCACGAGATGCACATAGCCCCGACTCCGCGGAGCCACACGACAGGTCTGTACGTCAGTTTAGATCGACCGATTGTGAGAAACTCACAACAACGAAGGACATATTCACAGAATTACCGTCCAGAACGCGGCGCACGTCTCTCCCGTACGTGCAGGCTGGTGCGAGCGGAGTGTGAAGGCGGGTCTTGTGACTTTTGCGTGTGTTCCTCGGTCTCCCCGCTTCATGTTTCGAGCTCGTCAGTTCCGTCGGCGGTGGAGGCTTACGTAAATTGGTGTATATTATGAGCGCGTCGAAGAGTCGCGGCAGTCACTCGACACTCTGGCCGGTTCAACTGTATCACCTCGTCACCACAACTCTGCAACGAAAAAGAGGCTGAGAACGACAATGCCTCGCTCGAGATCCCGGTCGTATTCGCGCTCGTCTGCCCGTTCGCCCATTCATTCGGAGCGCGACCGCTCCGCCTCCCCTCTTCCTCCGCGATCTAGGTCGCCGTCTAGAGGCCGATCGAGGAGCGGCAGGTCGGCTTCGTTCTCGTCGCGCGACTCGAGGTCGCCGAGCCCGCCGCCGAACCCGCTGGCTGAGGCTTGCCCGTTCCTCATCCGTGTGTTCGTGCTCCGCAATAAGCACAACCCCGTCATCGAGTATGACCAGAAGCGATTCCCGACCGAGGAGTACCGGGTGTACGCTTGGTGAGTATAGCTGGAGGGCGCATAGGGCGCCAAAACCACTCATTGCTACTCGGTCTGCATGTCAAAATTATCGGCGCCAGAGGGGGATGATGACGGCAAGCGACGTTGACGACGAAAGGGTTGGCGGACGGAAGGATGAAGCTATAGTCGCTCTGTACGTCAAGCTGACAATACAGGAAGCACTCGACCCCGTCGCAGATCCTGAAGCAACTCTACGCCAAGTTTCCGCCGCTGTACCGTTCCGCGCTCCGTTTCTCTCTTCGCCACGTCTACGTCGACGCAGAGGAGGACCGGCTGTACAAAGCCCGGGACCTGGTCAGCTTCACGCCCGCGCAGCTGCGCGCCACCCTGACGTCTTCCTCCTCCTCTGCTCCCGCCGACGTTGTGGAGATGGACAGCGAGGAGCGCCGAGAGAAGCTCCTCGACGCTGAGCTCGACGATCCCGAGGAAGGCGGAAGGACGAGGAGGATAGAGGAGAAGACGCTGGACGAATACGGGTTCCTCACTGGTGACCTGCTCTCTTTGTGTGTTGCGCTGCCGCGCCCGCCCAAGGCTGGAGGGGCTGGGGGACCGGGAGCGCTGAAGGCTGGAGGAGCGCCTGAGCCGAGAGGAGCATGGGGACGTGGAGAGCCGCTGCCGCCGCAGGACTTCAGGAGGGGCAGTGGGGATAGGGGAGGACGGGGCGGACGCGGGGGTCGGGCAGGGGACAGCTGGAAGAGGGACAGGAGTAGGAGCCCTGCGAGAGAGGGCTGGAGGCGGTGAGCTGCGTCGAGCGTAGTGCCCGCAGTTGAGAGCGGACGAGAGCTTTTGGAGGTAGAGTCGAAGCTAGACACACAGCAACAGATGCATTCATACTAATACAGCGCAACTTCTACTTCAGACAAACATGTTACAATTTGTTATCCTTTGTGTGCTCTTCTTCCTTTCCTTCCATTCCGATCTTATCGCCTGGCGGGTCGTAGGAGGTGGCGAGCGGCTGGCGCGAGCAGCTCTTGGCGCTCGCCTAGTGCGGCGCGCCCATCAGACTCACGTACGACGGCGCGGTCACATCGTCGTACATGGTAACGAAATGATCACCCCGACGTCTTCTCCCCCTTCTCGGTCGTGCTGCTGCTCGAGCCCGAGCCCGACGTTCCAGAGTGAAGGTAGCACATATCCGGGTGATCGGGGCGGATGCGCGTGAAGCTCTGCTGTGCGAGGGTGTGGTAACGACACGGCTGTTCGATCTCGGGCACCGGGTCTTGCGGGGCAGAGTCCTTGGAGGAGCAGGGGTTGCACATGGTGTGGGTTAGACGGGGTGCCCGGGGGGGGGGGGGGGTTGCTGCGTGGTGCTCGGTGCGGCGTTGAGGGGGATTCAGCGTAGAAGACTGCGCCGTTGTGTGTGCTTCTAATTGAGTGCAGTGCGTACAGTGTGTGCCGTCAAGTGTGAGGACGTGCAGCGGCGAAGCCAAGTAGAGATGCAGTGAGGACAACGGCAAGTGTCAAGATATACGGCGGGAGGCTCGGTGACCGGGGATGGACTGGTGACGGTGCGGAGCAAAGTAAGAGATCTGATGGCCGCGGGCCGGGAGTACTAACCGTGGGCCGTCTTTATACATGCGCGAACACATGCGCGATATACACATGGTAGCAGTGACGTACCGATGTCTCTGATCTCTGACTCGAGTTCCGGAACTCGGCCCCGCGATTACCCACAAACTTGAGACCCGCGCATACCCTCGTACCCTCGATCTGGCCTGAATGCGCCGAGTTGCCGACGAAGCGTACGAGACGCGCAACGCACATAGCTCGGCTCTCACCCCGGCACTGTGTGGATTTCCGACTCGGACGACCACTCAGTCACTCGGTACAGTCATCTTTCCACCCTAGGAGACAAGAGTAGTCACCGCGGTGTAACCCCGCATGGCCGCAGGACCACCCTTGACCCGCATATCTCGCGCACTGCTGCGTACATGCGCGGTACATGCGCGACACGCGCGACATGCGGGGCATTCACGACCCAAACGCGGGGCATTTCCAAACCGCCCGTCTGTCTATGCGTTCCTCGACTGGACGCCTCTGCAGATCGCCGAGTTGTGCCGCTTGCGAGACCGTCGGCCTGCCATTGTTGTGCCTCCCATTTCTGTCAACATTCCGGGACACGTCAGCCCCTTCTGCACGACTTCGGAACCGAGTCAGGTCAGCGATCTGCACATACCAGCAGGACACTGGACCGATTGCTCCGATATCATAGCCGGTTCAGTTGAGACATGTTCAATGCATTTATCTGGGTATCCGTTCAGCTCTGGTATCCCTTAGTCGTCAGACTCCGGACCCGGTACACTATGAGTATCACGGAGCTTAGCGCCCCGCTCTATGATGCCTTGCTTCACGCCACTTCTGCACACGCCTAGACTTCTTCGCTCCCTCGCTTCCTCGCTCGCTCGCTCGCCTGCCTCCGGTCGAAATTCGCCGGGCTCGCCGAGATGGCCGCCTAGCTCGCCTCCGGCTTAGTAGCCCCGGCCGACCGACTCGCCCAGCGGCGACACGCTCCACGAGAAGCCCTCAAACTGCTGCTGCACCGTCTGGGACAGGTGCGAGTCGGCAACGACCGAGTCCTGGGGCACCTCAGACGTGAACTCCTCGTCAAAGTTGCTCGTGTCGATAGCACTGGCAACCGAAGGCTTGAAGGGAGGCGGGATCTTCTTCTGGAGCAGCTTCTTGAAGTCAATGTGACGCGCGAAGAACGGGTGGTCCTTGATCTCCTGCGCGCCATTGACACCCAGTCGTCGAGACGGGTCGCGATCCAGCAGCTTGGTCAGGAGCGAGCGCGCCTCCGGGCCGACCTCGTCCGGGAACCGCAGCGGGTCCGACAGGATCTTGCGGTACATCTCGTTCGTGTTCTCGTCGTAAAACGGCGGCAGACCAGTGAGCATCTCGTAAAGCAGCACACCGAGCGTCCACCAGTCGACGCACTTCGTGTAGCCGTGGCCGGACAGCAGCTCCGGCGCCAGGTACTCGGGCGTTCCACAGAACGTGTTCGTCGTCTCGTCACTGCCCATGTTAAGCTTGCAGAGACCGAAATCGCACAGAGCAATGTGGCCGGTGTAGTCGAGGAGAATGTTCTCCGGCTTCAGATCACGGTAAACGACGTTGAAGCTGTGAAGGTGCTCGAGGGCGAGCAGAAGCTCGGCAGCGTAGAAGCGCGAACGCGTCTCGTTAAACTTGCCCTCACGCTGCAGGTGGTGGAACAGCTCGCCACCATTGACGAACGCGAGAACGAGGTAGAGCTTCTCCTTGCTCTGGAACGAGAACTTCAGCGGCACAATGAACGGGTTGTTGACCTGAGCCAGTACAGTGCGCTCGGCGAGCGTGTGCGTGACCTCCGATCGGGAGACAATGTGCGCTTTCCGGATCGTCTTCAGAGCATAGATACGGAGCGTGTCACGCTTGCGGACCTGCATGACCTGCCTTGTCAGCTAACACTACGTCGAAGCAACTTACCTTTCCGAACGAGCCCTTACCAATAACCTTGAGGAGCTCGAACGAGTCGATCGTCAACGGAGCCTGAGCCGGCTTAAACGAGACCTGAACGTGAATAGCGCCAGAGCCGCTCGTGATCGGGATCCATTCGTCGGTCAGACGGTTTGTCTCGAGGTTGGGGGTGAAGCGGATACCGCCGAGGGCGAGATCGGCGTTGCCCATGTCGCTCGCGTCGCCGCTCTTCGGGGGAGCCGTGCGGAGGTAGGCGTTGACGCTGATCTCGGAGATACGCGACACGTCGAAGGTGGCGCTGTACATCCAGACGGGGTTCGAGAGGTCGCCTCCGAGGGCATCGACGAGGACCTCGTTCTTGTCGAACTCGAGCACGACATAGGGGAGCCACCACAGTTGCCTACGCGCTAAGGTGTCGCGGTTTCCAATCGAAGGGCGGGTCTGGTGGCGCGGGGAAGACGAGAGGGACTGGGAGAGGACGGACGTCGGGTGCTGCTGGATCGCATGGGCGACGGGCTGGGGGACGGAGACTGGGCTGTCAGTTTATGGCCTGTGCACACCAGCGGCAAGAGCAAGCAGCAGACTTGAGGAGTGATTAATCAGGCGCGCAAGCTCGGGGGAAACCCGAGGAGCGCTCCGACTCATCGCCGAAGCTGGCGCTCACTCATGGCCAGACGCGGGCACCCGCTTCGCGCTGCGCCCAACACACTCATCGACTCACCTCCTTGGGGCAGGGTCAGGCCCTTTCCGGCGGTGACACGGATACGGAGGATACCGCTACGCGCCACGGGGGGCGTGGCGGCTCCGGAACCCGTCGCAGACGCGACGCCGCTGCTCGGGGCAGAGTGGCCGGGGTGGGGGTTGCCGGGCGTGGGTGTTGTTGAACGAGAGTCAGCAGCTGGCGTGGAGCTGTGGCTCTTTCCAGAGAGCAGGCCGCTGTCCTTGAACTCTGCGCGTTGGAATTATAGTTGCATCGGACGAGACAGCAGTGTGTTGTCACAATAAGTGTGAGATGCGTCAGCTCAGCGGTACTTATTCTAGTTGAACAGCGTTCACGAGGTCAGCCGCTCAGTAAGCACTCACTCTTGCCGATCTTCCAAGACATGGTTGTTTCGAGGACTCAGCGAGACTAGTAGGGAAGACGCGACGTGTCGCTAAATGACAAGGATGGAGCGAAGATTGAAAAAGCACCAGGGTGTCTGTAGTCGGGGGTGGTGTGAGGATCCGCAGTGGTACGGCGGTGTGGTGGTGCTGCGGCTGTGCTTAGGAGGTGTTGCGCGGTGGGGAGGCGATGAAGAGTGAATGTGACGGAGAGGGAGGAAGGAACGGAAAGGAGAGTAGGGAGAGAGGGAGTGCTGTAGGTGAAGGAGGAGTGGTGAATGACAGTGACTTGTCGAGATGGTGGCTTGGTGCATCTCAGGATCACCAAGGATGACCTGATGCCTTGTCCTCCTCGATGGGGTGGAGTTCGATCCTCAGCGTCCAGCTAGCCAGCTCCAAGCGCGCACCGCGCGGGGCGATGAGGCGCCCGCCAGGCCCGCCAGCCCGCCAGGCCGCCCAATTCAGGACCATCCGGCCAGCCAGCCCAGCTAGCTGTTCTAATGTGGGCGGGCCAGACAAGCCGATTACCATAGCGGAGGCAGATGGATAACTCGGCGTGCTGAGCCAACTCTACACCGAACTCGCCGCGACGAGCCCGACATTACGTCGTTGCTCGCAGCTATCACTAAGCCTTCCCTCGCTTCATCAACCTCTACGAGAAGCACGACGGCCACCATGCCTCCCCGCTTCCAGGACAAGCAGCCGCTTAAGACCCTCGCCAAGGCCTCCAAGTCGTGCGCGAAGGAGGTGAGTGTCATCTGAAACTGTGTAGGTATCGCAAGCTAACAGACCAGTCCCTTGCCTACGGCCAGTGCATCGGAAAGCAGTACCAGGACGTCAGGAAGGACATGTGTGCTCCCGAGTTTGCCCAGTTCAAGAACTGTGTCCAGGTGAGCTGCTTCGCGCGGTCCCATCAGCTGACGAACAGAAAGCCTTCGGACGAAAGTGGTAGGCGACGCGCCTTCCCTCCTGTAGCATTGTACGACCACCAGCATCAGTTTACCCGCATTGCATTCACTTCCCGACCCCCAACAAAATGTCATTACCCATGCATAGTCTAATCTAGTCAAATCTATAATGCCAGCAGTCAGTTGTCGTTGTGAACCTCTGACTTTTGTTCGAACAGGAGCCTCGATGGGGCCTCGAGCTCCGTGTCCTGCAGCGTTGCGCGGAACCGCGCCGCCTCGCCCATGCGCACCGCTTCCCACTCGACGCGGATGAAAACCCACATCCATCGACGCACGAGCTCAAGCGCCTCCATGAGGAACACGCCCGACTCGAGGTCACTGATCGTGTGCAGGTGTGACGACAATTCAAGACTCCATGTGAAGCGGAGCACGACGTCGATCAGCGTGAACAGGTAGTACACACCCGCGTCGGGTAGCAGAAGCACGGGTCGGAGACCCCAGTGTTCCGGCGGGGGATTGGTGGAGCCGCGCGGTCCTGGGCTCCGGTCGTAGCGCTCCGGTTCGCGAGAGACGAGCTTCTTTAGCCGCTTCAGAATGCCGCTCGGCGCCCAAGTGTCGAGCTCGAGGAGAGACAGGCCCCAGTCCTTCTCCACATCCCAGTAGAAGGAGAACATCGAGTTGACGACGACAGCGAGCAGCCAAAGGCGCCACAGCCGGTGCTCGCCGAACCAGCGGTCGCCACTCTGATTCAGCTGTGCCTCAGTCATACCCTTCGCGGCCGCGACGTCCTGCACCACAATCTTTTGGGCGGCCGAGAGGAAGATGACGGGGAACGCGGAGGCGTACTTGCAGGAGTTCGCGAGAGGCCGCAGCGACTTCCAATCCGAGTGGTACAGCTCGACAATACACTGGCGGAAGCGGATCACGTAGGGCAGGCTGAATGTTAGCTATGTCCAACGGGGGCCGAACTAGCTCAAACTGAAGACGTACCAAACCATTGCGAGAGTGACCCATTTGGCGAAGCCGGCCGGGGCTTCTCGTCCGTGAGACACGCCGCCGAACAAAACCTGTCCCGCAGAGACAATGAGGTCACCGAGGACCTTGGCGAAGCTGGTTAGGATATCCGCAAAGATCACGTCGCAGAAAAAGATAGGTGAGTTAGCGGGCGGGAACAGGCAGCGCCACATGGAGCGGCGGAGTGCTCTTCGCTCGCGGTACGCTGGTCCGCGCCACGGCGTCAGCGACAAGAGTGTCGGCACCAAAGCGATGGCGGCAATAAGCCCTCGCCATCGTTCCATGGACGCGGTGTCGTCGCCCGTGATGAAGCGGAACAGCAGCCAACCTCCCCCGACCCAGAGCGTGTAGATGAGGAACAGCCGATAGACTGGTCCATACAGCTTGGTACTCTCGGGACGAGAAACCGACCCCATGTGCGTGGGAGAGCCGGCACGGGAAGCCTCGGGCGTAGTCATAGGGAGCGGCGTGTCTAGGTCGACGTTATAGTCGCCATCGTCGCCGTCCCGAATGTCCAGCACCCAAGAGACGTCCAGGCCCAGCGCGGATAGGACATGGAGGTTGACTGCCCAAAGGAGGATAGCGAAGCCGATGAGGAACAGCACGCGGAAGGGGAGGGGGAAGGATGCGCTGAACTCGGGCAGCGGCAGCGAGCTGAGATCTGGGGGAGGGGTATCGACGTCCATGGTCGTGTCGTCGTGTCGTTTATCGTTGCAGCATGGGTGATCTGGAGGAGAGAGTGAGGAGGGACAGAGCCCAACCCGATGTGCGGTGTTGTGGTGCGAGGTGTGGGTGTGCAATCGACGGAGCAAAGATAGCAGATCGTGTCAGAGAACTGGCGGCTGGCGGTGTCGCGGCGTCGGGCCAGGGCGGCACCCACGGTGATCGCCACCGCTTTTGGTCCCGCTTGCTCCGATTATCTGATCGTGGCACGCCAGCTGCGGTGAAGCGCGTGTCAGGAAAAGGGGCGTCTGTTTCGTGCATTCACTCCTGACCTCAAGCTCGTCGCGACTTGGCACATTCGATGGGAGATGCTCTTGAGATGCTTCCTCTTCCGCAGGCTCCCTTGTACCGCCGCCAGCCGATGTGAGCATGTAAGGAGTGAACACAAACCAGAAATCCAGCCGACCCGGGAAGGATTGCGCAGCGGGCTGCGCGTTGCAACCCCAAAGTCTGATGCGCATGAGCCGGACCGTTTAGCCGCTTCCAATGATTGCGCCCCTTATCAGATCAGCTCAGGAGCTAAGGACGTAAGGATTATCCTGCCACCATCCACCGTCCAGCCCCTGTTGCTCCCATCGATTCCAGTGTTGGGGGCTGGCTCTGCCGTTGACTATCTCATGCACTCTTCATCAAAGATCCGTCTGCCCATGCCGACCAGGACCTCATTGGACCCCTCCGATGTCAAGGCTGAAAGATTGGAGGCACTTCTTTCGTGAGGATCGCTAAAGGGAGGGACTCAAAGGCAGAGCAGTTGATGATCTCCGCCCGTACTCGAACCAAGTACGCGGCATGTCATGCACTCGTCAGTCCTTGCTCAGCTGTCAACTTGCCAGCACAGCCAGCAACCCATGCCGCGACCTCAGAACGCTGCGGGGTCGGTTGCGATCACATGACGGGCCACAAACCAACAAGGCTAGACCTCAGCTGGGTTGCCGGAATAAATGACAGGAAGAGTCATTCTCTATCAGATCATAGATAGGCAACATCATGCATGTGTGTGTGTCATGTGTAACAAAGGCCTGGGGTATATGGTACAATGGCCTCACAGTCATCTACTCGTGAGCTCCTGACGGGGAAGGGGCTCGATCTAGCTCAATTACACCCTTTACGCCTAGTACGGCTTCTCCCCACCGAGGAGCTGAGCTGCCGGTGTCGGAGATGGGGGCTTGGTGGTCTCTCCGGGAGGACGAGGGCTGCGTCCACTGGAGAAGCCATAAAGATAGTTCCTGTTCGGTCAGCTCTGCCTCCAGCATAAAAAGCTCACTTGTAGTAGTTGTCATCGAGCTCGTTGTTGAAGTACGTCGAGCGTATCCTGAAGAAGACGGCGGCGGTAAGGAGCGAGTCACTTCCGGCCTGGTGCTGGGGGCCTATCCGCTGGATGCCGAGCGACTCGGCGATCTCCTGCAGTCCTCCACGCAGTGTCTTTACACTTCGCACGACGTGCTTGATGTCGTATATGCACGGGAACCAGATGAAGAGCAACCAGAAGAAGTCGTTCTCCGTCGCTGGCAGCGGCTCGCACGTCAAGATGCGCAGGAGATAGCCAAAGTCGTACCCAGAGTGAAACGAAACCCATTTGATGTTTGGGAACAGAACGAGACCAGAGGTCACAAGCAGCTCGCCGAAGTACTCGACGTCGATTCCGTCCTCCTGGTTACGCTTGAAGTCAATGCCGGAGTTCTTCAGCAGCTCAATCGACTCCGGGGCATACATGTCGTCGCTGCACCGTTAGCCTTAGTCGCGGAGGCGAACACCAAGTCACACTCACGCGAGGTTGAACTGGAAGTTGAACTGCCACGTCATGCCTTCCGGGCTGTTGCCCTCCTCGTCGCAAAGTGTAATTCCTAATTGAATGATCTTGAGCATGTCGACGTTGCAGCGCATCGTTTGGTAGTGATAGTCCGAGCCAGTCTTGAAGGTACCGATAGGACGCGCGACAATACCGGGAAACTCGGTGTCCTGAAAGTCAGTTCGACCGCCGATAACAAACTCACCATAGAGATGAAGGGGTACTTGTCAACGGCAGCACGAAGAGCAGCGAACTCAGTCTCGAGGTTGTCTGCCCACACCTAACTGTCAGCTTGAAGGCGCCGAAACGACGGAGGATGAAGCTCACTTCGTGGATGCCGAAATCGCTCTGGCGAGGGATAGCCGGCATGGGGGCCATTTCACGGCGCATCGGACCCCGCTGACCCGGTGTGAGGGTGTAGGGGCGCTTCACGTCGGTCATGTAGAGGGATGGATGCAGGATATTCTGTGGAGAGCGTCTCTTGGAGAGGAGTTGGTAGTGGTTGAGAGCGAGGGGTAGGCGAGATGACGCCACGTGTAATTGATCCCGACTTGCTATTCAACGATGACGGAGTTACCCCAGCCAGCAATCAAGCGCAGCTGGCAGTGGTGATGTCGTCGTTGCTCACAGCTTGAAGCCCGACATTGCACTTAGTCCGCAACGCTACCGCAAAATCCTCGCGTTGATCTCTTCGACTTTCTCGACATATACCCAGCTGATCCGATTTCGGCTTAGGTCACTCTATTAGCTATCCACTTCGTCTTTCGCCCTGCACCGTAGGCTATCGCCACAATGGTAAGTCCAACTAACCGTCGACGAGAAGCAAGCACGGCCCCGCACCGAGCTCATCTATCGTCCGCATGCGAAGACTCGACTGACATTGTGCAGGCTATCGGGGGCAAGAAGAAAAAGGTTGGCGGCCTGCTGTCCAGCGCAGGTGTGGCCAAGCCGCAGAAGGTTGCGAAGGTGAGTGCCCGATCTCAGTACTCCACCTGGCATCGCGCTCACACATTCAGGCGGACTGGTCCGAGGGCATGAACAAAAAGAAGTCAGCCGGTGTCCAGGACATGACGCTTCTGAGTACGATCACCAACGAGGCTATCAATGATAACCTCAAGGCCCGATTCTTCAACCAGGAGATCTACGTGAGTGCCAGCGACTGACTGCGCGTGAGGCAGTGCTGACCCTTAAGACCTACATTGCGCATGTGTTGATTTCGGTCAATCCTTTCCGAGGTGAGCTCGCGGAAGCGTTGGCCGGCTAGAGCTAACGACAGATCTTGGTATCTACACCGATGCCGTCCTCCAGTCGTACAGGGGAAAGAATCGTCTGGAGGTACCGCCACACGTATTCGCGATTGCCGAGACCGCCTACTACAAAATGACGACGGAGAAGGAGAACCAGTGTGTTATCATCTCCGGAGAATCAGGAGCAGGAAAGACGGAAGCCGCCAAGCGCATCATGCAGTACATCGCGGCCGTGTCTGGAGGCGAGGGCAGCGGAAGCGGTATAGAGAATGTCAAGGAGATGGTACTGGCTACCAACCCCTTGCTCGAAAGCTTCGGTTGTGCGAAGACTCTCAGGAACGACAACTCCAGTCGACACGGAAAGTACCTTGAAATCATGTTCAACGACCTGGGACAGCCGGTCGGAGCTCAGATCACGAACTACCTCCTGGAGAAGGTGAGTTTGGACGACAGTCTCTGCTAACCTCCAGAACCGTGTCGTCGGACAGATCAAGAACGAGCGTGACTTCCACATCTTCTACCAGTTTACTAAAGGAGCTTCGGCCGCGCAGCGTGAAGAGTTTGGTCTCCAGGGCCCCGAGGCGTACTACTACACCAGCCAGAGCCAGTGCCTCGATGTCCCGAGTATCAACGACCAAAATGACTTCAAGGAGACAATCGTGAGCATGGATAGCGGGGCAACGGCTGACTGTTAGCGCGCGATGGACATTATCGGTCTCACGCAAGAGGAGCAAACCTCCATTTTCCGCGTGCTTGCAACTATTTTGTGGCTTGGAAACGTCCAGTTCCAGGAGGGCGATGACGGCAATGCCGAGATCGTCGACACCGGAGTCACGGACTTTGTTGGATACCTCATGAACGGCGAGTCTGCGACGGTGCAGAAGGCGCTCCGCATTCGCATCATGGAGACCCAGCGCGGAGGACGAAGAGGCTCGGTCTACGAGGTGCCTTTGAATGTGCCGCAGGCGCAGTCCAGCCGTGACGCTCTTGCGAAGGCGCTGTACAACAACCTCTTCGAGTGGATCGTCAGTCGCGTTAACATGTCGATGAAGCCTCAGCAGCAGGCTTCCTACGTCATTGGTGTTCTTGACATCTACGGCTTCGAGATCTTCCAGAACAACAGCTTCGAGCAGCTCTGCATCAACTACGTCAATGAGAAGCTCCAGCAGATCTTCATTGAGCTCACGCTCAAGGCTGAGCAGGAGGAATACGTCCGCGAGCAGATCAAGTGGACGCCAATCAAATGTGAGTTGAGCGCTGGGAGCCCTGTTGACTCTCAGTCTTCGACAACAAGGTCGTCTGTGACCTGATCGAGAGCAAGCGACCCGCCGGTATTTTCGCGACGCTGAATGATGCGACTGCCACCGCCCACGCCGACCCCGCTGCTGCTGACAACTCGTTCATCCAGCGATCCAGCATGCTGGGCTCGAACCCCAACTTCGAGTCGCGTGGCCAAAAGTTCCTGATCAAGCACTACGCCGGAGACGTGCTCTACAACGTTTCGGGCATGACGGACAAGAACAAGGATCAGCTCTCGCGTGATATCCTGGATCTCATCGAGGGCAGCAAGGACCCCTTCCTGCACACGCTATTCCCCGAGAAGGTTGACCACTCCTCGAAGAAGCGTCCCCCTACTGCCGGTGACAAGATCAAGCAGTCCGCCAACGAGCTCGTCACGAACCTCATGCAGTGTCAGCCCCACTACATCCGTACGATCAAGCCGAACCAGAACCGCTCGCCGACCGAGTATGATGACAAGGCGATTCTCCACCAGATCAAGTACCTCGGTCTCCAGGAGAACATTCGTGTCCGTCGTGCCGGTTTCGCCTACCGTGCCGACTTCCAGAAGATGGTGGAGCGCTTCTACCTCCTTTCGCCGCGCACGTCGTATGCCGGTGACTACATTTGGGAGGGCGACGCGCGGTCTGGATGTGAGGCGATTCTGCAGGACGCCAAGATCTCGAAGGATGAGTGGCAGATGGGTGTTACGAAGGCGTTCATCAAGAACCCCGAGACTCTCTTCTACCTCGAGGGTGAGCGTGACCGTTACTGGCACACAATGGCTACGCGCATCCAGCGAGCGTGGCGTGCCTACGTCCGTCGCAAGGAGGAGGCTGCGATCAAGATTCAGCGCTTCTGGCGCGGTCAGAAGGAGAACCTCATCTACGCGCAGAAGCGTGATTACGGACACGATGTGCTTGCGGGCCGCAAGGAGCGCCGCCGCTTCTCGCTCCTCGGTATGCGCAAGTTCATGGGCGACTACCTCGATGTCGGCGGCCGATCACCGCAGGGTGAGCTACTCCGCAATGCTGCTGGCATTGGCGGCGGCGAGACGGTCTCCTTCAGCTCGCGTGGTGAGATTCTGGTGTCCAAGTTCGGTCGCTCCTCGAAGCTTTCCCCTCGCTTCCTGATCGTGACGAACAAGGCGCTGTACATCGTTGTTTCGATGGCGAAGGACGGACGCGTTACGACGACTCTGGAGCGCAAGGTCCCGCTGTCGTCCATCAAGTCGATTGCGATGACAAACCTGCGCGACGACTTCATCATTCTCAACGTCCCGCCATGCGAGGAGGGCGACCCTGTGCTCACCTGCCCGCTGAAGACGGAGATGACCTGCGTCATCCTCACCGAGGTCGGCGGCAGCATTCCCGTCAACATCGGCCCGACGATTGAGTACATGAAGAAGAACAAGAAGAGCACGATCAAGGCTGTCAAGGGTGCCGGCGAGCAGACCTACAAGTCGCACACGATCACTGTCGGCCCTGGCGAGAACCCCGCCGCGCGCTCCAACCCCATGCCGCCACGCAAGCCGAAGGCGAAGAAGGCGGCCAAGAAGGCACCGGCCGGCATGGCCGGTCGCTCCCAGAACCGCCCGCAGGCGCGCGCCTTGCCCGGCGCAACCAAGCCCGGTGCCCCACCTGTACTCGGCGGCGGCTCTGCTCCTACCGCTCCTCCCGCGCCGACCATGCCCAAGGCGGCCGGCATCCCCGCCGCACCTCCTGCTCCGCCCATGCCGAAGGCTGGTGGCGCCAAGGTTCCCGCCGCGCCCCCGATGCCCAAGGCTCCCGTCGCAGCCGCCGCGCGGCACCACGCCCCTCCTCCGCCGCCCCCTCCCCCTCCACCTGCCGCCACCCCCCCTGCCCCGAAGAAGGACATGTACAAGGCGCTGTACAACTTCCAGGGCCAGGAGGGCGAGATGGACCTGACGAAGGGCGAAGAGGTGGAGGTGAAGGAGAAGAGCGACAACGGCTGGTGGATGGTAGTCAAGAACGGTGCCGAGGGCTGGGCGCCGAGCAACTACCTCAAGCTGATCGAGCACCCTGCCGCACCCCCTCCCCCTCCTCCCGTCGCGCCGCGGGCCGTGCCCGCCGCCCCCTCCAACCCGGCTCAGGCGCTCAGTGCCGCGCTCAACGGCCGACTCTCAGGCCAAGGATCCGGCGCTAGCAGCCCTGCCTCCTCTCGCCCGAGCTCGCGCGGCCCCCCGCCAGCCATCAACAAGCCCAAGCCCGTCATTCCCCCCAAGCCGGGCAGCAAGCCGAAACCGGCCGCGCCCACGCCCCCCAGCGGAGGCGGGGGCAAGCCCGCCGTCCCGGGCGCGTTCAAGGCGCCCGTGCAGCAGTCCTCGGGCCCGGGCAAGGTCGCCCAGCCCCAGGCGGCTGGTGGTCAGATGGATCTCGCGGCTGCGCTCATGGCCCGCGCCCAGCGCATGAACCACGATTAAACCGTAGAAATCTAGGATACGCAAGCTTTCGGATTGGATTGGGGTTGGATTGGACTGTAAAGGGATTTTCCATAGATTTTGTGATGCACTGAAATGAGACATGAGTGAATGCGTGCGGAAGGAGGAAGAAGAGTGAGGCGAGTGAGGGGCCACACTGGCCAGACGCGCCTCACTCACGGAGGCATGAAGTGTGACTGCCCCAGTGATGCGGCATGAGACTGGGACGCGGTGTTTAGGTGCCCGAGATTGTGACTGATGCCCGAGATCATGGCAGGAATGTACGACTGCGGTTGTGTGGACGCACACACCCCGAATCGCCGCCGACGTCATCCACGAAAGCGGACGACGCCGCGCAATGTCGTTACGAGATCTGTTCCAAACCCCACAACAACAACTCTGGGGCACCGGTCACTTGAGCTATCCGGTTAGTCACGACAACAACAAAGTGGCAGCAGCTTAGCGATTCGTAAGGTTACATGCCATCAGATACGGAGGAAGGACCTCAGACGAAGGGGTCAATGAGAGAACAGTGAACTTAACTACTAATGGAGGGGGCGGTTAGGTGGATATATTTAATCGTCGGTTATCGATGAGGGAAGGGAAGTGAGAAGAGCCGAACCGGATCCAAAGACTTTCAACTATGATTTGCGAAAACGAAGCGGCGTGCAGGCTTAGAGCTTGTAAACCTTGTCGATGTCGTCGTGGTAGTGACGCTCGATCGTCTTGCGCTGCAGCTTCTGGGCAGCGGTGAGGAAGCCAGACTCGGGAGTCCACTCGTCGGCGGTGAGGACAACAGCCTCGAGGAGCTCCATGCCCTTGAGGCCCTGCTTCTTGCCGGTCTCGTTGAGCTCGCGGAGGCACGCGCTGATGACCTTGGGGTCGTTGACAAGGGTCTCAAGGTCGGCGCCGTTACCGATGTTGTTCTTCTTGCAGAACGCCGGCAGGTTCTGGGGGTGGGCCATGACGACCATGGCGGGCTTCGAGTGGTCGGGCGAGGCAATAACTGCGCCGTTCGCGACGAAGGGAACAGACTTGTAGACAGACTCGAGGTGCTCGAGGGCGATGTACTCGCCTCCGGAGAGCTTGACGAGGTTCTTGATACGGTCGATGATCGAGAGGGTACCGTCCTTGTTCCACTGTCCAATGTCACCAGACTTGAACCAACCGTCCTTGGTGAAGGCCTCCTCGTCGAGGTCGGGGCGCTTGTAGTAGCCCTTGAAGATGGAAGGACCACGGAGGTAGATCTCACCCTGAGGAGGGTCGTTGGTGGAGAAGTAGCCGGCCTCGGGAGTGTCGACAAGCTTGACCTCGGCAGCGGGGGTAGGTCCACCGACCGAACCGAACTGCATCCAGTCGGGGTGAAGGATACAGGCCATGGCGGTACCCTCAGTAAGACCGTAACCCTGGATCATGATGACGAGGGCAGTCGTAAGGAACTGCTGGGTAGAGCGCGAAACGGGACCACCACCAGAGAACATGATCTTGAGACGGCCGCCGGTCTGGGCCTTGACACCGTTGAAGACGACGGCGTCAGAGAGGCCGCCAAGAAGGGGAAGCGAGTAGTGCTGAGCGGCAGACTTGGCCTTGAAGGCGAGGTTGAAGATGCTCTTCTTGAGGCCGCCCGCGGCGTCGACCTTGCTCATGATACCCTTGCGGATGATCTCCCAGACCTGGGGGACACCAACCATGATGGACTATGGCGTTAGCTTGGAACCGTCCACACCCGCAGGTTTCTACTCACAGGACGAGCCTCCATGATGTCGGACTTGGAGTCACGGACGTTGGCGTCGGTGAGAGTCTTCACACGACCGTAGGCAATGGGAAGACCACAGAAGACGAACGACATCTCGACGACAAACTCGAGAATGTGCGCGAGGGGAAGGAAAGCGAGGTAAACATCGTCAGGGGTGAGGAACTCATAAAGCAGGAGCCAGATGGCACCGACAGCGGAAACGATATTTCCGTGAGTCAGAAGGACACCCTTGGGAGTACCAGCTGTTCTCGTCAGCCAATGCACAAGAATGTTGACTTACTCGAGCCAGAAGTGTACATGCAGCAGTAGACGTCCTCGCGCTTGGCGGGGACCGCCTCCGCAGGGTGGGCCTTGCCGGCGGCGCGGACGTCGTCGATGTGCACGACCTGGAGGCCCTCGCGGATCGACTGGATCTTCTCAATCATGGCGGGGTCGGCCTTGCCATCGTACATCACAAACTTGACAGTCTGGGCACCAGGCAGGACCTTGGAGAGAGTGGGGAGGAGATCGGCGTTGGTGAACATGAAGCGCACCTCGGTCTCATTGAGGGAGTGGCGAAGACCCTCGGGGCCGAGCGAGTCGTAGGCCGTGCAGATGGGGACGGCGTTGAAGGCAGCAGCCTGGGCGGAGAGCATCCAGTTACGGCTAGTGCGGTTAGCGGAAGGAATCTGGGCGCGTGACTTGGGTCCCCACTGCGCCAAGCCCGGTTGGGCGCATTGGGGAATGGGCCAACTCACGAGGTCTGAGCATAGATGTTGAAGAACGTCTCGTTCTCGCCACCGAGACCGTAGTGTCGGAGACCGCTACCAATGTTGCGGGTGTCCTCGAGAGCTTCCTCGTAAGAGATCCACGACAGGGGCGACAGCTTGAAGTATTGCCACTTCTTCATAGCCTTCTCCTCCTTGCCGTTCACGACCCTGGTGATCTCCTTCTCCTCGTTGATCGTGTCAACGATGTCACGGTTGCCAAGAGCCTTCTTGGAGCCGTGCGTGCGAGCGGAGTAGAGCATGATGTCGTGGACGGTGTCGATGCCGTTCTCGGGCCCTGCGAGCGTCAGCGATCATGTCCTCGATTTACCGCGTCTGCTGGTTCTGGAAGACGAGCCTGCGCCGTTGATGACGTGTGTTGCGCGCCGACGTGTCGCTGCGCAGCCATCAAACGTCGCAGTTTGATGCAAAGCTCGACCTCGCCCCCCCCCCCCCCCCGATCGGGATTGCTACGAGATCGCAGAACCGCAAGACGCAACTCGAGCAACTCACTAAGAACGAGCTCCTTGGTGCAGTACGAGCGACGAGCACGCGTCTCGCCCTCGGGCTTGGGCTTGTCGGCATCTACCTCCCAGGAAGCAAACTCGTGGTGCTTGCGGGGAGCCATGTTGAAGCGTTACAGAGGATAGATTGTGAGGAAGCAAAAGAGTGAAAGGAAGTGGGAGAAGTAGGGAAGGGGGTTGCTAGATGGGAAGCGTGAGGGAAGGGCGAATACGAAATAGGGCCGTGTGTTATAAGCGGAGACAGACGAGCGCACGGTGGCGGAAGTAGAGCAAGTGTCTGGCACGCAGTCGAAATGTCTCAACGCGGTGCACGGTACTTAGCTGTGCGGGGGGGCTGCTTGCGTTAGTGTGCAAGAGGATGAAGATGAGGAAGAAAGATGCAAGATGCATGCATGCAGGGACGAAATGTATCTGGGTCGCTGCAGTGGGCTTGGCTGTGAGGGCGGAAGCCGTGTTCGCTGGCTCGCGGGCAAAGCGGGGTAGTGACGAGAACGGCTTGGCTCGAAGGAGAGGCTCATAGGGCAGCTGCTCGAAGGCTCAAAGCTATGGCGCCGGCCTTCCTCTGCCAGCCAGCGCAAAGCTCGAACGCCCTTCCCCCATCTCCCCGGGACGCCACCCAATCCTCGACGAGCATCTCTGCCCTGTCCGCCCTGTCTGCTACCTTGCGTCCTGCGTCCAGCATGGTTTGCACCTGCACACTGCGGCCTGTCCTCTCGTCGAGCTCGGAGGGCACCTCGACCCATCCATCGACCGACTTGTAAGATTTTTTCGTGACACCGGTGCAAGTGACCGAGTACGGGCGGGCGAGCCGTCAGCGTCGCGGAGAGCGGGGGCGCCGGTGACGGTGACCCACTCTTTGAGTGATGAGCGGGCCAATGCAGGATCGCAGGAGGACATGTGCCAGAGATGAATCTGCGTCCCTTGTGGCCCCCTCCCTGCGTCAGGCGTCCGTCCGACATTACGTTAGACCCAGAGCCCAGCTGGCATGCACGCCTGGGCGCTGGCGAAGACGGTCGAGCGCCAGAGCGAGGGCAAGCGCGCCATGGGCAGACGGCATAGACGGCCAGGCTTGCCAGACAGAGACAGGGCAGGCGGCAGGCGGGGTGGTGTTGGCGGGTCGGACGCTGCTGATGCGCTGGAAGGTTGGCACGATTGGCCCGCTGGTACCGACCGGACCGGTACGACACCGGCACTAGCCTGCTTCCCATTTCGATCCATGACAATCCGCAACGCGCGCCAAACCTTGAGGTCCCAGGCCATCGCAGCCCATCACAGGTCTGTCCGCCCCTGGGCCTGCACACACGCAACACACAGGGACCGGTCATGTGCCTAGGACGCCCAGGATGCCCAGGCTGTCAGGCACCTCAGGCGTCCCCCAGAAGTCAGGGACAGGCGACGGCCACGGGCCGTACTTGCTGCTTTTGCCGCTTCTGCCGCTAGGCTGCCGTGCCTGTTGCAGTCTCCCTCGACCGCCATGTCTCCTTGCCCTCTGTCCGTAAGGACGCGCAGAAGCTTCTTCACTTTATTTCCTTTTACCTGGGCCGGTCCTTGCGGGCCTGGCGTCCTTTGTCTTCGAGTGCAATGTTCTCTCGACAGCTAAAAATTCTCCTCCGAGCTGCGCTAGCTCTGTGCACTCAACGCCGTGCGCCGCGGTCCGGCGAGCACGAAAGCAATAGCCGCCGACTCGCATCCAGACCGGTGTCGACTGCAGGTACGCAAGCAGGTCGCCGCATTGAATGCATTCCAAGACGCAGTAACTGAATAGATCGAATGGACGGTACACGCCCCGGCGCCTCCGCGGCGGCAGGCCAGGCACCCAGACGATGGCTTGCGATGTCTTGGACACTTGTCTTGGTACGACTCTAAGCTAGTGTGCGAGTCGTTGCGGTGATCGCTATCGACGGATAGATTCGTGCACTTTCTCGAGCCGGGACGAGATCCATGAGCGTCGCTCGTCGTGGCCATAGCTCGGTTCCGCGTACTGAGCGCTTGAAGCGCTGGGCTCAGAAATATACATTGGACCCATACGGGTAAGAACGGTGACTAAAGCCTTCATGCGCCGACGTGCCAGCGTCGTGTGCGGCGTGCAGCACACTTTGCATGCGCTGCACGAGCGCTCGCCGACGATGCCTCACAACTCGGCCAGCCCAGCCAGGCAAGGCATGAAGGGTGGCCAGGGTGACAGTAGTATGTCGCACTTTCCATCGATCACTCGACCGCAGCCGGCGATGCTGACATATTGGCTCATTACGACGCACGACGATTCGGCGTCTCCGTGCGCCGCGTGCGCCGCATTCCTCTGCTCGCGCGAGAGCCAGTAGTCAGTTGTCAACCGGGCCATCTCACGGTCCGCGGGCAAAAGTGGAGAGAGGAGAGGGCCCCGCGCGCCGATGGCGTTTTCCTTACGTCCCCGTACCCCGTCCTGTCACCGCCGACATCCCTCGCACAAGCCGAGCAGGCTTGCCAGAATTGCCAGGTTACTTGACACCCGGCATCGGATGAGGTCCATCACCGGGTAGGCGATGGACAATGCGATTCGCCGATTGCCAAGCTCTCGTTACTCTTGGCCGAGTAACGACCATGCTTCTCCGAATCTTCACGACAATTCAGTGGCCTCCCAAAGCCCTCCCCACCCTCCACTCAGCAAGCCATCCATGCCGGCCATCCTCACACATGTCGCAGTGGTCCCAGCCGGTTATCCGGTCATTTACGTGCAGAATTTTCACCCTGTCCAGATGCGCCCAACACGACCAGAGCGACATAGGGGCAAAGAACGCACAGACACAACATGCATGCTACTCGACCTACGCACTACTGATGAACCAGTCTAGCTGCATGGACATGAAGTGTTTCTTCAAGCGAACTTGGGTGCGGCACATGAGATCCCACGATCTCACTGATCACTGCATGCGCTGCTGGCCTCACATTCCACACACTCGATGGATCGGTCTTGTGATCTGGTAACCGTAGGCCCATCCGTTTTCCAGACTTGCATGATCTTGGCACTCTCTTCATCCCTTGGTCCAGTGTTCAGTGTCACTCTCTGTCTTGTCCGTCTCTCCGGTCTTCCTCTCGCCAGACACCTCATGGCCTGAGGGGATCAGATAAGATCATCGATCTTCCATCACGGCAACCCATTGTCCCATCACGGCAACCCATTGTGTCGACCCAATCCTAACACAGAGGCCATCTGACCTTTGCGATCCTCAGCATATGTATCATACGTGATACACCGCAACCCCATGGCAGGCACGCCTCACCTCGACGAACACTTGCTACACAGACAACCATCCCATACCAGGCGGCGGTGACTACACTACCGGAGTTCGGCTTTCTCTCCGCCGCCCTGCCGTCTCGGAACAGTCTCTATGATTCCGTCATAGGTGGAGGGCGACAAGGATAAACCAAGATACAGCGATGTCGGTGTGCAACAACTCTCACGCGTACAATGTCCTTCAGAGCACTCGTCAGCACCACTGCACGCACCGTTTCTCGCACACGTATCGCTCCCCAGGCTTCTCGCTACACCCCTGTCTCTGCTGCGCTTGCTACCCGCGCCTTCACCCAGCCCCAACGAACTTTCACAACGACACCGCGCATCATGGCCGACGGAAACATGAAGTGTATCCTCATCAAGGACGGAAAGGGCCCCGTCGAGAACCTCTACATGGGTGAGGAGCCCGTTCCTCAGCCCAAGGAGGGTGAGATTCAGGTTGAGATCAAGGTGAGACAAGACTGACACGGCCGAACACAGAGACGACGGACGAGGGGGAGTGACCTCTGTGTGCTGACGACGCAGGCTTTCGGTCTTAACCGTATGGACATCGTCCAGCGTGAGGGCAAGTACCCCCTCCCTCCTCAGGCCTCGAAGACTATCCTTGGTGTCGAGTTCTCCGGAACTGTCACCAAGCTCGGAGACAAGGCTACCAAGTACAAGGTTGGCGACGCTGTCTTCGGTCTCACCTACGGTGTAAGTTCACGGGTCCCGTTCAGGCTAACGTCCAGGGTGCCTACGCCCAGTACATTTGCGCCAACGAGCGGATGTGTCTCCCCAAGCCCGAGAACCTCTCTTGGGTTCAGGCTGCGGCGATCCCCGAGAATTGGCTCACCGGTAAGTCGCGGGAAAGCGAGCAGCGGTACTGACGTCAACAGCTTACCAGGCCGTCTTCCTCGAGGGCAACATGAAGAAGGGCGCCAATGTCCTCGTCCACGCCGGTGCCTCCGGTGTTGGAGTCGCCGCCATTCAGCTTGCTCGTATGTCCCAGTGTGCGGTTTCCTTGTCTGACAAATCCAGTCGACGTCGGTGACGCCACCAAGGTCTACGCGACCTGCGGAACCGACGAGAAGGTCAAGTTCTTGAACGATGAGATTGCCAAGGGCGACAAGCGCTTCAAAGCTATCAACTACCGCACACAGAACTTCGCTGAGGTCATCAAAGAGGACAACGCTGGTGTCGACCTCGTGATTGACTTCGTCGGCAAGAACTACTTCAACCAGAACATTGAGGCGCTGAACCGCGATGGCACCGTTGTTTACCTCGCCTTCCTTTCCGGGCCCGTCTTCGACAAGGCCAACTTTGGCCCCGTCCTCTACAAGCGCCTCACCCTTAAGGGCTCGACCCTCCGCTCTCGCGACCTTGAGTACCAGTCCAACCTGCTCGGCCAGTTCGAGAAGAACGCGCTTCCCAAGATCTACGATGGAAAGATGACCATCGCCGTCCACGAGGTGTTCCCTTGGAATGAGGTTCAGAAGGCTCAGAAGGAGATGCAGGAGAACAAGAACTCTGGCAAGGTGAGTGTGGAAGCTAGGTTGGCTGTTCTCGGCGGGAGCTAACGAGCAGATCGTCTTCGAGGTCACGCCCCAGTAAATATCGCACGTCAGGTCGATGCATTAGATAAAGAAGTTCCGTGGAATGATCGGCGCGCGGCTCGCGCTGGCCGCGCATCTTCGCAGCATGGGACAATTGACTGGACCGGCTGGCTGCTAGTGGGGAGTGCTTACTCAACCTGCCAGGTTCGACCAGATGGTGTCTTCCCTCCTCACCCTTTGAGACCCCAATGTGTCTTCCTCCGGACGTCGCCGTGTCTTCCTCACCCCACCACGCTACTGGCTGCTGCGAACGTCCAACGTCCATATCCTCACTCAACTGTCCCACTTATTCTTCTAACACTCTCTCTGCTCTAGCATACTTAACCTCAAGACCAGTTCGCAAATTGACCCGTTGAGCCTCAATACGCCACGCCATGGGCCCCAGCGAGGATCTCATCCAGCGCCTGCGCAATGGCGGCGACCGGCCAGCAAGTCGTCAAGGCCCAGCGCCCAGGAGCCTCATTGAGCCCCGCTTCGACCCATCGAGATTCAGCAGCCCCTTGCTAGGAAATAGTGCTCTGGCAACACCTCTCCGGCCCCGCATCATTGATGACATCTCGCGACCAATTCCACAGGGACGCGGGCTCGATGAACTCTTCCCTCACACTTCCCACCTCACCCCACCCCTGTCCAGCTCTCCACCATCTCGTCGCCAAATCAACTTCTACGACCATGACTCCGATCGCAATCCGCCCGCGCCCATCAGTTTCACTAACTTCGCGCCCAAGCCAGCACAGGCCCCAGCGACACCAGTACACCAGCTGTCATCAAGCATCGGCCGCTATGAGCTTCAACCCCATACGTCTTCAAGCAGCCATGAAGGGTATGAAAAAGGACAGCGACTACTCTTCGATCAGGATCCCGCTTCGCAGTCTCAGATGCCCTCGCCGCCCATCGAAGAGTTGACGGCTGCGGACGACACTTTCTTCGAGCCCGCCCAGCATCCGCCTGCAACTCAGGGAGCCCAAGCCCAGTTTCAACAGATGGCAGAGTCTGAAGACGAGTATGCAGTGGACGACCAGTGGTTTGAGTCGGCCATGGCTGAAGTTGACCTCGACCGGATACAGAGTAAGTCCTCGTCGGGGCAGCACTCACGCTCCGCGCCGCTGCCAGTTGCCAGACCTGGTCCTGAGCGAAACATTACCCGGTCCCCGTACTTCCCGTTAAGCTCTCAAGTACCTCAGACGCAGCAGCTCGGTCAGTTGCGCAGCTCGTCGCGTCTCAACAACACGTCAAGCTCGGTGACTTTTCCCAAGCGACCTGGCTCTGGGCTCCAGATGCGGCCAAACGCCGCCACCCCGCCGTTACTGACACCTACGCCTCGCAAGGCGTTTACAACCAGGCAACACAACCGGTCACACGAGCCATCAGAGCCTGCAGACACCAGTGGCCTGGTCCCTGTGTCTGATCTTGGTACGTCTGTTGTCATGCTGCTGACGCTGATCGCAGATACTCACGAGGAAACCCGGCTGTTCTTTTTCCAGCACTTCAACAAGATGCAAAGCGCAGTCTTTGAGGCTGCTTATCGCTCCGACGAGAATCTCGTGGTGTCAGGTGCGTGTCTGTTGACCTTTTGGTGTCTGACGAACAGCGCCGACTGGGTCAGGTAAGACAACAGTCTTTGAGCTAGCATTCCTTCGTATGCGCTCCCTCCACTGCTCCGAGAGACCATTGGCAATCTACATGTCTCCGACGAAAGCTCTTTGCTCTGAACGGGCAAATGACTGGTCTTCTAGACTGGGAGCCATGGGAATTGCATGTGCGTGCTACTCCTGTCTCCATGAAACTGACAGGCAGGTCTCGAATTTACAGGTGACACGGATTTTTCTGCTCTTTACAACCGTGTGCGCACTGTTGATCTGGTGGTGACTACGGTTTGTATTGTGAGTGAGTGTGAGCTGACTGGCAGCCTGAGAAATGGGACTCGGTGACTCGCCGGACTTCAATGAATCGCATTCTGAACCGACTTCAACTGATGATGATCGACGAGGTTCATACTCTACACGAGGCACCTCGCGGTGCCACATTGGAGGTTGTGATCTCAAGAATGAAGAGTCGAGGTGATGCTGTCCGGTTCGTGGCAGTCCCTGCCACAGTACCGAACATCGACGACATCGCACGCTGGATCGGCAACTCGAATGCCCCTCCCCGCTCAGAAAAAGACAGCAACAACCCCGTTGCACGCATGCCGAAAGCTCGTGTATTCAAGGTGTGCCACTTGTCCAAGAAGTCAGCTAACGCAAGTTTGGCGAAGAAATGCGGCCTGTGCCTCTCAAGAAGGTCACTGTCGGCTATGACTGTGGCAACGGCAACAAGTTTGCTTTCGACTCTCGGTTGGACAAGGAGCTCTTCCCGATTCTTACGAGATACGGGGAGCAACGACCAATTCTAGTATTCTGCGCTACTCGCAAGGGATGCCAGGCGACAGCGGGCAAGATGGCTAAGCAATACGAGGAAGCTCTCAATTCAGGTCAAGCACTGCCTTGGGATCACCGAAAGAAGTACGTTGCCACTAGTAGTCACCGAGCTCACGAAGCAAGTGAACGCATAAACCTGCAGGACCAAAGTATCCAGGCTTTCACCAAGTACGGGGTCGCCGTACACCACGCCGGCTTGGACCACCTGGACCGCCGTGAGATCGAACAAGCCTTCAAGAATTCGAAGCTCCACCTTCTTGTGGCAACGTCAACGCTGGCCGTGGGCGTGAACCTTCCGGCACACCTTGTCGTGATCAAGGGTACCTCCATGTGGAATGGGCAAGGTTTCCGAGAGTACTCAGACATCGACCTTCAGGTGAGTGACACAAAGTGGCAACTCTAAACTGACAAAAGCAAATGATGGGCCGCGCGGGGCGACCACAGTATGACACCTCTGGAACCGTCGTCGTCATGTGCGAACGAGCGCAAGTCTCCAGGTATCAGCAGATGCTTGATTCGCGCATGGTGCTTGAAAGTTGCTTGCACGAGAACCTTACAGAGCGTGAGTTGCGTTTCAGTTCTAGTTCGTCAGCTGACGAGAAAGACATCAACAGCGAAATTGGGCTGAGGACTATCACATCGTTGAGAGAAGCTCAAGACTGGCTGAAACGGTAAGTTCTCGAGTGGGTGCCCGCTCAATGCTGGTTTCAGATCTTTCCTCTACATTCGCATCCAGCAGAACCCGAAGCAATACGTCAACAAGGTCGCCAAAGACCAATCTCGGACGTGGGACGAAACATTGGAGTCCTACGTGGAGGTGAGGCTCAGCTGCCACATGAGCTGACGGAAAGAATGCACTGCAGAACCTCGAGTCGCAAGTTCTTGTATCGAACGACGACGACGACGACGACTATGCTGGGTCTTCGCGCAGAGTACTGCGCCTGACGCCTATGGGAAAGATTATGGCCCATAACTTCATTTCCTATGACACGGTGAGTTGTTCGGTCAGGCTTTGCTTACAGTTCGCAGATGTGCAACATTATGACCATGAAGCACGACGCAGACCTTAGGACGCTGTTGGAGATTCTTGCTGGATCAGAAGAGTGAGTGGCACACGAATGACCTCTCACCTTTTTTTAGGTTCTCATCCATTCGCATCCGTCAAGGCGACAAGGGGATGCTCAACAAGCTTCGTGTCAGCGAAGATATCCGTTTCCGGCTCGTAGAAAGCGTCAAGTCATACGCAGACAAGGTCTTCCTGTACCTGCAGGTAATCTTCGGTAATGTCAGCCTGGACAAGTTCGCCACGAAAACAGAGAATGGCACACCAATGCAAATACAGCTGGCGATCTACAATTCAGCGCCGCGCATCGCGAAAGCCATTCTACTCGTGGCTACCGAGAAGGAGTACGGTGGTGCAAGTCGTGCAGCTCTGGAGCTGGTACGAACAGTCAACGGCATGGCCTGGGAAGACTCTGCCACCATCTTCCGCCAGATTGATCAGATTGGCCCGAAATCCATCTTGGTACTGGATGCGAATGGGATAACAAGTGAGGTTTCCCATTGTGGAGCCCAACTAATTGGCAGGCTGGGACAAGCTGCTCGCGCTCCATGCCAGTAGACTGGAGATGTGGCTCAATCGCCAGACTCCTTTCGGATTCGAGGTTTTGAGTCAAGCTAAACAGCTGCCCAGGTTCTATCTCACAATAGGGTACGGCTGTGACTGCTTCGCGTCGCTGATGTTGCAGTCTGGACAAGGGTGATCAGTGCGACGACCCGGAGCCAGCAATCCGTAAAGGGAGCGACGGGTGGCCAATCGCGCGGCTGAGGGTCACGGTTGTGTGCAGAGGTGTATACAACTCTGCTGCAGCAAAGAAGACAACCAAGACCAGTGCAAGCAAACGTAAGAGCAAGAAGAAGTACAGGACAAAGGACTCGTACCAGTTCAGCATCCTCTTTGTGACTTCCGACAACAATCGTTTCATCGATCTGCGCCGCATCGAGTGAGCCGCATCAACCACTGGAAATGCTGACATAAGTACTGAGGATCTGGCTGACGACGATAACGAGATGATCGTAAACGTCAAGCTGTGCTCACCTACCGAGTCTGTCATCGCCATCGCCGGAAGTGCGTAGCTACTTAGCAGCGAAGCTGACGTGCAGTCGAGGAGAAGGCGGGCTTGACCACCACGTTCGAGTACAAGCCTCGAGTTCCCCGTCACATGTTCCCAACTGAAGAAGAGCTGGTGAGTGACAAGTGCGAGAACGTCACTGATGAAAGCGTCGACGACATGCCGCAGACTGCCCTGAGAAGAACGCTCCGGACACAGGGGCGGAGCACCACCAGCCGACCGCTCCAAGCTCATCGGAAGACCGTCACTCTCCTTCTGCGCCGACCGCGGTCCGTAAGGGTCGCTGGAAGCACTGTCCGCCGGCCGCCGAATCTGAGGAAGAGGTCGACGAGTTAGAGAGCAGCAGCAGCAGCAGCAGCGGAGAGGAGCTAATCGACCTTACTGCGAGGAAGCGGCGCAAGGGCAAGAGCAAGAGTCCCACCGGATCTCAAGCTCCCAAGCGTTCGAAGGGTTCGCTGAGCGCCGCCGCCCGGAAGGCAATCCTCGACAACAGTGACACAGCGAAGAAACCGGTAAGGCTGGGTCCAACGTGGGCTACCCGAAGCGGCGGTGGCGCGAGGTGGGAGTCAGCCTTGCTAACGATCCAGAAGAGAACGCCTTCCATACTCAAGCGCGTGCTGCTCCCGCGAAACGTCCGTGACTAAGGAGCGGCAGCTCAGTTTAGTGCCTACTGAGCACGCTTCTCATGTGCAATAGTACCATGGTGAGAATGCATATGCAAGAGTATTGTTGTGCTAGATTAGAGTGCTGGGTGATATGATCGAACTCTGGTCTGTCAGCTGGAAGATCTGATACTGTAACTCACTTGGAGAAGTAGAAAGGTTTCTGGTGCTTTAAGCTGAGGCCCAGTGCCTCGCCGGTAGCAAGATTGATGCTGGCGTAGTGATCGAGGTCGAGTTTGTTCCATCGGCCGCGCTGCGTCTCCTTGAGGGTAAGCTCCATCTCGAACTCGTACTTTGGCATGTTCTCTCCGGGCTCAAGGAGCTCCGTGATGACGACCTTGGGGTGTTTCCGTTTCTTCTGCAGCTGGTGATGCGTAGTGTTGGAAGGGCTAGTGGGTTTGACAGGGCTCGTGCGACCGTTCGTCGTCGCCTTGGTCGGGCTGGTCGGCACCTGTTGCGTCTCCGGCTCGTCCTCGTCCTCATCCATGCGGACCAGGCGCCAGCGGCCGACGTGTAAGCCCTTGGCACGGAGGCTCGGCTTGAGCATCGGCACGACGTCAGACGGGTGGTCCGTGGTGAGGAACGACAGCACCGTGCCGTTGGGGTAGAAGCGGAGGAAGCGGTGATAAGTGACTGCGAGTCAGTTCCACCCCAACGAGAAAACTCACTCATGTGCGTGATGGCGACCCATTCCTCACCAGCTCCGGGACGGATGTAGTGGCAGACGGCGATGTAGACGCCGTCCATGCGCAGGCGCTCCTCCTCGACGAAGACCGAGCGCCACTCGCCTCGGTGCTTTTGGTTCAACTGGGGCACGGTAATGTCGCGCAGCATTGGCGGCTTATACACCACCTTGACGAGGTGGTGCCAGAGGCTGGTGTGCTCCGTCAAGAGCCTCGCGCGCCAGCACGTGCTTCCGAAACGCTCCACGGCGCAAACATCCAGATGGCGGAAGATGCGGTCCATAATCTCCGCCGGCAGACTCGCGATGGGTAACGGCAGCTCGGCATCGAGGGGCGCAAACTCCTCGAGACGGGAGTGTTCCCACTCCTCCCCCGTAGCTGGGTTAGCTCCCTTGGCATGAGCGTATTTGTCGATCAGCGCCGTCAGTCGCGACGTGGGAGCGAGTGGCCGCGCATAATCCGCCTCCAGCTGGATGTGTCTCGTAAACTGATACTCCCGCTCGCTCGGTCCACGGGGGTCGACAATGTCCGCGCTGGTCGCTCCTTCCTCCTCGGCCGCTGCGGCCGTGTTCGCCTCGACCTCGGCTCTAGCGCGAGCCTCCCGCTGATATGCCCGGTCGACATTGTCGTCCATCTTGAACGCGTGTCGGTAGAGCTTGAGCGCATCGTTCAGGCGGCCTTGCTGCTCTGCCTCCACAGCTTGCGTGTACACCTCCACGGCGGCGAGGGGGTTGCGCCGCACCCGCGGAGCACGGAAGGGGATTTTAGCCCCTGACGTTGAGGCGGGCGCTGGCGTCGCTTCGAGACCTTGTCCGGCCAGACGGGCGGGGAGGCCGATACCGGTGACCTTCTTCGGCGAGACGGGCGCGGCGCGGCGTTCAGGCGAGCGCGACTGTTCCGGGGAGATGACCCGGGTGAGCTTGACCGGTGAGGTCGGAGCTGGCTTTTCGGCCCCGACGGCGGAGACAAGCGCCTTGCCCTTGCCCTTGTCGATCTTATCCTCCGGCGGTGCCGGCGCAGTCGTCCACTTGACCGGTCCCACGTCGACAGCGCCGGGCCGCTTGGCAGCAACCTCCTCCTTCCATTCTCGTCGGAAGCGTTCGAGCTCATCGTCTGCGACTGCTCCCGCTGGCGCTGGCGTCGGTGCACCAGACACAGAGCGCGAGTTGAGCTCGCTCGTGTCGATCTCGCTCGGCGTCGCTGAGCCGCTGCTGCTGGCCGGCGTGCCGGGTGTTCCGGGCGTGCCCTCCGTGCCCGCGGCGAGCGACGCCTTGGGGTCTGACAGGTCGAGGCGCTGCAGGCGGTCCGATATCGGTTCGACCATGGTGGAGTTGGTGATTAGCTCAGCGGACTCTGAGCACTCGAAATGACGCCAACCGGACATTGCCAGGGACGCCGAGCCATCTGCCGCCGCATGCCGTATCTGGTCCCGCGACGAAGTTGCTGTTGTTCTTCTGTTGTCCATCTCGACCGAGCGACGCATCCTACCTTCGACACTCTGTATCGCTGCGACACATTACTCTCGATCGCAGACACATTCTAAGCACAAAGCGCAAACGACACCAATAGAAAAGCGAAATTGCCTGACCTGCCGCACGAGATCAGGATTGTGTATTGGACCGACCTCCACCTTCGCCCACTATCATGTCACTGCCTTCCCCCGCGCCGAGCCCGAACACGGACCAGGGCACTGTCCGCGCCGAGGTCGAGAACCAGCTTCTCAAGCTCGCGCAGGACCTCTATGAGATGGAGGTGTGCGCTGGAGAAGTGAACCCTGGCATGGAAGACAAAGTGCCCGAGTATCTGTGAGCCTTTCTCGAGCTGCGTACCACTGGTCAGAGCTAACGACAGCACAAAGATCAACCAGTCGTTCATCAACCTCGCCAACATGGCGCCCCAGGTGACGGACTCCGTCCCGCGACTTGTCGTCGAGTGAGGACATCTTTGGCGCATAAGACATGGTAGCTAACGATCAGCCTCATCGATCGCTACCGAAACCCGCACACGTACACGAAGACGGCGCTGTCGCGCGCTACCGGCGAGAACCAGTACGCCCTTGGACGTGTTCTGGGTCTGGAGGTGAGTCACGAGGTTGCGATACACGGTACAGTCAGCTAATGTTGCAGAGTTTCAGACGGCAGCTCGAAGGTGCCGTCGGCGAGGCGTTTCCCGACGTGCCGTTGCCCGAGCGGCAACACCACCCGTTGCCTACCGAAGGCGCAGAGCAGGAGGGCGAGCAGGGCAACGGCCTCAACGGCGAGCACCAGTCGGCGCAGAGCACCAACGGCGGCGTGGACGTAGAGCCCAAGACTGAGTCGTGATCTTTTGTTTGTAAATACACAGCCACATCATACCCGGCACCTCGCGATACCCCACATACAACACAAAACCCATATCCTAGATAATGGTTATCAATGCATATGCTACCAAAAGTTGCTAGATTCGTTGCGTTGCGATGCTGGAAGAGAAGATGGAAGGCTGATGTCAGCTGATCATCACATGTATTAGCTCAACACTCACTGGCCTGAGACGAGCTGGTTTAGAGCACGTTGAGCGGCCTGACCCAGTCGTAGTTCCATCCCTTCCCCCTGCTGTCAACCGGGACCCAAGCCTCGCGAGGAATGAGGCCGTCAACGCGAGCCTCGAGGAAGCGGCTCTCGGGCGTCTTCTTCTTGCCCTGCTCGATACCCTGGAGAGCGGCCTGGTAGGCAGCGGGACCGTGGTTCATGCGCTGCATAGCGCGCGTGTAGACGGTACGCGGGATCTCTCCCTTGCCCTGAACACCACCCGTGAGAGCGTCGAGCTCGTTGCACGCCTCCTCCATGGCGCGGTACTTGGCCGCGACGGCGCGCTGACGCTTCTCGCGCTTCTCGCGCTTGAAGAGCTGCCAAGCACGCTCGATAGTCTCGTGCGCCTCGTTGTTGGGAATGACGGCACGGAGACGCTCCTCAAATTCGTAGCGGCGCGCACCGATCGGGGAGGAGTTGCGCGGCGCAACGCTGTCGGGCGGGTAGAGGTAGTTGCGGATGATGTCGACACGGGTGTCGGTCGACTGGGCGGTGTGCGGGTTGTGGCCGGCCATGCCACGGACGGCACGGAGTGTCGGGGCGGCGACGCGGGCGCGCGACGAGGACGCGAGAGCCGACATTTTTTGTTTGTCTAGGTGTGGTGGTTGGTGGTGTCCGTCGAGTCCGGCGCCGAAGTCGAGCTCGTCTGCCGATCGGGTGCTGGTGGACTTCGAAATCTCGAGCAGCGGAGAGAGGCAAGATTCCGGCGATTCGGCGAAAAAAAACGGTGGCCCTTGAACGCACGCGAGAGTAGCATGGACGACTTGTCACGTGAGATAGGCTGGACTGGGCGCTCTCGGCCCTGCAACGGTCATGTAAACATGGATGACGTCAAGCCCAACCTTCCCGACGATGTCACTGGATGTTCTGCACTCTGCGATCCCCGGGTGTCCCAGAATCTCTCCGCATCTCACCTGACAGTGACTGACAGCCTGGCAACCCCCTTATAAGCGGACACAAACAACGCTCCGACCACTTCCTCCGCTATCAACACTTGTAACAAGTCTTCTGACCCGCCTACCACCCGTCAAACACTAGCAACAATGCCCGGCACCCTTGAGCACCAGCTCGGCCTTCACGTCGTCGAGAACTACTCGTTCTACGCGGTCCCCGCCGCCTTCCTCAGCGCGTAAGTTCGGTGGCGATCTTGCCATTGATATGGGGAGGAATGCTGCTGTTTGGCAGATCTTGGCGCGGCCGGAGCAGTGGCGACCGTTCCACAAGCTTGCCCGCGATCAGCTCGAGTGTTGCTCGGCTTGCGGACGTCAAGCGAAGCATACCAGCGAACGTGCGGGTTGACCTCTATCCACTGTTTTTCTCCGTTTCACGCTCTGCCTAGCCATTTCCTTCCCTGAGCACCTTTCCGCCGCTAACCGTGGCTCGGACAACGCTAACAGACAAGTTTCGCGCCGCACTTGTTCGCGATCATGCTCGTGAACAACCGCCGCGCCCCCGGCGGCAAGGGCTTCAACCTTTCCGTGAGTTCCACTTTTTTGAGCTGCCGGCGTTCGAAAGTTGCTCCGACTGTTGCATCATGCTCGCGTGGGAAGCGTCACTGGCGGCATCTACTCCCGTCCACTGACGGATGGTCCATCCTCGGTCATTCGGTCAGGCAGACGTCACAGTCCCTGCAGTCCCGATGTGCCCCAGGTCGGATTGCATACGCACGGTCGGCTTGATCGGGCGAGCAGTGCCGATGGACGAGTGCCTTTTCTGCATCGCCGACAGTATGCACGGTGGCAGCTTGAGGGAGAATGGAAGCTGACCTGCAGATGCCCAGGAAGACTCGCGAGTTCGTCTCCGAGTGCCAGCTCACCCCCAAGGACCAGGACCGCTTCCAGCGCGCGGAGGCTGCCAACGACAACGGCTTCGTCTCGCTTCCCTTCTTCGCTGCTGCCATCGTCGCTGGTAACCTCGCCAAGCTCCCCAACAAGACCCTCAACAACATTGCCGCGCTCTACGTTGGTTCCCGCATCGCCTTCAACATGCTCTACATCTTCGGCACGACCAGTGAGTACCCCATTAATTCTCTGATGCCGCGTGTTTGGGGGGCGGAAGCTGACCACAGACGCCTCCGGCATCGCGCGCTCCGTCGCCTGGCTCGCGGGCATGGGCGGCTGCCTGTCGCTCTTCGTCCAGGCCGGCAAGGCGTTCCAGAAGGCTATCCTCTAAGCGATCCTCTATGCGTCCTGTTTCCGTCCTGTACGCATAAACACACATAATAAGTACGAGTAGCAAGTGCACGAGAAGAAGAGAACGATGCATCTCGATGACATCTAAGCCCAAGTCGCGAATCTGAAACAGGCCGCGTGTTGTGGCGTCGGCTCGTTCCGTTATCTGTAAGCGCAGCCGAGCGAGAGCAACGTCTCGTGCCTTTGTGGCGCTGAGTGTTCGACAGCGTGACGGTTGCTTACAAGAACAATGGCGCTGATGGCGTTGGGAAAAGCTCGTCCCATGGGTGCTCATGGGTCCAAGGGGCATAAGGTACGCAGAGACCACAGTGCTTCGAACGCTTCCCGACCACGACAAGATCAGAAAGTGACTGTTTGGGGACGCTCTGCCCTTGTCCGGCGGCGCCGGCGAACCGGGAACGTTCCGTCCGCCGTAGTGCTGAAACGGTGCTCTGTGACCGGTCGCTCTGGGCGTTCGTCGACGTCGATCCGGCTGGCCCTGAAGGGCGTGGTGATGAAAGCAGAACGATACATGAATGGCGTTACTGAAAGACACGGGGTGGTAGAAACTACAGAGAATGAGAGGAAACTGGTAACCCTGGTTGGCAGACTATGAGAAGAAGAGGGCCCTTTCAGAGGGCGTTATGTGGCGACGCGTATCTGGGTGTCTGGGTGCTGGGGTGGCAGTGGTATAGAGAGAAATCGTTGGCATTGTTCGTTTCAGAACTCGTCTCTTGAAGCAGCGGCGGCGTTTCAGGGGGTTAGGACCAAGTGCACTCAAACTTGGTCCTTCTTGTTGAGTCGTTTCATGAAGTCTGGGAATCGAGTCTTCGTGGCCGGCGTATCAGGTTCCCACTCGGACACCTCACTCTGGACTGGCGCAGCGGAGGCAGGGTCAATGTCACTGCGGTCGTCCCGCGCGCTTTCGAGCCCCGACTCATCCGAGTGCGTTTCCATGGGGACATTGAGGCGGTTCATGCTGCGAGACTGACGGCGCACCCTTCTCCTGGGGGGCCGAGGGGGAGGCACTGATGCAGTTCGTGGCTCCTCTTCCTCCTCCGTGTCGACGTCCGGAAGCGCGTTCTCGGGCCGGAGCAGGTCCTCAGAGGTACGAGGCGGAGGGGCGGGGAATATCATCTCGTCGGGTCGCTGCCTACCAGGCTCAGGGACGCTGGGTCGCGGCGCGGCCGGACGGCTGAACAGTGCCGCGAAAGTCGCCTCGAGAAGCGTACTCTGCTCCGGCGTCAGGTTGCCGTGCTGTAGCGCAGCGATGAGTTCCTCGCGCATCACGTCCGAAATGCCGTGCTGCGGCGTGCACGAGCTCTCGTACATCGTCTGGCTCTGCGAGGGTGTGCGTGCCTGTGCGCGCGCGCGGCGACCTTGTGCGTGCGACAGCGGACGAGAGGGCGAGACATAACGGATCAGCTGCTCCTCGGGAGGGAAGTAGGGGATCAGCGTGTCGCGCGAAGGCTTCACGTGGGCGAGGCTTATGGCACCGGAGCTGCCGGAGGCGGTCCTCTTGTGGCCGGCGCTACCTGGTGTGGGGCTGGTGACCTGGCGCGGACTGCCCGGCGGACTAGACAGAGGAGGTGGCAGAGGGCCACGAGGCGGGGCGCGCGGTGGGCTCTCCCTGATCTGCGGGGGAACCGTGACGCCTGATGTCTTGAAGCTTGAGGCAAGCGATCCGGTGCGCCGCAAGGATTGGGAGCCGCTTCGGCTCAAGAACATGGATCCCGGACGCGCGCCGTTGGTCGTCACTGCGACAGGTGTGGTGCGACCGATTGGGGTCGTAGCGCGCGGGTGTGCAGAGTTGGGTGACTCAGGCGTGGGAGGCTGCGCGCGAGACTTGATAGCATTGTACAACTCAACTTGCTCCGCAACGTCGACCTCGCCCGGCGTCTGCGGCAGTGCCGGCAAACACTTGATGGAGTCGGAGCGAGTGCGGGTCGACTCGGGGCGTTTCTTGGCCTCGGCACTGACGTTGACCCAGAGGTCACCGTTCTTGTCGATATGCGCCTCACGGGTATCACGTCTGACGAAGCCGATGGGGTCGAATTCGCTAAGTTTTCGCATGTGGCAACGCAAGGTGGAAGCGGAGGACGACCCCGCCGTGCGGCGCCGCGACAGCAGGCGCTTGCTGCCGATGTCGCCGAGGATGCTACCACTCTTCTTCTTCTTTCCATTCTCTGGTGCGCTGTCCCCGAGGCCCAAAAGGGACGCAGCCTTGGACGGAATGTCGAAGGGCACGGGCGACTCGGGCATGGACGAGCGCCGCCGGGCATTCGAAGCGGCCGAGCGCGCACGGGACCGCAGTCCCGGGCTAAAGTCATCGTCTTCGTCCGTGTCGGAGAAGAGGCACATTTCATCTTCTTCCTGCCCATCCTTTGCGAGCGGACTGCGCGGGTTCAACTTCCTCACTGTTTGCGGGGCTAGGGCCTTTGTCGGTGATGGAGGGAGCTTCGCTTCACGCTGCCGCTGTGTGCTCCCGGGCTCCTTGGCTGGTCGCCACTTGCTCCCGGACTCGCCATCGACTTCATCGTACCCGCCACTCCCGGCCGGGGAGTTCGTCGTGTATCGGTAGCTGAAATCGGAGCCGGAGTCGCGAGCTGAGTATCCGCTATGACGCCGGACATCCACACGTTCTGAGGGCGGCGGTGGCAAAACTCTCGGCGATAGGAGATTTTGCGTCTGAGACCCCGTGGCTGAGCCTGGGCTTGCAATGTTGTCGCATTGACCCTGTTCTTCAGGTAGGTGAGGAAGGGGTAAGCCGAGAACGGGCGGGCAAAGGTTGGGCGGCGGTCGTGGAGGTCGCGCGGGCGGCAAGCGCGCGGTTTCCAACTTGGGGGTCGCAGGGATCACGCCGCCGTCAGAAGAGTGCCCAGAGTCACGCCGCATCTCTGGTGGCTCAGCGCCCCATTCCGTGGGCGGCAGCAGCTCGTCGCCAGAGTGTGGATCTGCGTCTTCAGGGAATGGAGGGTACTTCCACAGTGCACTCTCTTCCTCGCCTGGAGAGGAGTCACGGCTCGGCATTGGTGGGACGGAATCTCGAAACTGCAGGCTGATCTTCCTCCCTACCCTGTAGTAGTCGGGGATCTCGTTGGGAAAGCCATGGTCTCCAGCACTGGTAGTGGGAGAATGCGGAACAGACACGCAATGCGAAGGGGCAACAGATTTCCTCGCAATTGTGCGTTGGCTGACGGGGCTCGGTTCGGCTGGTGAGATGCCAGGGTCGAAGAAGATGTCAGGGATGGATAACTCCGTCTCGTAGATCGCTGTGGAGTGGTTAGTCGCGCGTACGAAGGCGGCACCGAGCTCACCCGAGCGATCTCCACCTCTACGAACGGACAGCCTGCGTTCAGATAATGACCGTTCGCGCTTGACGATATTCAGAGGGGCGGTCATGTGCGAGAGATCCTGGTCCAAGTTGACGGAGGAGACCCCAAAATTGCCCCAGAAAGCGGTAGACTGTGGGTCTTCGCGCGACGCCGGAACAGATGGAAGCGATGCTCGGCTGCTGTATTGCGAGTAGAGGGAGATTTGGGAAGTCCGAGAGAGGCGCAGCGAGTCTATCTCGTGCTCCGACTCGGGGTAGTCTTGGGGAGCGGGGGCTGCCCGCTCGAAGGTGGGAAGGGGGTCGAGACTGAAGTCCATGTGGAAGTCGAAGTCGATGTCTTGAGGAAGATCCTCCTGCACAGGCGGGAGAGGCGGTGGTGGAACAAGCAGCACCGTCATTCTCTATTCTCTTCTCTTAACAAGAGACGAGACAGTGATGATACACGCAGGGGCAGAGGGTGGTTCTGCAGCCCGCGGTAGCTGGAGGCGGAGGCGGTGGTGGTGGCGTGTGGGCGTGTGTTCGTAACAGAGTGATGGCGTGTGTTCGTAACAGAGTGATGGCGTGTGTTCGTAACAGAGTGATGGCGTGTGTGATGTTGATGAGAGATGGACGTGTGACAGACTTAATGTATTCTTCTGCTGTTAACCATTCTCGATTGTCTGGATGAGACTGGACACGCCAGCGATGTATGAAACCAGTCCGGACGCAGTGGGCCGTATTGTCGTCGATGGTGTGCTGACCCCCGTTGCGTTGCATGCTTCTCGAAGGGACAATAAGGTTAGTACGAGGTTAAACACATCATTGCCGGAGGTGAGTATTTGTGCGATGCGGTTACGTCGACCAGGTGTTACACTACCCTAGTGCTCAGAGGGCGGCACCGGATGGGATGGGATGGAACCAGACTCTGAGGATTGGGTCTGTGCCCAGGGTAGCGCCGGCAGGCGGCGGGCTGCCTCATGTTGAGACGCCGTTGCTATAGGCCAGAGTGAGGAATGGATAAAGGCATTCTGGCTTGGGTGGAACCAGTCGGAGCTGAAGGTATGGACAATGGCGAACGAAGCGGTTGAAAGACAGCTGTTGTCTGTGCGTCAAGCCCATTGTTGTCCGGTGAGTCCGGGCACCCCCGCCAGTCTCGTGCCCATCTGCCACATACGGAATCAAAACCACGCGAGAACCACTTTGAAACCACGCGTTGACCTTAATCTGCATCCGTGCTGATCACCCGCACACCGCGCCGGCCACCCGGTGACGATCGTGGATATCGAGATTACGGCTACTCGAGGCGACGTGCAGTTGACTTCGCAATCATCTCCGTCGCTGGGCCACCAACACCAACATCACCATGTCATTTTTTGGCACGCGACTCTCATCCGCAGTGACTCAGCTGCGCGGTGAGCTCAGCGCTGCCCCGCAGACCGCCAATGACACGATCACCAAGCTCGTCGAGAAGATCCAGACGTCGCCGCAAGTCGATGACCGTCGGACAGCTGTACTTGGTCTCAAGGGATTGAGCCGCGACTGGAAGGCCGACGTCGGAGCTGCCGCCTTGCCGTCACTGATCGCTGTCCTCCAACATGATGCGCCCCATGACGTCGACATCGCCAAGGCCGTGCTCGAGACGTTCATGCAGCTGTGCGAGACGCAGGAGAAGCCCGCGAAGGACGACGTCGGACTGAAGCACATCGACCAGCTTCTCGAGGTGAGCATACTGCATCTGTTGGAGAGCTGACGACAGGAACCTGAGCCCTTCCATGCCATCCTGGGACTGCTCTCATCAGCACCTGCGTTCTTCCCTCGGTTCTACGCGATCCAGCTTCTGTCACAGCTACTGACTGCCCGGCCAGCGCATGCTCAGTCGTACATTCTGTCCGCGCCTCCACCGGGTGTCGACGGTGTTCTCACCGTGTTGGATCCGAGTGCGAGTGCAGGTACGGGTACCATGGGAGGCGGAGCAGGTGAGATGCTTCGCAACGAGGGTCTTCTCCTGCTCCCGGCGCTGCTGCAGGGTAACTCGGACCTCCAGAAGATTGTTGCATTCTCGGGAGCGTTCGAGAAGACGCTCGACATTATCCACTCAGAGAACGGTATCGAGGGCGGCATCGTGGTGCAGGATGCGCTCACCGTCATCGGTACGCTGCTGCGCTTCAACGTCTCGAACCAGAACTTGTTCCGCGAGCTCAGTCTCATCCCGCAAATCCCGCCCATGCTGCACTTCCCGTCACCGATCGGGCCCGATGAACAGGCCCCTGATGCCTTCGCACTTCAAGACTGGCCGGAACAGAAGATGTACAACGCCGGGCTGGTCCTCGGCCTCATCCGCATGCTCGTCGGTGGCCCCGGTGGAGGCAATCAGACCGCCATGGCTAAGGACGGCGTTACGCGTTGCCTTATCGAGCTCGCTCTTGCCTCCAATGCGCCCAACAGCCTGAAGTGTCTCGCGCTCAACACTCTGACACCTATTATGCTCGGATCGTTGGCGAACCAGCAACTCATGTCGTCCCTCCAGATCGCACCGTTGGTGCCTGTGCACGCAGACGACGAGCACCCGAATGGAGGGTTTGTGCGTCTCCCGCTGCAGTCGACTGTTGAGGCATTGGTTTCGTCTGTTGTCGAGGGCGACCCGTCAGCGGGTGGCAAAGCCCTGCGCAGTAGGGCAGCTGGAGTCAACATGTTCGAGGTGAGTTGACGGAATGCTACGGCCCACTGACTCTCAGGCATACGTCAGTGGAAACGATGACGCGCGGATAGGCATCCTGGAGTCGATGTCTGCCCCTGGAGCCGAGGGTGGTGAGACGCGGACGGCAGGCTCGATGATCCTGAATGGCCTTCTCGACCTTCCCTCAGCCGAGACGCAGTTCGACCCGTACCGACCGCTGTTCTCGTGTTTGTTCCTCTCCCACCTGATCCGTGACAGCGAGCATGCGAAGAAGCTCGCGCGCGAGATTTCTCTCGGTGGAGATGACGAGGACGACAAGGTGTCCCTGATCCAGCTCGTCGTGGGCAACTTCATGATGGCTTCTCGTGCGCAGGCGGAGGCGACGAGCCGGGCGATCAAGGACGGCACCTCTGGCCACGAGGAGGAGGACTGGACGCGCATCATGGTCGGCTACCTTGTGCTCCTCTGCACGTGGCTGTGGGACAGCCCGAAGTCTGTCGCCGAGTTCCTAAACGAGAGCAACAACCTGCAGACGCTCATCGGTCCCATCACGCAGAGCCAGGGCATCGATCCGCTCGTGCAGGGCCTGTGTGCGTTCCTGCTCGGCGTGTGCTACGAGTTCAACCGTGAGCCGAACGACGTGACGCGCGCGACGCTGCACCCGATCCTGCACTCGCGCATCGGTCCGGACCAGTTCGTCTCCCGCATGGCGCGTTTGCGCGAGGACCCGCGATTCCGCGCAGTCCAGCCGGATACGTTCGAGGAGGGCGCTCAGCCACCCGACGAGGCCGCCCCCGAGCCCGAGACGGACGACGACGTCGAGCTTTGGTTTGACTGGGCGTTCGTCGACTTCTGGAAGAACCACTACTACACAATTCAGCGGTCCATCGCCATCGAGCCCGATGCGGTGCGCGGCTCGCACCAGACGGACGGAAACGAGGACGTCATTATCTCGCTTCGCCAGCAGCTCAAGACCCAGACCGAGGACAACCTCAAATACCAGGCGCGCCTGGCCACGATCAAGGCGGACCACGCGAAGGATGTCGAGCAGCTGCGCGCAGACCAGGAGAAGGAGGTGAGCCAGAAGAACCCTTACCGAGCTGACAGCAGAACGAGGAGCTGCGCAAGGAGCTCGAGGTCCTGCGACACATGCCCCCGCCCCCGAGTGCGCCGGACGGAACAGCCGAGCTCGAGCAGCTCCGCGCCGACCTGACCAGCGCCAGGGCCCAGATCGCGACCAATCTCCAGGAAGCCGCTGCGCATGCCGAGACCAAGGCGCAACTCGCGTCTCTCCGCGAGGCGCTTGAGGAGGAGAAGAAGGCCCTGACCGACGCCAAGGAGCGCGCCGAGAAGGCCGAGAAGGCCGAGGCTGACGCCAAGGCCGCTGCTGCTGCTGCCGAGTCCAAGCCCGAGACTAACGAGGGCAAGGCGAGCGCGGCCGAGTTCGAGAAGGTCCAGAAGCAGCTGAAGGAGCTGAAGGACAAGCTGGAGACGGCCGAGGCGGCGCAGAAGAAGGCGGCGGCCGAGGCCAAGTCCGCGGCCGAGGGCAAGATCAAGGCCGAGGAGGAAGCGAAGAAGGCGGCCGAGGCGCAGAAGAAGGCAGAGGAGGAGAAGAAGAAGGCGGAAGAGGCTCAGAAGACGGCCGAGGAGGCTGCCAAGAAGGCCGACTCGGGCGCTGGCGCCGGCGGCAAGGGCAAGAAGGGTAAGGGCGGCGGCGCCGGCGGCAACACCGAGCTCGAGGCCAAGGTCAAGAAGCTCGAGGAGGAGCTGTCGAACGTCAAGACCGAGCTCGAGGACAAGGAGCGCGAGCACGAGGACCTGCTCGTTCTGCTTGACGAGTTATCCCAGAAACGCAAGACCGACAAGGCCGCTATGCGCGAGAAGGGCATGGATGTTTCCGAAGATGAGGACGACGACGAGGACGACGAGTAGGGCTCGTTCGACTAGGCTAGAATCTGTAGATCCCACGAAACAATGGATACATCATACAACTGCTACATCTACAGTCTCCCGCGCTACGAACGGGAACCCGCGCGCTCGGCCCAGTCCAGCATCTCGGCACTCGGGAAGCCCTCGAGGAGCTTGTTGGTCTATTTGTCAGCTCCAATCGTGTATCTTAGCTTACCTTGGCGAGTTCAACTACGCTGTCGCTGACACCGTTGTCCACGTTGGCGAGCCGCTCTCGCTTCTCCTGGACCGTCTTCATGCGCTCGCCGCACTCCTTCGTGAGCGCCAGGTATTCCTCGCGCAGCTCGGCCCATGACTGGTCGTACACCTCGAGATTGGTTCCCGTCGAGATCGTGAAGGGTGTGAGGTCTGGTCTGCGTCTGTCAGCTGAGAGGTCCTCCATCGGGCAGCTCACCGCCAAGCGTCTGGCCGGCCCTCGGACGATGACTCCTTCCACGCGTTCGCCTCGTCGACGACCTGCGCGAGCGTGCGCAGTCGTTTCGGCACCCTGTAGTCGTCGAGAAGTTTGTGCGCGCCGGACTGGCGTCAGCTTTATAAGATGCACCTCTAGCTCACAAGGCTGTCCGTCCGCAGTTGGTACAGCATGTTCGTCCAGACATCGCGGATCGACTCTGGCTTCTCCTCCGAGAGCAACGGATAGCATGACTTCATATGTTCGAGCCTGTTGTTAGCTGTCTGGAGAAAGCTAGCTACTTACGTCAACTTGCTCAGCCCCTTGTCGATCGTGTTGATCCGCAGCGCACGAGACAGCGTCTCGTAGTACTTGCCGTACTCTGCCTCGTCTGTGTCGCGGATTGGCACGGGGGGCTCGCTGACGACCTCGGCTGGGGTGCGCGCGCGGCTCATGCGCCGGTCGCGCGGTGTCCGGGGTGTCCGCGTGGATTCGGAGGGGTCGTCAGGCGACAGAGGGTCGGCGGGGTGGATTGATGCCCGCGGCGCTCGAGGAGTGCGACCGGGTGTCACGGCTGGTTGTGAAGGAGCGCGTTGCGGCGGCGGCGTGCGTGGAGGAGGCTGCACCTCCACGTCCTCTTCCATCTCAAACTCGACGGGGAGGTCGACGTCGACTTCCCCTGGTCGATCGTCCTGGATATCTTCCTCGCCTTCCCTGTCTTCCTCGACCTTGGTGTCTTCCCTGTCCTCCTCTTCTAGGGGCTCCTCAGGCTGTTCTGGAGGTACTGGCTGCGCAATCGACCGCCTCGACCGCCTTCGTTCTGATTTATGCTCCTCCTCGACATCCATACGTTCAACATGCTTTCCTTGATCGCGCGATGACGGCTGAGCTTGCGGTGCTCCTGGTGGGGGTGTTCGCGCGAGTCCTCCTCGTGGGGGTATCGGAGCAGGCTCAGAAGGCGGGATGCCGTCGGGGTACGCCTGAGAAGGGGAAAAGGTGTGGGCGCGATAATTGACGTTGCCGGTTCCCCTTGGAGGGGTGCGTGCGAGCGGCATGTTTATAGTATTCCAAGAAGGATGCGCAAAATGAAGTTCAGACAGCCAAGCCCTGCGATGTGCATCTGTGGGCTGGCGGGTCTGATGTCAACAACAACAATGTATCACGTGATCCGACCGATAATGGATTCAGGTTCCGACGATGCACGTCTACTGACTGAGGGTCATGTCGCGAGCGGAATAGCGGAAGTCGAATGTGACAGATTCGGTCGCGCGTGCTGCGCGATGCGCGAGCAGAGGGAAGGCAAGATGCGACAAGAGGGGTGGGGGGAGCAAGAATGGAGCATGCAGGCATCGAACGCGAGGGATGTGCATGTTAAGGGTGCTTGTCCTGAGTCCTTTTGTCCTGGGTCGTGTAGTGCAACATCGTGTCGCAATACCTGAGCGGCAAACCATGTCGCACGTCGAGAGAAGCATGTGCACATCTGGACTCCTTTCCAAGACAGGAACACAACGTTGGGTGGCTAGTCTCACTATCAACATTACTGCTGCCATTGCTCGACTTAAGGTGCTCCGTCGCACCTTAACTTTACTCGACCCAGTTCATCGTACTCCCGTTTGCACACCGTCCCATAGGTCGGGGCCATCACTCCAGGCCAAGCTGCCGGCGACTCGGACCTGAGAGCACCATCTGACAGGTGCACCCACAACGAGGCCGGCTGTCTGCCACTCCTGTTTGATGCTTCCAAGCCATTCAGAGCTTCAGAACACGCCGAAGGTGAGTGAGGGGGCTTTCGCACTCGGGGTTTGCTGGTGGTGCGACGCATGACACCCTGCGATGTCCATGGACCGTCACGATGCATTGGGACCAGCGCGTACCAGCGATAGCTACCTAACTCCCAACACGGATGTGAGAGGGAAGGCATTTGGCATGCATTGCGAGGGGGGGAGAATCCCAGTCTCTGGCTCTAAGGACGTTCCGTTGCACATGCACACGCCCGGGCGTGGTGTGTGGGGGGCCAGGTGCCAGACGCATGCATGTGTGGGCGTGTGGGCTGACGTGTGGTGTACGCGCGCGGTGCCAGGCTCGACACGGTGTGCCTCGCGCGTCCGATCACGTACCCTCTCCCCTCCCCCTTCCATTGACCCTCTCGTCCCTCTGGTCCCTCGACGTTCCCTCTCGTCCATCCTCCCCATCAACGACCCCAGCCCTCTATCCCTGCTTCTGCCTTCGTTTGTCACAAGTGTCCTTTAGGTCTCCGCCCAATCAGTCGATCAGCTCACAGTCACGTCTGCTGAGTCCATCGGGGCTACCGCACGCGTACTGGCCACCGTACGCCCACAGACCTTTGGCCTGTAGACGACACCGTTCCATCCCAGGGCCGTAGCACAGGGTCGTCATCCCCCCTCAAGTCACTATCCAGTCCTCCATCCGGCCCCTCACTGGCCACCTCCGCTCAGCTTCATTATTCCAGTCCTATCCAATTCATGCTATCCCATCCACAGACTCCACAGACTCCACACCGTTACCCATTCCTTGCTTCTCAATCACACCTCTCACGCCGTCGACGGCCGCTCCCGCCAACGCCTTGTATTAACATCTAGCTTCATCAAGAACACTACCTCTCTCATCGTCATCCACGTCCCTCCTTTGGCCCACCCTTAACCGCCAGTCGCCGCCGCCGCCGCCGCCGCCGCCGCCGACCTCATTCACAATCATGTGAGCTCAAATGCTCCCACCTCCAGCTGACGTTCACCAGGTCTGAGTCGTCGTCGTCGCGACCGGAGTCCCCCGCGGGGCCGCCGAAACGCATTGTCTCCGGCTCGCTGAAGGATCGCATCGCCAAATTCAACAACGCGGGCTCATCGCCTCTCCTTCCAAACAATGATGGCTCCCATCCACATTCGTCCACGCACACATCGTATGCTCGCGGTGGGCTAATCGGCAACCGGTTGCCATCCCTAGACCCCAAGTCTGCTGGTATTGTCGGCAGTCCTGGCTTCCGCCGCGTCTCAGAAGGCAAGGGCATCATCGGAAACCGCATTCCTAGCAGCGGTGCGAGCGTCTCGAGCACTGGCTCAGCGCCCGGATCGGTTGCTGGTAACAGAGTGCCCGGCGCATCAGGCCGATCTGTGCGAAGCGCGTCACCAGCTGGCTCCGCAACTTCGTCCGTCGCATCTGCATCTGCATCCGCCGCTTCTGGAACGCTGGATTCGGCTTCCGTCGGCACATCAATGTCTTCCTCGCCAGCCACTTCACCGGGAGGGGGGTTCATGCCCCCGCAGCTGCTGGTGTCAACCCTCCCTGACGGCCATGAGCCTGGAACGATGACGCCCTCGTCCACGCGAGCTGAGGCTGGTGAGGAAGCCATCTCCATGCCTAGCACACCGGTGCCAACAGCCTCGTCCGAGCTACCGCCGCCGGACTACGATCTTGTCCCTGGGAATCTCAAACTCGCTGCTGGGGACGCTCGAGCCGGAGATGCCCGGAGCGTTTCGTCCGCCATGTCCGTTTCCAGTTCGCTCGTCTCTCAGTACGACCCGGCGTCGGAGGAAGGACGCGAGGAAGGCGAGCGCCCAACTAATCTCAAGGACGTCAGTGAGGTTAGCACCCCCACTGGCACCCCTCGTCAGGCTTTACGCCAACTAGACAACGATAGCGTCGCCGGATCCTCTCGTGGAGCACCTAGTGCCCCGCCTAGCGATACCGGGGACGTCGCCGAATTGCAAGACAAACTTGACACGCTGAACGTGGGTTCTGCGGGAACTGAGAGCAAGGATGAGCCCGTGGCCGCCGAGGATGAGAAAGACACGCCACCGACCGCCAAAATCACCCCTGCGTCGATTGACAAGGAGCCCCCTTCGCCTCTTGCAGAACAGATCACGCCCAATGCGACAGCCGATAACGCTCCCATTGACTCGAAGTCTACTTTCGTCCCGGTCCCAGAGCCTGTACCTACAGCTGGCAGCCAGGCGGAAGCTTTGGAGGATCTGGCGAAGCGAGCGGACCAAGCCGCCGATAAGCTGAAGTCCGAAGCAGAGGGGAAGTCGACTGCCACCCCGGGGAAAGCAACCAACGACATCGAGGTCATCAAGGATGACGATAAGGCTGACAAGTCCGACCGTGATGCAACCCCGGAGGCACCGAAGGTCGCCATCTCGCCTGCCCCCGAGACCGACGAGGCTCCTGGCTCCTCCGAGGCTGTCGGGCGTCGAAGCGAGGACACAATCATGCCCTCCGCTTCTCTGAGTAATCTATCGACGTCTCCGAGCCAGGACGACGTCGCGTCCACCCCGATCGCGACCCCCAAGGACAAAGATTCATCCGATACTCCTTCTGTCATTGACCTCAGCAGCAGCCCTAGATTGAGCTCTGCCGACCGCGACTCGACGCCCGTCCCTCGCGAACCGACGAATCCTCAGAGCGTCCTGCACCAAAACTCGGACCTGGTCAGTATGATTGCTGCTCCATCCGAGCGTCCTTTCTCTGATGACTTAAGCCAGTCGCAGATCGACACCTTTGAGGACGAAATGTCCAACAGAAGCAGTATGCCTCCTGCTCGGGCTTCTTCCGAGCTCGAGTTCCGCTACGAGGACCTGCACGAGCGCTTCGGCCCTGATGGATCTAAGACCAACCCCAACCCCAACTCTTCACATTCGTTCACCCCCGCTGCGGCGGGCGGAGCAGCGCTGGCGGCCGCAGCCGCCACTTCTGACTTTCGTGGCTCTTCGTCGAAAATTGAGCAATCGAACAACCCGCTTGGCAATGTGGCTTCGTCGGCAGTCGACGAGAATGGTTTTCCCGCCGTCCCCGCCACCGAATTGAAGACGAAGTCGCCTATGCAAGTCCACATTGAGCCTTCGCCTTTCGGGCCGATCAGTGACGATGACGTTCCGGAAGACAAGCCGGAGCCGACGAAACCAGCCCGACCCGAGTCTGGCACGCTTGGCTCCGGTCTTACTGCGCCTGTCTTGACGTTCGAAACGGTGAAGGAGCCGGCAACCGACCGTCGCACACCGGACTTCCCTGATGCTCCCAACAACACTCTTCCGAATACGCCAGGAATGGTCACTCCTGTGCGGTCCTCGACCCCAAACGCGAGCGCAGCAATGTCGAGCGTTTCGCCGAAAGTGTTCCCGCAAGTCCCAGATGAGGAGCACCCCTACGTCGGCGTCCACATCTCTCCTCAGGCGAAGAGCGCCGCCAGCCAGCTGAACCCGAAGACTCCGTTCCCGAGCGCGCCAGACGGTGGGACACCCCGCAGTGAGGCAGCTTCAGCGAGGACGCCTTCCTTGCATGGCAGTCCGTCGAAAGGGTCTTCTGACGGCAGCACTCGCTCCCTCGGGGTCGGCTCCAGAGGGCCTAAACGCTTGAGCTACCGACCACCCGAGCTCGATGACGAGGATCCGGGGGACTTCGAGGGCGGGGGCTGGGCTGTCGTGACGAAGTGGGAGCCGTGGAGGGGCAGCCCTCCCAGCGACCGTCCGAGTCGACAGAACAGCCTCGGACCTGGTCTGCGAGAAGACGTGCCTCCGCCCGTACCGCCAAAGGATTAGTGGCTCTTGTCGGGATCGAGGCGGCTGAGCGCTATCAGTGCGAAGAGTAGCCCGTCGTGAGACTTGATCGACGCGATGTGTTCTTTCTGAGAATTATCTGCTGTATGGAGAGTAGCTTTGTTCACGTATTCGTAGCTTGGTCGTCGACTCCCCGCGGGCGACGAAGCGACCACAGCACCCCACCCTGTATAACATAACCATGCAAAGATTTGTGAAAGCCAAGCGTTATAAGTTAACCTCCACCCGGGACCTGCCTTGGCGTGCGGGGCGCCATGGAAGTGGAGGCGCAAACTTGGTGCGGGAACGGCGAGATGGGCGTCCTGTTCGGCGCCCTGCAGTGAAGACATCGAAAGGCATGATAACGGGGAGAAAGACCGAAAAGATACCGAGCGATTTCCAACATTGGTGCGCTATGGCGCAGAGATGGAGGGCAGAGATGGTCCGGGTGTGTGGAATACAGGGTTGGGGAGAGGTGGGCAAGTCGGCGGTGAGCGACGACCGAAGGGGAGGAACCAACAGGCTGTCGCTATCCGGCATGTCGGTGACGATCCCTTCGCTAACCTCCACTTGGAAGGTGTGGTGCCCAGCGTCACCTCCACACTGTGAGCGAGTGAGCGGCGTGTTCTCCATGGCCCTCCACACGGCTGAAAATCCGTTTCGGACGGCCAGCTGGGTGAGCCTTGGGCGGAGTGCGTGCCGAAGAACCGAAGCGGCGGTGGAGGTCCCAGATTGTCTTCCACCAGGCAGACGGCGGCAGTTGCCGGGTATGCCTCCTCACCGCGCGTAGCCGACATGCCGGCAATAGGTCGGATCAGATTGGCCGCGTACCCGGGGAGATTCTCCGCAGGCCCGCCGCTTGCACCTGGGTGAGAGCTGGTATCAGATCAGCCCCCGCATGCCCAGCCAAGCCAGCCAACAAGGGCACACTCAGATCACACCAGCGCACCCAGAGTACCCAGAGCCGCCGCAGTCAGCCGACCGAAGCCGCCTCGGCACCACAGACATTAATATTGTCCCTCCCTCCATTTCCGCCCGCTTCTGCCTTCCTCCAACTCCCCCTACACCCCTTCAACACCCACCAAAATGACCAAGACCGTCGACGCTAAGGAGGTTGCCAAGCACAACTCGCCCGAAAATGTAAGCCAGCGTGCAGGAGTGTCAGCTAACAGGTGCAGGGAGTCTGGATCGTGGTTCACGGTTAGTAGCAGTGGACCTGGCAGCGAGAAAGGCAGACGCACCGCCGTGTCTTGACTCAAGCTAGAGGGGGTGCAGAGTATCATAGCTAACAGTCAGGCCATGTCTACGATGTGACCGACTTCGTCGATGTGAGTAGCTCTTCTCGCTTCACGAGGTACCTCTGTCCGCGGAGCTTTGAGGAGAAGATTCAGAAAAGAACAGGGACGCAAGCTGACGGGCAGGAGCACCCTGGTGGCGCCGAGATCATCCTTCAGTACGCCGGCAAGGATGCGACTGAGGAGTATGACGTGAGTGTTCCCCGGCCTTTGAAGAGCTCGCTGTTGCGGTTGTGTCTTCCTTCGACCTGCGCTAGCCGCGCCGTCTGCACAAATTAATTAGCCGAGAGTCCCCACAACTGGCAACAGCCTCGCAACAGCCTCGCAGAAGCTTGCACGGGTGCAGAACAGTAGCTAACTCACAGCCCATCCACCCGCCTGAGGCCATCAAGGAGAACCTCGACCCGTCGAAGCACCTCGGTAAGCTCGTCGGCGAGCTCCCGGAGGAGAAGAAGGAGGCCGCCTCGGCTCCCGCCGCTGCCCCTGCGCCGGCCCAGAACCAGGTTGTCGCCGCCGCCCCCGAGCCGTTCGAGAAGCCCCCTCTCGACCAGATCCTCTCGCTCCACGACTTCGAGGCCGTGGCGCGCGCTACTATGAACCGCAGGGCTTGGAACTACTACTCGTCTGGTGCTGATGACGAGATCACCATGGTAAGTGGGGCTGCAGCTGTACGCCGATATCTCGGAGTAGCTGGACATCGGCTACACATTGTATGATCTTGAGGCTAACGTTCAGCGCGAGAACTACAACGCTTACCAGCGCGTCTGGTTCCGCCCGCGTGTGCTCCGCAACGTCGGCACGGTCGACTACTCGTCTAAGATTCTTGGCTTCCCTACCTCGATGCCCATCTACATCACCGCCACTGCCCTTGGAAAGCTCGGCCACAAGGACGGCGAGGTCAACCTCACCAAGGCTGCTCACAAGCACAACGTCATCCAGATGGTAAGCTACCCACCTTGGGCTGTCGAGCTGACATCAGATCCCTACCCTTGCCTCGTGCGGATTTGACGAGATGGTCGATGCCGCTGCTCCCGGACAGGTTCAGTTCCTCCAGCTTTACGTCAACTCGGACCGTGCTCGTACAAAGAAGATCATCGCTCACGCCGCTGAGCGCGGTGTCAAGGCTCTCTTCATCACCGTCGACGCTCCCCAGCTCGGCCGCCGTGAGAAGGACATGAGGACGAAGTTCGAGGGAGCTGCTTCGAGCCAGCAGACCAAGGGCGGTGACAAGTTCAACCGCAACGAGGGTGCCGCCCGTGCTATCTCGTCGTTCATCGACCCCGCTCTCGCCTGGGAGCACATTCCGGAGCTCATCGAGGCTTCGGGCGACATGAAGATCATCCTCAAGGGTGTTCAGTGCTGGGAGGACGCCGTCATGGCCGCCGAGGCCGGTGTCGACGGTATCGTTCTCTCGAACCACGGTGGTCGCCAGCTCGACTTCGCTCCTTCCCCCATCACCATCCTTCCCGAGGTCATGTCGGCGCTCAAGACCCGCGGCCTCATTGAGCGCCCCGGCCGCGCCAAGTTCGAGGTCTACGTCGACGGCGGTGTCCGTCGTGCAACCGATGTGCTCAAGGCCGTCGCCCTCGGTGCCACCGCTGTCGGTATCGGCCGACCGTTCCTGTACGCCATGTCGGCGTACGACGGTGTCCCGGGTGTCGACCGCGCGCTCCAGATCCTCAAGGACGAGTTCGAGATGAACATGCGCCTCATCGGCGCCCCGACGCTCGCCGACGTCACCGAGAACATGGTCGACACGCGCGCGCTCGCCTACCCCGCCCCGGGCAACACGGTCTACTCGTACAACTACGAGCAGATGCACCCGGTCGGGTACAAGGCCAAGCTGTAAAGAGTGTAATGTTAGAAGATAATCTATAGTGCTATCGTGTCATCCGGGGTCTGCTTAGAGTGAATGCATATCTTGTTGTCTCCTAATCTGCTACTCGTACGGGCCTTAGCCGTAGTAGTAGTGTCCTCCGCTGGCGCCAGGCTGTCCGGACTGTCGGAGCTGACCAGGCTGACCTGGTTGCTGGTGGGAGGGACCAGGCGACGACCCGCCATACATGTGCGGGTTCATGCCCATGGCCATGTTGACGTTCATGTTGTTCATGTTCATGTGGCCATAGTCGCCCATGTCCATATCCATGTTCCCGAGCCCCATGCCGGCCATCGCCTGCTGCATCGCCATCTGCTGCATCTGCAGCGGGTTGAACCCTCCGCCGGCGTCCAGCATCATCGGGTTCAGCATCGGCGCCTGCAGATGCGGCGAGCCAGGCATCATACCCATCCCGGTTGCGCCCATGCCACCCATGCCGCTGGCTCCCATTCCCATCCCGCCTCCCATCTGCATACCACCGCCCATGGCCATCATGGGATTAAAGGGCATCTGGCCCATACCCATCTGGCCCATCCCTCCGCCCATACCCATGCCCATCTGGCCCATATTCTGGCCGGGCTGGCCGGGCTGACCAGGCTGGCCCATGTTCATCCCGCCTATGCCCATCTGCACCATGGGGTTGACGCCCATCTGCGCCATCTGCATCTGGGCCATCTGCGGACCCATGCCCGCCAGCATCTGCTGCTGCAGCATCGCCTCCATCACGTTGTGATCCGTCAGGGCACCCATGCGCATGACGCCGGCGCCACGCGGAGGGCCATGGTGCTGCTGGTGGTTGTGGTGGGGTTGGTTATTGTATCGAGGTTGCTGCTGCTGCCGGCGCGGGCCGGGCGTACGACGCTGAGGCGACTTGGGGCGCAGAGCGTCGATCTCGGCACTGAAGGGCACGACGGGCTTGCCCTCGTCTTTGCTCGGTAAGAGGGAGGGGTAGGTGCTGGAGTCGAAGGGCTCGGCGTCGGCGTCGGCGTCCTGGGCAGGGTTCAGCTGCGCGCTGACCCAACCCCGGCGCGGCTTCGAGCCGAAGAGCTCCAGACGGCGTGCACCGAGACAGAAGTTCTCGATCAGAGTGTAGAGGTAGGGCGGCGTACGTTCTTCCCCGTCTCCATCTGATGTCAGCTACAGCGCGGACCTTCCAGAGAGAGCTGAGGAACTCACCTTCTGACTCCCATACGATCACGTCCGTGTCGACGTTGCAGTGCACGAAGTACGCGTCTGTGCTCCGGCGCACCGTGCCGCGGATGCCCATCAGACAGTGCTCCTTCTGGCTGGCGAAAAGGCCTTTCCCACTTGCACCGGTGTTCCTCGGTGCTCCCGCGCCTTCCTTGCCTTCTCCGCCGACACTTCCGTCAACTCTGTCGCCGTCAACGCTGCCGTCGGCTGACACGGCTCGATGGGAGCGCCGATTCGTCTTCACCCAGACAATGTCTTCGGCGCGCCTGAAACCCCAGCGGGCGAGACATTCGCGACCACGCTCCAGGCCGTCGCTGTCCCCTGTCCCCACCCAGAGGAAGACGAAACCAGGGTCTGCGCTCAGTTGCCGGATCGGCAGAGCCGCGATCTCCGCCCATGAGGCCGACGAAGGAGGGTGCAGGAGGATGACATCGAAGTGCTGTGGTGCCAAAGACGACAAGATCGCGGCGGGCGAGGGATCACGTAGCGTGCAGAGCAGCGGCGGGTGTGCAGATGCGTTCACATTCGCCGCCTTCAAGTCCATGAGGCGACGCAGCGCCGGGAATCTGTCGTCAGTTTGCGCTGAATTGACACCTCCAGGCGACGCCAAGTGGTAAGAATAAGGGTCTCGGGAACGAGGAAGGACACTGCGTATGTGTGCGGTTGACGGGGAGAGCCACTCACTCTTCGCAGATCTCCTTGCTTCCAGCACCAAGAACGTAGTTGCTGGGAAATTCCCCCGAAACGCCGTAGCGAGCTTCGTAGTCGTTCCTCACGGCCTCTTCGGCGGAAACGTAATTTGTGACGTTCGCCTTCGATTTGCCCTTGACGTCGCTTGTGGACGCCTCGGCGGCGGGATCAGCAGCATCGGTAGCGGGGAGGGTCGTTGAGAGCTTCGGCTGCGGTTCATACCGCGCTCCAATGACTTGGCGGCGGCGAGCCTGCCGGGCAAGCACGTCTTGGAGGTAGTTCCTGTGCTCGACGAGTGCCATGGAGGTTCTGGGGTGGGTGATGGTGTGAAGGTAGGAAGGAGCGCGATGACTGTGTTTCAGGTGGCATCCGTGACGCGACGAGGTGGAGGTCAGATCGGCTTTCAGCCTGGCACCGGACCGGTCGGTTCACAGAAACTTGCCTTTCGCTGGCGCCGATCCGCACATGTTTGGCCAGATCCAAGATGACCGGATGTCTGAAGATGGAAGCTGCGAAGTGCATTTTAATGTCACCATGCCGTAGTGCGCTTATGACACAGTGGAGCGCCGCTGATATCCTCGGCAGCCGTGCGGCTCCTAGCCGCCACCCATGCCCGGCAAGTGAGGTGAGGCCCTGCTAGGAATGCATTAGGTCAAAAACACGATACAACAGCAAATCTAACATCTATCGAAATACTTCATGCCATGATTGTCGCCTAACAGAGGTGTCTCTCGGTTCATGCTTGTTCTTTGATCTCACTCGAGCGCGACAACCCGGCGCTTGGCTTTCTTCTTCTTGGCTCCACCGGTGCGCCGCGTCTTGGTCGTCTCGGCGTCGGTCGACCCTGTCTCCGGCGGTGCTGGTTTCCCGCCCTTCGCATCGTTCGAGTCCGGCGACGGCGATAACGTGCTGGGGCGGCCCTGCACCGGCACCGGTGACTTGGACTTCGGCTTTGACCGCGTCGGGGAGCCGGGTGACTTGCTCCTCTCCGGGTCGCTCGGCAGCGCCGGGTCCTGCGGCCGAGGGCTCAGTGCTCTCGCCGGCGGCGCAGCAGCAGGAGCAGGCAGAACAGAGTCCTCCCGCAAGTTCTGTCGACGCACAGTACGGCCACGCTGGCGCAGGATCTCCTCCATCTGGTTCTTCTCCGACCACGTCAGGGGCGTGTTGTCCAGCAGCACTTCCTTGCCCTCCGCTGCGAAGGCGGCAGAGATCTCTGCCCTGAACTCGCCACTGAGCGGGTTTCCCGCAACCCAGATCTCCGACACCTGTGGGAGCACAGCGAGCCGGCCAACCTCGCCCGGGTCACTAATTTCGTTATGACGCAAGTCCACTCGCCGCAGACCTGGCACACGGTCGAGGCCGACGAGGCAGTCTATCCTGTTGTGGGACAAATTCAGCGTCGCGATATTGCCGAGGTACGTCTGCGCACTCCGTACCGACGAGATGACATTGTGCGAGAGGTCCAACGAGACGAGGCTCGAGAGCTGGGACAGATCTGGCAGGTCGTTCAGCAAGTTATGCGAGAGGTCAAGGTGCGAGAGACTCTGCAGCGGCAATCGGGGAAACGACAACATGGAAACGTGGTGAAGCGACAGGTGTCGAAGGTTCGGGAATCGCGCTTTCGAGTTGGTGTAATCATCGTCAGCGCCATTTGCGTGCGATGAGACTTCAGGCGCAGCATCACCCTTGCCGTTCACCTTCGTGGCCCTATCATCCTCGTCTGTTGAATCGTCCTTAGATGCCTTGCCCATCGCCTCTTCGTTGTCCTCGGCAACAAGGAGCTGCACGACCCACTCGTCTCCGTCTTCGACGCCGTGAACCGTCAAGCTGTTGAGCACGGGATTGACTGGGGACAGGACGCTGCGCGGATCGAGGGACTCAAGCTCTAGTCTAATCGTCAGTCTCGAACGGTCCCTGAGACTCACGTCTGTAGGTTTCGGAACACGTCTAGTGGAACGCGCACGTCGATGCCACCTAGTTGCGTGTAGCCGCCGGCATCCATGAGCTCGGCGACTGGAGGATCGGTCGAAAACGGAGGGTGCAGTAAGAGCCCCGGCAGTGTGTTACAGATGGCGTACAGATCGAGCAGAATCTTATCTGATATGTCAGCACATCGGGCGAGATCCAAGGAGCCCCTACGCAGAGGGGGATAACTCACTCTCATCGATCTCTTTGGGTTTCCGGAACCAGCCTCCATCGACGACACTCATGCTTACGCTCCTGACACTGCCGACCCAACTTCTTACACTCTCGACGTCGCCCTCTCCTCGGCGGCTCCGTGAGTCAGCCCGAGCGCCCCTAGCTGCCACAGGCACTCCGGGAGGTACTGGGACATCGGTCCGACCGACGTGAGGCAGGTTTTGCGGTAGACTCTGCCATCTGAGCAGCAAGTAGAGCAGCTTGTCTGGCGGCAATCGCAGGAGGACAGGGCGCTTGCGCGGGGCGGTTGGTGTGCCGAATCCAAGAGTGAGGGGGATCTTGACGCTGCGGGAGAGGGGTGCTGAGTTCGGGTCCAACCCCAGAGTTAGAAGGGTGTAACCTTGCTGCATCCATGTACCATCCCGCTTAATAGGGGGAGCGAGTCGAGCAATGTTAATGCTGAGGTACTTGTGCAGCTTGAGGAGGTATTGCTGGCCGGTGACGGGTTGAGGCTCGGGCGCAGGGCCCAGCCCCAAGGAGGAGAGCCCTCCCATGCTAAACATCGCGAGCGAGCGGTCTGTGAACAGTGGCGATGCGGAATATCTGCTGGGATCGGGTCGAAAAGGAGGTGACGAGATGCAAGAGCCGGGTTAAACAATGAGCAAAGGCAATATCATCGGTCGGAAGGTCTCATCTACCCCAGCGACGCTCAACGTCACTGGTCCTGAGCCATGAGCCCTAGGTAATGACGGCGGCGGCCGGTGATGCGCCCGTGGGAAAGTGAGTCACACCGCCGGGTCGCCGCGCCGATCGGTCATCTAAGATGCCTCCCTCACAACGACAAAGATGCCAGGTTCCACCACGCTCTTTGTTGTGTTGATCCGCACAGCAACGGCGACACCGACAATGCAGCAACAGACGCTCACCACGAAGGTGGCAAGAGGAGCAGCTACTTATAAGCAGCCCGCAGCTCCCTATTGTGAATCACAACGCTACTGACCATGCGCTCCCTCAACCTACCCGTTTGCTTGTCGCTGCTGGTTGCGGCTACATCGTGCGGTGAGTGACGCTATGTCCGAACTTGTGAAGGGAAGATCTAATCCCAGTGGACTCCAAAGTATGCTCTTCAACGTACTGCATCGACGGCAGGTCCTCATCACCGCGTGAGCCCTTGGGTTGAGGCTCTGATCTGACGTACAGTCTTAGCAATCGATGAGAACTCCACTCAGCTGCTGCCTGGAGGATCTTACTCACCGTCCGAGCATGGTGTATCCAAGCCGGCTTTTAACGGGACAGTGAACGAGACAGCAACATCTCTGCATGTCTCCGAGCCGGCGTTCCCACTCTCCTTCGACCTCGTAAACTACTCCGGTTCGGCTACCGTCCAAACCTCGCCATCCGGAAATTGGAGCAGTCTCTTCCTTCCCTCTGGCTGGCAAGCATCAATAAGATTATTTCAAGTCATCTCTGACTCGGTCCCAGACCGCGGCCAGCTCGCAGGAGATTATGAGATTACAGGCTTCGCAAATTGTGAGCCATAGTAAAATACAAATCTCAGGTCGAGAGCTAATTTCCAGCGAACTGCGACCCGCCATGCTCGTCAAAGGGTGTGTGTATCGGCTCCGATGAGGCACGTTGCATTTGTAATGCTGGCTGGAGTGGTCCCACCTGTGACAAATGCGCTGTTAACCACTTCGGTTGGGACTGCAAAGGTTGGTGGAAGGTAGTGGACCGCGCTAACGACGAGCTTGCCCGGCGGGCTGCTCACTGTGCGACGACGGCCTCTCTGGATCTGGCCTATGTCTAGGTGCCCGCAGGAATCCAAAGTGTGAGCTTCCAGGCACTGGAGAGGTAGCTCACCTCAGCCTGCAAGTGTGCTTACGGCACATGTCAAAGTAACGGCAGTTGTGAATGCGCACCAGGTCGCATCACTCCCAGAGGAAAATATCAAAAGTGTACCGCTTGCGCTGATGGCTTCTATGAATCAAGGGACAAAGAGTGCCTTGGTACGGGATATAGAATGCTGCAAAGCTAACCACAGCGTGCCCGCTTGGCTGCACGAAGTGCGAGCTCAAACCTGGCGATGACACACCTACGTGCACAACCTGCACAAAGGGTCTCGACCTCACGACCAAAGTCCCTGCCACTTGTGAGAAGTGGTCAGATTGTGATTCCGGGACATATTACGATGACTCAGCAAAGAAGTGTACCGCGTGAGTCGTGCAAGAGTCCAAGATGAACTGACCAAAGATGCCACTTCTTCTGTCGCACCTGCACGGGTCCTGGACAGAACGACTGTATTAGCTGTTCTCGACCCCGCGGCACGCTTGCTGGCACATGTGTTTCGCTCAACATCACGACAGGAGTATGCAACGGGGCAGACCTCCACATAGGCCAAGGCTATGTGGTCGACAACGACAATGGGTTATGCAAATGTAAGTCACCGTCCTCAATGTGCTGACAGGCTTCGCAGCTTGTCCACAAGGATGCAAAGACTGCATTATCCCCCAGTACACCGCGGCCGCCTATTTCAAGACTCGTGTTTGCACTTCATGCCAAGACGGCTTCGCCATGAAGAACCACACCTGTGTCGCCGATTGTGGAAAGGGATGGTACCTGTCTGCGGAGTCTGACACTTGCTTAGGTGAGGGGGTCGTAGAGAAGTGAAGAGCTAACTAAGCAGCGTGTGACAAGAAGTGCAAGACATGCGCCGGGAAGGAAGACTTCTGCCTCTCATGTGCGTCGGGATCAGCTCTGAATGGCATTTGCACCGATGAATGCCCCGACAACACCTTCGCAGCCAACGGAAAGTGTGCACGTTGCAGCCCCGACTGCGCGACATGCTCTGGTGCCGGCGGATCCCAGTGCGTCACGTGCCCACGATCTCGGCCGCTGTTGCAATACGGTCGCTGCTTGGCCTCCTGTCCACAGGGCATGTATGCAGCCGGATCAGAATGCGAGGCGTGTAACGACGGCTGCTCAACGTGCACCTCAAGTACTTCATGTACTAGCTGTCCGTCAGGCCAAGTTCTGAGGGCAGGTGCTTGTGTGGCTGCACCATGCCTTTTCGCCGACTCCTTCGGCATCTGTCTGAGCGGTTTCCTCGATACCCTCGTGGCCGGCGAGGACTGCACATCTACCTCGCCCCCTCCTCTTTCCTCAGCGGCACAGTTCGAGGCGCAGTCTACTGGCGTATCATTCGCCCCACTCGCCGTTCTGGCGGTCCTTCCCCTCTTCGCTCTTCTGGCATGGTACATCCGCCGGCAGCGGCGCGAGACCCGAAAGCGCACTGCTGAGTTTGCGAACCAGCTGGACAACCACGAAGTTGACAAGCGTCTGGACGCTCTTGCGGCCGACGAGGAGCTAGAGGGCAAAAACTGCCGGGGCTTGAAGGCTTTGTGGCTCCAGGACAAGGCTCGAGTCGCGAATTCACGCTCTCAGGAAAAGGTCCAGACTGGCCGCGACCGCCCCTCGTCCCCGCAAGCTGCGGCAAAGCCGGAATCCGTGCGCATGCAGGATTTCTTGAAGAGGTCTTCCTTCGACGACATCGGTCAAGATCCCGCTCCTCCTGAACCGCCTGGGGGTTCCAGCTTCTCCCCTCCCGTCAGCGCCTGCCGGCCAGGCAATGACCCAACGTCGGTTAGAGTCCCCTCTACTGCTCCGAGCACGAGTCCGCCGGTGGCGCCAAAGGCGAGCCTGGACCTCACGCACCTCTGGCCCAACCTGCCCTCACGACCCAACGCATTGTAGCTCAGACGACCCCATGCCGATCACACGAAGAAGTATAGCTGCCAAACTCGGGCGAAACTCTGACACAGTTGCAGCGTTTCGGCCGTCTGACGACTGCCTCGGCTGCGGAACAACATTGCTGATCGGGCGCACTGACAGCTGATTGGGTTTCAAACGTCGGCATTGACCTGCAATTAAGATCTGAAGCTCGGAACCGAACTGCTCCACCGTGTTTGCGGCGATGGCACCGACTCCGGAGCACCTGGGGGCCGCATGAGTCAGAGGGTGCGGCTCCTCACGGTTTACGAATGAGCGACGTCGCAATGGCATCGGAACAGCATGGGTATGACTGGAGGCACCGGGTTGGCGCTTCGATGGCGCTGCGATCGGGCAACACCTGCTGTCGTTGGCTGCAAGATGTCTGCGTCAGTCAACCCCAATTCCTTAGTGCGTTTCTGGGAATGTGGTCCTGTGACTCCGCAGCTATTTTAGAACTGCATCCGCTTGGCGAGTCAGGATTTTCGGCCGATCAACTTTATCTGATAACATGCCATGGTCCATGGCTTCCTGGGCCGGGTTCCAGAGGACCCATGGGGTCCGACGGATGACAGCGTCGAAATAAAAGGCCTCACCCGCCCAGCATACATGGGCAGATCACTGTCTGCTGACATCTCGAGCGACCCCGACACACCACCACAGTCATGAAAGTGGCCGCCCTGTTGCTCCTGCTGGCGAGCCCAGCGGTCGCAAAGACATTGCGGACGACCGTCTTCTGGATCCCGCAAGGCGAGTGTTTCCGCTACGCCTCCATCCCGCTGCAGCAGCTGAAGTGGTCGTGCCTGGACCCAACACTCGACTACTGGGGGATGTACGCTGTGTGCGACGCATTCATGCTCTCACTCACGGCGGCAATGCAGGCGTACTGTCCGCCGGGCGAGTTCGATCACGCCTGGGAACGCATCGCGGAGTGGGGCGAGGAGGCGAAGACGACGGCACCGATGCCAAATCGCGAGGCGTTGCTCGCCAAACTCGCCGAGATCGGGCCCCTGCCGACGGTCGACATCTTCGCCCCCGGACAGATGGGAGGCAATCACAGCGAACCGATCATGATCACAAAGGAGGCGTACGACGTTGGCGAACATACGGATGTAAGTTGCAACAAGAGCGCGAGCTGACGTCAGGTCGGGTTCATGCGCATGATGTACTACGACAACTGTTTCGGGTGGGCCATGTTCCTCCTCATGGCCGTCATGGTGCTGATTGGGGTGACGAACCGGATCCACCACCTCCTGCGGCGGAGAATGTACGCTTCGGACCCCGAGGGACGACCTTCGCACGGCTCTCGCCTGGGTACATGGTACGAGAAACACTTGGGAACACCTGCACTCTGGGGTGAGCGCCACCTGCAAGCGACTGGTTGGGGTTTCCTCTCCATCCCAACTCGCATCCAAGGACTTCTCGTAAGCGACCCTTCTTACGGCGGCTCACACCAGATCTTCATCTACGTCGCACTTAACTTCATCTTTTCCTTCGTGGGCTACGATGTATTCGAAAAGAACCTCTAGTACGTCCGGTACCACGTTGACCGCTGACATGGAGCTGGTATCAGGAGGAAGATCAGCAGATCGCACGCTTCGTCGCCGACCGCACCGGTGTCATGTCATTCTACAACATGGTCCTCCTCTGGGCGCTGGCAGGTCGGAACGACATTCTTATCTGGCTTACGGGGTGGTCTTTCCGTACATTCACCTGTCAAGCATTGCTGATAAGCAGAAAACATGAACCTCTTCCACCGCTGGACCGCACGTGTGGCGGTACTTCAAGCCATTGTGCACTCTGCGTAAGGTCAATGAAGTACCAGGCTGACAATAGGGCATACACCTGGCTCGAGCGAAAGAATCTTGCCGAGGATTTCAAGGTGCTCTACTGGGCTACAGGCGTCTTCGTGAGTTAATAAGCAGGCTATGCTGACCCCAGGGCATGGTCACCATGAGCATCATTCTTCCGTTATCGTTCCGCCCGGTCCGCGAGAAAGCGTATGAGGTATTCCTCATCCTGCACATCTTGCTCGCGGCAGCTACACTCATCCTCATGTACTACCACGTTCTGGACTTCGGGTACCTTGCCTGGATCTGGGCATGTGTCGGCCTGTGGGCATTCGACCGCTTTGTCCGCCTCGTGCGTATCGCCTTACTCTCATATCGAACGCTCGGAAAGGAGAACACCGTGGCCCGAATGACGGCGACAGGCGGTCTGATCCGGGTTAGTGTCCGTGCAACTGGGTCGTTCAAGCCCAAGCCAGGACAGTACTACTTCCTCTACGAGCCGTGCAGCTTGACCCCATGGGAAAACCACCCCTTCACGCTTGCCTCGTGGAACACAACCGGCCGAGGTACCGAGCTCGAGTTCCTCGTTGCTCCGATGAAGGGCTGGACGAGGAGACTTCAGCGCCGCATCGACCGAGCCAGTGGGCCGGCGCGCATGCGTCTCCTCCTCGAAGGTCCGTATGGGCATGACACCGACTTGACGGGGTTCGAACACGTCCTCCTCGTCGCAGGCGGAAGCGGTATCACGGGGGTGCTCCCGTACCTCTTTTCCCTGGGACACAGCGACCGCAAGCGGAGGATCCACTTCGTCTGGGCGGCGAGGACGGCAGAGTACGCCGCCGACGTGCTTTCAAACGAGCTGGGGCCCGAGAAGCGGGGACATGCGTCCCTCCAGCTTCACTTCACCCGCGACGCAGGCACGCCTACCGAGCTCGTGAAGGTGATCAGCCGGGCAGGCGACGCCACACCGACAGACAAGAGCGACAGGAGCGACAAGGACGACCAGTCAAGCACGGACGCCACCGACGGCGCCTCCACTAAGGCCAAGCCTCGTTCTGGATCGGCCATTCTCACGCATCGGCCCGAGATGCGCACTGTGCTCGCCGACGCCGTGGCTGACGTCGTTGGCGGCGAGCGGCTGGCCGTCCTCGTCTGCGGACCCTTTGCCATGTGTGACGACCTGCGCCAGGCCGTGGTCGAAACCTATGGCCAGGGTCCGGGGCAGTTGCCGGCGGCGCAGTTGTCGTACTTCGAGGAGGCGTTCGGGTGGTGATCGTGGTGACTCACCAAACACAGCATGCGGCAAAAGCTGAAAAGGAAAGAAAGTAATGATACATCTCCATCTCCATCGATCATGCAAAAGGTTATTACAAGTGCTACTACACTCGACGACAGCCCCGTACGCCTGCCGGCCGGCGCGCCTTTGTACTGATACAAACTTGAGTGGGCGGAAATGCGATGTGATCGTTCAATCGAACAGCAGGTAGTGGTAGTGAAGCAGTTATGTGGAGAGAACTGCGAGCGCGATGCCGAGCACGACGGCACCGAGGCCGGCTTTCCGCCTCAGCGATGATCCAGAGGTCGGCTGCGCTGTGCTGGCCGAGCTTGGTTGGGCTGTGCTGGCGGAGCTCGGCTGAGGTGTGCTGGCGGAGCTCGGCTGAGGTGTGCTGGCGGAGCTCGGCTGAGGTGTGCTGGCGGAGCTCGGCTGAGGTGTGCTGGCGGTAGAGGAGGTGTTGGTATCGGCGTCCGCGGCAGCCTGCTCCACGTGGCCGTGGGTCAACTTGAGTTTGCCGTCGTGGGGGATGATCCCGCCGCCGTGTACGGGGAGACTACCGTCACCGGTTGTGAGGCCGCTGGCACCGATGCCGTGGTCTAAGGCGGACTCCGAGGGCCAGGGGGCGGGAGCCGCCTCTGACGGCCACCACCAAGAGCCGCCAGTCAGGCCGCCAGGGTTGAGGTCTCTGCGCACGGGCGCCATTGTGGTTGTGTAGTGTAAACTAGGGTCACAGGTTAAGTCGAACGGATGCGCACGGTCCCGTCATCGTCAACCTCGCCGTGGCTCATGTTCTGATCCATAACTCATGCAACGGTACTCTTTATGCCTAGAAACTCCGCGTAGAGCCGAAAGGAATGCTTGGCAGCTCGGACAAATGGAGCTGCAGAGCGCACCGTGCATACTGGCCACCACACCACCACAATAAAGCTGCATGTCACCACCCTCCTTATCGCCCTAGATCTCAGCCACCGAGGCCTGTGCTTGCCCCAAATCTTTCATGTATCAAGCTCCGAAGCTGGGCTTTTGGAAAATCCAAGAATTGAGTCGAAACCATGCATATCGGCAGCGGAGTCCGTCCGACTGTCCATCTTTGTGGCATATAAGCCTCCTTGAGTGCCACTTCTCTTCCACAACAGCTCTACCTCATCAGAACTTGCAGCTATGCCTCGCCCTTGCCTCACACCTCGCCGCCGCGCCAAGATTGCGTCCTTGGCTCGCTACCGCAGCTATTCCTCTGTCGCCTGGGAGTACAACATCGCCAAGAGCACTGTGGGTTACTGTGTGATGTTAGCTCGCCTCCAGGCTCTCATTCCACCTGCTCTGGCTGTTCTGAACCCTGTCCAGGGGATCCGCATCCCCCGCAGCCACACCAAGCTCACTCCCGACAACCTCAGAGCGATCTACGAGGTCTTTGAGGCTCAGCCCTTCGCCAGCAATCGTGAGGTGTTGGACACTCTTGCAGACAGAGACATTGTCCTCTCTCTCATGACTCTGCGCCGTGCACGTCGCCAGCTTGGTTATGGCCGCTTTGTGGCTCTTGTGCGGCCGTATCTAAGCCCCCTTCACAAGGAGAAGCGTCTCGCTTATGCTCTTGAGCAGCAGCGACTCTTCCAAGAGTGGAGGAAGGTGATCTTCTGTGACGAGGTCCCTCTCTACATTGACCAGCTCCACAGAGCATATGTGACGCGCCCCATCGGTTCTGACCGTGCCAATGAGCGGTGAGTGTCTTTCCTGACGTTCTACATGCTGTGGAAGAGTGCTGACACTCAGGTACATCCAGTACACCTTCAGATCGAGCTGTGGGTCGATTATGTGCTGGGGGGCTATCTGGTATGGCGGCAAGTCGAAGCTGGTGTGGTTTGACACCTCCCAGTCGACCTCCAAGCGCAAGGGAGTCAATGCGGCCATCTATCGCACCCAGGTGACTGAGAAGGAGTTGTTTGATTGCTGGAAGCGTGTCAAGACTCAGTGGCGTGGTTATGGCTTGCCCTGGGTTGTAGAGGACAACGCTGTCGTCCACACAGCCAAGGCCACCCGTGGCAAGGCAGAGCAACTTGGCATGCGCTTCCTGCCTCACCCTCCCTGCTCTCCTTGCCTCAACCCCATTGAGAACCTTTGGAGCAACCTCAAGCGCCGCCTGGCCCGTCTCAACCCTCGTCCCACCACCCAGGAGGGGCTATTCGCTGCCGCTACGGAGCTCTGGAACACCTATGATCAGAATGAGATCGACCGACTTATCATGTCCATGCCTAACAGGATCAAGGACACCATCTCTGCTAATGGAGGACACATTAAGTATTGATCCCAGGTGCACCATGCTTCGTATATAGGTTACCAAGACTCCCATGCACGTGGAACAACTGTTTATAGAGCAAGAAACATGCATATGCATGAGTTATTCGTGGTTGCAGCGAGGTCGACAGTTCACGGCCTCGTTTGTGGCACCACTCGTTCGACTTAACCTGTGACCCTAGTTTAAGAGGTGTGTGGATTACAGTGAGCCAGAGGCAGTTGAGTGAAGTGGTGAAGCTGAGTAGAGCTGGTGGTGTCTGAGAAGTCGGTCGTTGCGTCTTCTTTTATGTTGTAGCGCCCTGTCTCCTTGATCCGCGCTGCCGTGGCAAGCCGCCGCCCGCTCCTTCGGCTATGAACAGTCCATGCACCCTGTGACGAGCTCGGCGCCGTCATTTGCTCGTTACCGTCGGCTGGAGCGGTACTTGCAAGGAATATCCTGCAATCTAACAGCGCTCTAGCGTTTCTGCCGGCGCATGTTTGATCCATTCCGCCCGCAACGACGGCGGACGGAAGTAGGAGGCTGTTAGACTCTGAAACTGGATGTAGTGGAGATTGCGATAAGGGCGGTGAATTCTGGCTGACGATACGGATGTTCTGTCGGAAACAGCCTGGAAGTACTCGTAAACCACGTGCCATTGCCGTACTTCTGATGGAGAACACGTACCGAAGACGGGAAGACGCCGCACCAACAGTCACCCCAAGCGCACGTTCTGACCCCAGAATTCGCCGCATTAAGGGTGCTCAGCTGTATCCAGGTTGGGGCTGACCTCAGCCCAGTGCAATATGGGACGTCACCTGCCACTACCTTCATGCTCGGCCCTGAGATTCGATCACGTTGGTTACAAGTCCGCCGGTACATCCTTCGCCTAACAGGATGTAGCAGGAGATTCTGAGCGAGGTGTGAGCCGTAGAAGCATGACGCGACGCGCCGCGGATGGCGTACCGCGGGCAAGGTGTCTACGGAAATGCGGACAACGGCCGTAACTCACGCCTGACCTCGACGGAGAGCAGATGACCTCCCACAGCCATCCACTCCTGTGACGGAGCCTGCCGTACACCCTGCCTTGGTGCAAGTACATCCGAGCGCCGAGCCGATTCCAAGTCAAAGTGACGCAGCTCAGTAGAACACACGGGACTTCGCATTAACTTGCTGTATTGACACTACAAACCACCTCTTTATTACAACGGCGATAACTGGGCAATAGACACAGGCATGAAGCTTTAGCTGAGAAGCGCCGACAGAGCGACACCAAGTACGAGTGCGGCGGCGCTGGCGCGCTTCTTCGTGCCACTCGAAGGCGGCGGGGAGGCGGAGGGGCTCGCCGACGCACCAGACGTCGCACCGCCTCCGGTACCCGATCCTGCGCCGGTGCCTCCAGTGTGCGTGGGCGAAACGGAGCCTGTGCCCATGCCGCTGGTAGTGCCGCTGGTAGGGCTGACGTTACCGCCAGACTGAGTTCCGGCGCTGGGCGAAGCGACTTCACTGGTCGTCTGTGTGCCAGACGTGGCTGCCGACTCCGAGCCGGACACGGAGGTGGCAGAAGTCTCGGCGGAACCAGACTCGGTGCCCGAGGGCGAAGCGGTGCCGGAGGGAGATACTGCGCCGGTCTCGCTGCCGGAGACCGACTCCGTCGGCGACGCGGCACCGGTGTCGGTGCCAGTTCCGGTGGCCTCGGCAGAGGTGGTGTCGGTACCCGTAGCCTCCCCGGAGGGGGCCGATGTGCCCGTGCCGGCGTCGGTTGTCTCCTGGCGCTTGACGAACACGGCGTCACAGGTGCTGTCACCTGCACAGGCTTCGAAAGCCCACGCGGCGTTCACGGCGCACGAGGAGCCGAAGAGCGTGCCGCCTGCCACAACACAGCAGGCAGCGAGGAGCGAGGGGTCGCTTGCAGTGCACGAAATGGACATGGAGTTCAGGTTCAGAGGTCGGGAAGGGGGGGGAGGTTGCACGTTTCGCTGGGCAACATTGGCCGTTATATCATGCAAACAAACGTCAAAGTTCTCACGCCTTCCGCAGTCTCCCTGGTATGCTCATTGTTTCTGTTGTCTTGGGAGCAACCGTGCTTCTGTTGGGTGTGATATCAGCATGCACAGCGCGCGATGTCACTTGTCTTGCGCTGAGAAGCTTGGTATACCTCGTCCAGGAACCCGATCACGAGCCGCAGATCGATTCCGGCACTCGACCCCAGAGCTTCTCTCACCGGTTCAAAACAATCAATACTCGGCTTCAGTTGCGCAGTCGCTCTCGCCATGCAGAGCTGTCTTGCTCTCTTCAGCCTCCTCGTCATCATCCCCAAACGACGTAGTTCGGGCTTTTTCACTTGACCCTATGCATACGCAATTCCGAAAAGACACTTCATCCTCGCTATCTCTGATCGTCATAACCGTTGACTGACATTACGGGGTTTGATTGACTTACGGGGGTGGTGTGGTGTCGACGCCGATTCTGCGCTCCTGATCTGGTGGGAGACTGCGAGTATCAACACGTGAGCGTGGCAACAGCAGCGGAGATTGCGAGAAGGATGCCGACGTTCATGCTTGCCGTCTTGCCTGCCTCACTCTTGTTCTTGTCGCTCGCGGAGGGTTTGGTAAACCCAGGAGCGGAGTGCGACTCGGAGGCTTGAGGCTTGGCCTGGATTGCCGGAGTGGAAGCCACGTTGCCTACGGAGCCGCCGCCCATCGGCTCGTTCGACGTTACGTGGCCAGCAGTGCCGGATGCCGAAGCAGAGACCGCAGAGGAAGCTGATAACCCATCAGCAACGTGACACCGAAAAAGGGACCTACCGTGGTTGAATTTGCCTGGCGCTTGCGCTTCTAGGGCTAGCAGGCATCCCGACAAACCTGGTAGCCCTCCATCGCTCCAGGAGGCGCACTGTCCCAGCCACAGGTGATGTTGTTGTCTTGGTCGTTGTACTTGCCGCTGTACTGGTGGCAGCAGTCCTTCACGCATACAGAGACATCCGAGCGCTACCTGTCGCGAATCGAGAGATCGCGGACAGAGAGGATTTGGGTCATTGTGATTGAGGTAAACAGCAGGTGAGGGGAGTGGCGTTGGGGAAGAGACGGCGCGTCGCCTTATATTCTTGCAGTCGTGTCTTCCAGCTACACCGACTGGGCTTCGCCAGCACTCTGGTCGATGCACTAGAGCGGCGGGCCGGCAGCGAAGAGCACCGTCGGAGCGGTGTTGCTCAAGGGCCCGTAATTAGCGCGCTTTCAGCAAGCACATAAGGTGAGTCGGATTCCCTCATTCGCCGGCCGTGCTTCACCATGTCCGAGACGTCCTGCACCTTCCCTGGTGCAATCTAGACGCGTCACTTTGGCAGCTGCGGTCTTCAGTTCGATCGCCGCGGACATCGGTGCGGGACACTACCCACACGATGTGTGTCAGCGCAACACCTTATTCACACCTGAAAGCCGGCGGTGCTCCATCATAGGGTTCATGTCTACTTCCCACTATTCATACCATCACACATTACGTACTGGCGCTCATGCCGCAAGTGCAGCGACCGCAGCAGCACACACGAGAGCAACACTGACGCCCTTGGCTGAACAGGGTGCGGCACTCTTCTTCTTTCCACTGTCCGAAGGCTTCGCGGAGGCAGAAGCGGATTGTTCAGCTGGTGCGCTGGACCCGGCAGGAGCACCGGCCGCACCACCCGTGGCAGCCTCCGAGGTCGCGGCGGCCGATCCAGTAGGCTCGGCGGACCCAGCAGTCGAAGAGGCAGCAACAGGAGCGCCCGAGTTGCTGATGGCGTGGCTTGAGTGCGACCCGGAGTGGGTGTGCGAACTGTGCGGCGTGTGGCTCTTTGAGCCGTGGTGGCTAACGGCGGAGGACGCGGCACCCGAGCTGGCAGTGTTCGATTCCTGAGAAGCCGACACGGAGTCGGTCACAGACGCCGCGACAGACGGTGCGGCCGATGCTTGGTTATTAGCCACAGGAAAGGAAAGTAGACCTACCGGCGTCGGTGGCCTGACGGGCATCCAGGCGCTTCTTGCCCGACGAGTCCTGGCAAGCCTTAGAGCAGGTCTTCATGGCTGCCTCGGCCGCCGAACCCGCGACGACATGGCAACCCTGAGGGGTCCGCTCGATGGTACCGGGAATACTGTTGCAGCACCGGACAATGCAGGCTCTCAGTTCGGTGTTTCCTCCCATGGCTTGGCTGTTTGTAGTGGTAGTATGTGGGGTGGTCATTGAGGTGGGAGGGACCGAGAGTTCCTCTCTTTATCTATCTGCAGTCTCAACTGCGCCTTCATCGACCACGCTTGTTGACGCGTGAAGTTCAAGACGATGTTCACAGGACAGCGCGAAGGTGCGTTGCGGGCTGCCATCGCTGTTTCGAGTCTCGTTTGAAGCTAAACTCGGGCCGGATGTGCTGTGCAGTCGCCCAGAATAAACACCTCGTTAGCGTGCACAGGCTCTTCCGGCTGCGCAGTGGGCCGAGACCACTCTCGGTCAGCCGCCCGAGATCCGTTGCCGACAAACGTGCAACATGCTCACAGTTTACAGATCTCAGGTGCATGGATAGTGAAAGAGTATTTATGCATAGCCTTGAAGCCACAGAATTGACATCTCTGCCGATGTAGATGGCTAACCTCGTTCCATGTGATATCGTGCCTTGACCGGACAGAGCAGCAGCGTCACACTCTGACCTGCATCTTCCGGGGCGAACGGCCGCTGCTGAGCAGCAGGATCCACGCGACGGGATGGTGCGTCCCGCGATCACTCGACCGTGAATCAGCTGAATGCCTCAGAGCCATACAGCTCTCACATCGAGGCTCAGGAGCAACTGGCAGTCGTCGTTACAGATGTGGTAGCATCGTTTTCTCCGACCTCATGGATAAGAGGCAGCGGCACTACAATGGCTGCACGTAAAGCTCACAAAACAACCGAAAGTTCCCTTTGGGTGGATGGGCCACCCTCCTCCTCCAGACTGTGCAATGAGATGATCAAAATGATCCGTCGATGAAGACATCAAAGTCGGATGGTGAAACTGAAAGGAACTCCCCGTGATCGTGACAAAGCTCACACAGTACGAAGCTACACAAGAAACTGCATTTTTCACTGAATCATCTACTTGCTACAACGAGCATCGCGTTTAGGCAACAATGGCAGCGGCCGCAATGGCGAGGACAAGAGTGGCAGCGACAGAGGGAGCGGTGCGCTCGCCAGCAGACTTCTTCTTCTTGGCGGCAGCCGACGACTTGGCGCTGGCAGAGGCAGAGTGAGAGCCCGAGGCGGCGTGAGAAGCAGAGCCGCCGATAGCCTTGGTGGCGGACGCGGCGTGCGAGGCAGCGTTCGAAGCCTCCGACTTGACAGCCGAGTTGGCCGTGGCACCAGACTTGACCGCAGAGGCACCGGCAGCAATAACAGAGGTGGCCGAGGCGACAGCTGAGATTAGCGGCAATACACCTGTTGACGAGAAACGGTCGACTCACCCTGGCGCTTCTCGACGGTGACGCTGCACTTGGAGTCGACACCGGCGCACGAGATGAATTCCTCGTGGAGGTCGGTGCCGCAGAAGGAGGCACCGTTAGAGTCGGTGAAGGTGTCACCGAGGCGGTCGCAGCAAGCGACCAGAACGGCGAGGTCGACGTGAGAGCAGGCGAAAGACATTTTGATCGTGTTTTCTAACAGAGGTGGGAAATGGGCGGAGCAACGTTGTGAGGGGGCTTTATACAGTACGCTTCCTACAGAGATCTGCAAGACAGCTCAAAGGCCACATGCACTGACTTTAGCTCACATCTGGTGAACGGCTGACCGAGGGCGGAACTCTAGTCCTCGACCTGTTCAACCCATGGTACGAGCTTGAATACGAGACCAACATTGAGCACGAGGTGCGTTGGTGCGTATCGAGTGCTGCGCAAAGCTCTATTTTGGAGCACGGCTCAGCCAACTCGGCACCTGGGCACGCACTGCTGTACGGTGGCTTTGAAGTGTTCAAGCATTGAGCCCGTGTGGGCACTGGTGCGCCGTCGCATCCGAGACGGCCGGCTGGCGGCTCGGAAGCGCGAAACACAGAGAAACGCGCCAAAATGGCCATTTTGTGCATTTTGTCCTTTTCTGCCACTCAGCGCATACCTTGCCGTTTCTGTCGCCCCTAGCCGTGAGTCTGCCGGACAGTCCTCGAATTCACCTCGCGACGCGCCAGCCAGTTCCTCCCAACCCCTGGGCCCCGCGGAGCCGCTCTGAGCCGTACGAGCCGTAGCTTGGCCGCACAGCTTGGCCCTGGTTATTCTGGGACATTGCCAGTGTGCGCGGGCACCAACGGCAGGCACTCCTTGACCAACTACGTATTCATCATAGCCCAAAAATAACCAGGCTTGCATTCCATTTTAGACCAAAACGCCGGGAATCCAACTGTCAGCCGTTTCGGTCAACGATCCGCTACGATCCGCTCGGTCGTCGGACCGAAGCGTCAAATGGCACATGCAGCCTCGCAACGCACATGAGAGCAAGGAGATTGCGGCATGAGATTGGGCGCCGATCGGGGCGAGCAGTAAAGGAGCCAGAATGCGCAGCAGCATCGCCCCCTGCTTGTCGGCTGGTGCGGATGCCCACCGGGGGCTGCGAGGGGAAATGGGGACGCTACGGTTGTACTGCCGATCGCAGGACTATGGTGCCGTCCAGTCCCGGTCGCGACCTGCTTCCCAGCTAGGCCACGGAGAGCAGCTTATCACGTAGTAACTGCGGTCGTGATTTCTTCTAAGGTCGTTCGTCATTCGTCGACATATTCTCGCGTCTCGCAGCATGCCCCGTTGGGCTCAACACTGCATATCTGCATGGGACACGGGGCACCAAGCTAAACATGGAAACTGCGGAACAGCGTCCTCCCGCATACTCGAGAGTAAGGGCGATGCGGGCGGAACCTGCGCCGACCTGGATGAATGTCTGAAGCAGCTAGCGCTTCGCCAGTGTCAAGACCCAAAAATAGCCTGCCGGAAGCCATTTCGAGCCTCTTCGGTTCCCCACAGTGCACTGCCCTCAACTCCCGCAGCCCGTCGTGCGGGATCAACGTCTGCTGGAAGTCACATGCTCTGTCTTGTGCATGCGAGTATGGCGGACTTGGACAACGTATGCATTCGCTTGGAACTAGACACGCCGTGCCCGCCGATGGTTCGGCTGCCACGGCGATTACAATTAGAGTTTGGAACCAATCATTCCCAGTATGTGACAGCACAAAGTCACGATCTCGGATCGACTACGCCGTTCTGGCATCGCCTCCTCTCCAACCTTGACTTCGACTCCACATTTCCCGAGCAATCCACTGAAACGACAAAAACTAACGCCACGAACGTGGAAGCTCACGTGGTACTCTCACGCAGTGTTTCGGAAGTCTGTCAGGCTCCCAGGATTGCCATGGCAGTAGCGCCGAGAAGTGCCATTCCGCTCAGACGGCGGACACCAGGGGAGCCAGCGACGGCCAGCCCGATAGGGGACGTGACAGTCGCAAGACTACCACCGGGTCGGGTCCTAGTTCGAACAATCACAGAAGACTGGTTGGATGCTGGGGTCGCCGACGACGAGGCAGTCGGGTTGGCTGAGGGCGATGATGTGGCCACGGGGGAGTGCTCCATGGACTGGGCCGGGATTGTCTCCCTGAAGTTGCGTGACTGCTGCCATGTGTCTGCCTGGTTGAGGAGGTACGCCCGGGGCGCACTGAGGAGGTTTGTAGAGTGTGGGCCAACGACGTGCGTGCCGACGACGTGCCTATGGGTCTTGTTGAGGAGGTACGTCCGGGATGGGTCGACGAGGTTCGGCTGGGCCGCGTTGACGATGTGCGCTGGCGTCGTTGAAGGGGTGGCGTACTCGCCTTACATACGGCGCTCTCGGCACCGCAGGCAAAGAATCGCTCAGCGAGGAGGTGACCGTTCTCCCCGCTTAGGAGGCAGTAACTGTCAACAAGGTTACCGCTGAGACTCCTGCAGCAGGGCGAGAGCCAGGGCTCGGCCGTTGTGCAGTGGACTGAGAGGGACATTAGTTCTGTGAGTGATGGGAAGGGGACGGCCCACCAGCTGCTGCGCAGAGATTCTTGTGCTGCTTGCAACCTGTGCAGAAATTGGGAGGTCCGTGCTTCGCGATGAAAGGGGAAGTTTGAAAGCTATGCATGTAACACTGCAGATCCTGGAACCAAACATACATGCGACAGCGAAGTCAGAACGGAGTGGCGACCCATCTAAAGCCGGTGCACAGTTCGCACGTCCTTGTTGCCTTGGTAAGGTGGGTAATTTGTGAGAGACCAGCTGACAGCCTTGGCGGCAGCTCACCGGTTCAAGTTTTCACTGGGCAAGACAGGCCGTGGCAATGGCGCCCAGCAGCGCAAGACCGCTCATACGCCGGACACCCGCGCTAGATGCCAACTCCCCGTTTGGGGCCGAGATCGTAACTGCACCGGCGGGATTGGTTTTAGTGACGACGACCATGGGTCGGCTCGAAGTCGTAGAAGCGGCCGTGTCGTTGCCAGCGCCAACGCTGGAAGACAAACGCGTAGACTGGGAGCCTGAGGTAGACGAGCGGACGTTTGCGGAGGACTGGAGCGCGCTGGCGTAAGAGCCTGAGGCAGACGAGCGGACGTTTGCGGAGGACTGGAGCGCGCTGGCGTAAGAGCCGGATACGCCCGCTGCGCTAGCAGCAAACTCGCTGGTTACAGTAGCTACGTCCTGGGAGGCCTGACCACCGCTGGCGGGGGCGTCAGGTGAGGTTGTGCCGTCGTCCGAAGTAGATGGCGGGTCGTTGGAGGCGGTTACGGCGGACGGCTCACCCACGCCGGGGCCGCCCTGACTTGCAGACGGAGCAGGTGCCGGGCTAGGCGCCGCTTGGCTCGGAGCAGGTTGACTAGGCGGAGCTGGGTCGGGCGCTTGAATGGATGCTGGCTGGTTGTTCGAGCTCGCACCAGAGGAGTCGGACTGGGAGTCTGAGTGTAATTCCGACTGCGCCGGGGCGGGAGCGGGGGCGGCAGCAGAGGGAGGCAGAGTACTGGAAACTTGCGGCGCCGCGTTGAAGGTAGCTCTTGCCGCCGATGTGGAGGGATGCAAACCCTGGTCAAAGAGGCTACCCAGCTCACCCATCGAGGCTTTGGCCTCCTCAAACGGCGCATCGGTGCAGATAGCAGTGCCCTCCGTGACGCACTCGAGGAAACGGTCATCTATACCTTTGCGCAGGGAGGAAAAGATACACGAATCGCCTCGCAGATTGCCGTCCAGCTGGTTGCAGCAGATGGAGAGCTGTGGCTCGGGTGTCTTGCAGTAGAGGCGGAAGGACATGGTGGATTGCTTGGTACTCTGATTGCGACGGAGGGACAACAGACCGTTCAGTATGAAGACAAGATGGAGTTTGTTTGTTCGGCCTTCCTATCGACTGACCCATGCACGGTGCGGGCGGCAGCCTGGGCCGCTGAAAGGTCGGAGAGGGGCAGATCGAAGGACACGCATGTAACGTTCTACCGCATAACTTTGGAACCGAACAGTGATGAGACGGCACAAGTCAGATCGGGCGCCGATCAGACGGCCCAGTGCGCCGAAGCAGGGTCCGCACCTCCTTCGTGCCCCTCGTTGTCGCCTCACTGCGAAGGTCAACTGAGCCCCGGACGACCATCAACTTACAGTACGAGAGCATGGCGTTGGTTAGCATGTAAGGTTAGCCAGCGCAGCAGCACCCAACAGCGCAAGCAAGCTGATCCGGCGTCCTGCTTGGGCCGAGGATGGTGTTCCGGAGGGCAAGACGGTCTGGGCGCCACGGAGCGGGGGCGGCGCGGGCTTGGAGACAGTCACGCCCGGTGTTGTAGCGGCGGTGGCCGATGCGCGAATGACCTTGATCGAGCTCTCGGCAGCAGTGACTTCAGGCAGCGCAGTCAAGTCCTTCTGCGAGGGCTGCAGTTTTTCAAACGCGAACAGGACGGAGCACATTGCGTCCTGGCCCCGGGAGCAGTGGAGGAACTGCGTGTCGATGTCTGGCGCACCGACTTGGGACGCGACGCACTCGCTGTCGGCTGCTATAAGGATGCCGGAGAACTGGGCGCAGCACTTGGAGAGCAGAGGCTCGGCCGTCTTGCAGAACACGGGCTTCTCCATGGCTTGATGAACTGAGCTTGTGATGGGCGTGGAAGGTGGGAGTGGGAGGTGGGAGGAGGTACTAGTGAGATGCGCCGCTGCCTGCGCAACGTACAGAGATCCACCGATCAGTTCGAGAACCTTGTCCTCGCACGGCAAAGTGTCAATCGTCAGTATGAACTGCAGTTGGATGGGTAAGTGTGGACAGAAACCATGCATGAAACACGCCGCGCCGGCGATTAGACTGTGGAGCCAAACACACTAGCGAGCCCGTTCGCAACTCGCAGCTCGCCGATCATCACGCCCGAGCCACGCACTGTCCGCACTTCCATAGGCTATGATACATTTGTTTTGACTTCGTTTTGACTTCTGACGCATTGACTGCTTATGCGGAGCCGCTGCGGTCAGTTACAATCGGGCAGAGATTAATAAACTCACACAGTCATCACCCGGAGCCCTCTACTGCGCAATTATGGCAAGAGCGACGGCACTGAAGAGAGCGAGCACGCTGAGGCGGCGCTCGACGCGGGCGGAGCTGGAAGGCGAGGGGCCAGCACTGACGGCGCTGCCGCTTGAGCGACTGGCGGACGCCTTGTCTGAGGAAGACTGGCCGCCAGCGGTCTTGGAGGGGCTAGGGCCAGTTGCAGCGGAGGACTTGAGTGTCTGGGGTCCGTTGGACGTCGATCCAGCAGGAACGCCAGCGACGGCGGTGTAGCTTTGGCTCGTGGTCGCTGCATCGCTGGACTCGCCAGCAGGGGCAGTGCCGGTGGGCGATGCACTGTCCGACGACGACAATTTGTCGCTCGCCGATCCCGATTCGCTTGAGGTGCTGGAGCCCTCAGTCCCTGTTGCCGAGGAAGAGGGGTCTTCCCCACCCACGGACGAGGTTGCGTTGGCAGTTCCAGTGACGGGGGTGGTCACCCCAAGGCCGCCAGAGACACCGTCGTGGACGCTGCCGTCGGAGCAGGTGCTGCTCTCGCCTTGGGCGCAGCCCTGAAAGCGGCCGCCGACTGTCGGGTTGTTAGCCAGCGACAGGACGCACTGGTCGCCTTGCACCGTGCCGCTCAGCTGGCCGCAGCAGATGGAGAGCAGCGGCTCGACGGTCGTGCACGAGACGGTGTTGGCCATGTTGCTGTTTTGTTGATGTAGAGGAGGTAGGGGGAAAGGTCTGGGAGATGGGAGTCGAGGTGGGGAAGGTGGGAGGAAGGACAAAGATGAATGGCGTTCGAGTCGGAAGTGGATTAGGAGACTGCTGGAGGGCGGGAGAATCAGGCGCAGGAGAAGCAGCAAGAAGGGTCGTTCCCACCGCTGTCGAGGGGATCGAGGGTTGTTTACTCGCCGTGTGCGAGGTGTGGGCAAAGTCGTTACGGAAAGTGACGGCGGTAAGGGACGGCTCGAGGCACTTGCGACCCCAGGTGACCGTGAAACGTAAACAAACCCATGCGGTCCCATCGGTCCGGCCTCCACTTTGTGCTTCCTGCCATCTCGCTTTCGAGGTCTCGACCTCGATCAACGCCTTTGAGACCCGATCTTCTCGAGTGCAATGCACGTGCGCCTCAACCGTAGTGACGGCAACGACTGCGGCAGATAGCGTGCCCATGCATCACCAGCGCTTCTCCAAGTGGAGGATCTTGCTGAGAACTAAGGTCGCCGCGGCTCTCACCGAGATCGGTCTTCTACTTCTTCACCCTGAGTAGCTGGGCAGTCACCTAAACCTTATCTCCAGCCAACAACACTGACTGTGCACTCGTGCACTCGCCGTCGTAACAATACACCAGTTCCGTGTTATGCATATGAACGCGACCAAAATGATTGATACAAATTACACCATTGTCTTAGACCTTGTAGTTGATGAAGTAATCCCAGTCGTGCTCCACCCATGCAAGCATGTACTCGTCCACGCCGCCGGGCTCATCCTCGTCGTACTCGTACTCCTCCTCGTCGCCCTCGGCGGTAGCAGCGCCAGGGGCGGGCGTAGCGCTGCCGCTGGCCGGAACCGAGGCAGAGGGCGCAAGCGACTGAGACTGCGCCTGCCTCGCGGCAGGCCGCTCGGGTCGCTTATCGGTGAACTCCGCAAAGTCCATCTCGCCCTCGCCTTGCGCCACGCGCGCCGCGGCCGCGTCCTCCTCGTCCTCAACTTCGGCCAGAGCCTCAACAAACTCGCGCTGCTGGCCGAGTCGAGGTTCAGCGACGGTCGCATCTTCGGCCTCGGGGGCAGCCTCGACTTCGATGTCTTCGATGCGGTCGTTGTCCTCGACGGCAGCTTCGTCCTGCAGCACGTCCTTCCAGTTCGTCTTGGCGAAGAAGTCGGTGGTGAAGTCACCGTCCTGGATGACCATACGATCGAGCTCGCGCTTCTGACACTGGCGCTTCCAGATCGCATCCTCTACGGTTGCGGTCGATACGAAGCGGTAGATATGCACCTCGCGGGTTTGGCCGATACGGTGCGCTCGGTCCATGCACTGCTTGTCCATAGCCGGGTTCCAGTCCGAGTCGTAGAAGAACACAGTGTCGGCTCCTGTCAGGTTAATTCCGACACCTCCAGAACGCGAGCTGGCGATGAAACAGAATATACGAGGGTCGCTATTGAAGCGCTCGGTCAGCACTTGGCGGTCCTCAATCTTCGTGCTTCCATCAAGGCGCAGGTATCGGTGGCCGTTGAAGTTGAGGAAGATCTCCAGAATGTCCAGGACACGCGTCATCTGCGTGAAGATGAGACAACGGTGTCCTCCAGCCTTCAGATCACGCAGCATCTCGGCCAGCTTCTGCAGCTTGCCGCAGTCGTACTGCAGAAGTGAAGCGTCAGGGAAGGCGATCTGGAGGCGGACGGTGGCGTCGTGCAGGGTGTCGAACTCTGGGTCGGTTAGGCTCGGGTGCTCGGGGTCGACGCCGGGGAGAGCCAGGTTGGCCACGTCTCGGGCCACAGCGTTGGGAGGGATGACGGCAAACTTATTGAGGAGCGGAGTCACCAGCTGTTCCCGTTCGGAGAATGACCTGACCAGAGGCGCCACTGGAGGTTGATGCTCTCCGTACTGGTCATTGATGCCGTGCGGCTCTGACGCGGGAAGCAGGTAGTTGGGAAGGTCAGAGAGCATCTTGAGCGTGGTGCGGCCGTAGATTGGACCACTCTGGCAGCGGCGGCGATTGATGTCGCGGAGTGCTCGCCAGCGCTCCATGCTCTGCTGTTGCTGCTTCCACTCGCGGTACTTCGCCCAGCCAGCCGGCGTCCTGGTGTCGAATTTCGGAGCCTTCGGAGGCTTAGCGTCATCGGCGAACGGCAGCTGTTCACTGGCATCGAGACGGGCACGCATACCAGCGACCCAGCCAGACTCAGCTTCGTGGCCGGTGACACTGAGATTCAGGGACCCGATGTCGAGCTCGTCGTTGGCTTCGAGCAGTCGTTTACGAACGAGGACATCGAGTGGAGAGAAGTCGGTTGCAACACCTCGGTCCATCGCGAAGCTGGTTCGAACGGGACGAACCTCGAAGAGGTCAGGATGGTTGCACACCTTGCGAAGTTGCATAAGTGTGTTGACTACGCCCAGGTAGCCACCACTCGTGAGAGCCTCCTTGGTCGATGCGCGAGACATGAACTCGTCATACAGGAACCGCTGCCGTTTGGAGAGGCGACAGTATACCACGTGCTCGAACTTGCCCGGGAGCTGGGTCTCGACTTCAGACTTGAGACGACGAAGAATGAAGGGACGCAGCAAGGTGTGCAGCCTGTTCACCATCTCGATAGTGTCCTCGTCCATTGCTTCTCCGGACTCGACCGCTTTGTCCATGGGGTCTGGGAGTCAGCTCCAGGTACCAACTGGTAGCTGCTTCGTACTCACTTGAGAACCACTCCATGAATTCCTTGTGGTTGGCGAAGCCAACAACAGCCGTAGCGTCCGCCGTGATACCGTTTGGCATGAGGAAATAGAGTAAACTCCACAGTTCCATCAGATTGTTCTGCAGCGGTGTACCGGTGAGAAGCAAGCGATGCTGCGTCTTGAAGCCGAGAAGCGTCTGCCATCGCTGGCTGCGGAAGTTCTTAATGTTGTGCGCCTCGTCGAGGATCATGTAGCACCAGTTCTTGCGCCTAAAGATGTGCTGGTCGGCGAGCACGATCTGGTAGCTGGTGATGCAGACTTGCCAATGGTTCTCGGTATTCCAGCCCACACGTTTCTCCTTGCGCTCCTTCTGGTTGCCGTAGTAGGTGAGCACCTTCATGCCGGGCAAGAACTTCTTGAACTCCATTTCCCAGTTCAGGATAACGGAGGTCGGGACGATGATCAGGTGAGGACCCCAGACTCCCTTGTCACACGCAAGATGACCAAGGAGAGCGATAGTCTGGATCGTTTTTCTGCCGTCAGTTACCATCGGTGGTCATGGAACTCACCCAAGACCCATCTCGTCGGCCAGGATACCGTTCATGTTGTTGCCATAGAGGGATGCGAGCCACTCCATTCCGGCTTGTTGATAGGGACGAAGGGTCCCGCGCAGCAGGAATGGAGGTTTGAGTTTCGGAGCATTCGGATCCTCAGGCTCAGGTTCGCCTTCCTCAACCTCCTCCTCGTCGTCCGTAACCTCTTCACTGCTCGTGAGAGAGGGCGTCGGCTCAGGAGTAGACTCCATCTCAACGTCAGATTCTTCCTTAGCCCCCGCTTCCTCGGCTGGTTCGGGGACCGGGTCGGACAGGATCTGAATCTTAGGCTTCTTCGGCTTGTTGGAGATGAGAGCTTGCGGGGTGTCGGGAGGCGTCCAGACTTGGCGAGCGCGACGCTGGCGCTTGCCCTCCACAATCAATCCGGGAGGTGATGAGCCGCGTTGAGCCAGCGCTTCGTCCGTCAGCGACGTGTCAACCGCGGGTTCCGCACCGGCAGCATCGTGTTGCCCGGTCGCGGATTCGATGTTTGCCGGCTGAGCAACAGCCTCGGTGTGTCCGTTTGGCTGTGAAGAGGCATCTTGAGATCCGTTGGGGATGGGAGTCTTCACAGATGTGTCAACCTGAACGGCTTCGGCGGCGGAGGTCTGTTCCTGTGCTGATGCGGTGACTTGCTGCGTTTCGGACTCAAGGTCGGCAACAACCTCGACCTTGGTTTCAGCGGGAGTCTCCTCCGTGTCGGCCGCCCCGGCGGCTGATGCTTCCGGCACAGCCTCGGCCTTGGTTTCCACCGCAGCGGCCTCAGACGCGGAGTTGTCGAGCTCTTCTGTCTCCTCGGCTTCAGGTTCTGCCACAGGCATGGGGTATCCGTAGCGCTTGAGCAGCTCCTCAATGGGCATCTCGGCGTCCTTGAGAAGACCCTCGTCCTCAGAGTCGGCATCGGAAGCGGCGTTCTCGCCCATTTCGACGTCGAAGGCGGCATCCTGGGCATCGCGTTCCGAGTCGGAGCCATGGAATTCGGCGTCGTTCGCATCCGGGTCAGGCATCGAGGCGGCAGCTGCCAACGAGCGGCGCTGGGTACGCTTCGAACGCGGCCGAGGTGGGGGTAGATCCTCCTCGGCCTGACCCTCGCTGGCTGCAGGAAATGGGGCAGGCTCTTCCTCTGGTTCTGCAGGAAGGGGAGCGTCGTTCTCATGGGGTTCAGACACAGAAGCCAGCTCCGTAGGTTCCGCCTGCTGCGTGTCCTCGGTTTCGATCGCTGGAGCCGGAAGAGCGCCGTTGGCAGACACGGCAGACGGCTGAGAAGCGAGGACGTCCTCAACTAGGACTAGCGACGTATCACCTAAGGTCAGGTCGCCGGCTGCTTCGGGCTCAGCGTCGTCTGAGGGGGGCGCGGTAACGTCACCAGAGATTTCCGAATCTGCGTCCGTGGCGTCAACGAGCAACCGGAGAGCCTCATGCTGAGACTCATCCTGTTCCGCGTCATCTTCAGAAGCAGACTCATCGTCTCCGCTGCCCTTGTCTGAGTGGTCGTCCTCAGCTTCACTCTTAGCTCCTGCGGCCCCTTCAGCGTCGATGTCCTTAGCCTCCATGTCGACGTCACCAGTCTCGTCCTCATCGCTGTCCTCGACAGCAGATACGTCATCTGTGGCGTCGGAGCCGTCCGAATCAGATTCGTACTCCTCTCCGCCACCCATCATGTGGTCGCGCTGTCCCTCAAGGAGGCCGGTACTGCGTTGGAGCATGTTCTGCAGGTGTTCTTTGCCGAGGCGGTCTTGCTCGAGCTTCTCCTGCGCTGCGATTTTGGCGCGGACGATCTGCTGTCAGCTGCAATCGATGCTTCAAGCTTACCTTGACTGCCAGGCCCCAGCGCTTTCGCAGGCCCTTGACCATCTCCTTCGCCTTTCGCTTGCGCTCCTTCTCCTGAGCTTGACGCTCGCGCTCATCCTTGTTCTGAATGTGCTCCCAGTACAGCTGTATACCACGCGCGATACGCTTGCACACCTGTGGCTTCATCTTGGCCTCGTAGATCATCGCGTTGCGCACCTGTACCATGTGCGACATGAGACTGTCTTGGAAGTCGGTCGCACGCGGCGGTGGTCCGACAGGCATCTTCTTCTGGTGACTCCTATCGCGGACCTTCGTTTCAGGTCCCTCGTCTTCCTCGTCCAGCAAACGGAGCAAACGACCCTGGTGTTGCAGCCAGTTGACGCGATTTTTTAACCAGCCGGCCCGTAAGGCGGCTTGCTCGAGGAACTGCATCGTTGTTGGTGGCCCAGTGTCCTCAATGTGAATGTACGACTCGAGGATCTTGGAGATGTCGCCATCGTGCTGCGGCTTGTTGAGAGGTCGCTGGTTGGGGTCCGTGTAGGTAATGCGGGAAGGACCAGATCGCCGCCATTTTGGTCGCTCTGGCGGCGGAGGGAAGGGGAGATGAGCGAGAGAGGGAAGGACGACGGGTTCCGGTTCAGGTTCCGGCGTTGGTGACTTCACTGGTGTCTGAGCAGGTGACGAAGAGCGCGGCGAGGCTGTCGCGCTGAGTTCCGATTTGCGTAAAGCGCGCACTTTCTTAGCTGGGAGGTTGGGCATCGACTGCCTTCCTCGCTTCTTCCCCTTCGGTATCGGCTGCTCCTCCGGCTCTGTAGAGAGCTCGGTGTCGGGCTCAACATGCATTGTAGCACGCCGTTTCTTCTTCCCCTTCCCCTTCGCAGTCGTCTTAGGAGCTGGTGTCGGGGCGCGGGACGATTCAGCCTCTGACTCAGGCTCCGCGGTCGCAGACGGCGCAGACTTGCGACCCTGGCCCTTGACCGGAGCGGCGGGGGCTGGCGCAGCCGGCTCCGGTTCCGGCTCAGGAACAGCCTTCGCTTTTCCTTTGCCTTTCGGTGTCGCCTTCGCAATGGCTGTCACGTTGCCGACCATGTTGGACTTCTGCTGCAGTTGCCTTCGTGTCGTTCTCGCGCGTCCGAACGCCTGAGCGGGCTGGACGCCCGGAATGATCGAGTTCGGGATGAGGCTGAGCAGATCATAGTCTTTGTTCTTGTACTGGGCTCTGTCAGCTCGGCATTTGCACAGCGGTAGCTTACCTCGAGGAAGACGGGCGAGTTGTCGTTCTTAGCGTCCTCTGGGTCCCAGCCTTCCAGGATGCTGACGTATCGCTCGAGGTGGAACTTCTCCTTCACGGCCATGTCGTGTTCCTCGACAACGGTGCGCAGCAAAGCTTCCTTCTCGTGGATGATTTCCTCACGGCGGGCAGCCATGCCTTCAGGCCCGAGCTTCCAGAGCGCGCGATCCATCTCCTCCTGACTGACGGCACGGCCACTAGGACGCGCAGAGCGTTTGTCGGCGTACGATACGTCGCTGGGGCGGTTACGTAGAGCCCTTCCGCGTGATGGGCCAGCGGCACTCGGGCCCGCCTGGCCTGCTGCATCGTGGTCCATGGCGGCACGCGGGCGGTTGGTTCAGCTCGAGTTTTGGACGACCTCCACTTTCGGGTGTTGACACTGACGCACCCAGCCCAGTCTTAGGGCGACATCTAGTCGATGCGGTGAAGTGGTTCCAATTCGAGCAGGAGGTTCGTGTACACGTTGCTGGTCACGGTGATAGGCCGATTTTGGCGGGAAAGCGAGGTGGACGCGTGAACGATGGAAATGCGGGGCAGTGGATTGAGTTGAGTGTCGTTGGAAGCGGCTGGGGTGGATCTGGGCCAGAATAATCCCGCACGGCGAAAGGACATGGCAGCGTGCCTGACGCCGCCCCTTGTTGACAATGACGTTGGAGGGTAAGCGTGATGACCTGGCTCATGTAGACATTTCCTCACCATCGACTACCACTTCGACCGCCCTTCGCCAGCATGCAGGGCCCACAGACCGTCACAGCTTTGAGTCTCCTCTCTATGGACCCTTCACCGACAGTTGCGGCGTCTGCGCAGCAGGCTGCGCGGACGAAACACGGCCTCGTCAATGTCACTCGGCTGGTGCGGGCACTGGAAAGGATGGACCAGGAGGAGGAGGACATGAGCTGGCTCGAGGTCCAGAAGACTTGGGAGGTGAGCTCCCTGTGTGATGTTTGGCTGACAAGGGAGACTGTGCTGTACGCCCGGGCGCTCCTGCAAGCGCTGCGCGACTCCAATGAACAGTGAGCTGGAGACTCGCTTGCACTTAAGTTGACGACAGAGCATCCACAACAGCAGCTACGCTTGATGACCTGGAGCGCGTTCTTGCTCGCGTTGAGGTTCAGGTTCAGGATTCCGCAAGGGTAAGACCACTCCTCGCCGTCGCCAGCTAACAGCAGCACGTATCGGCGCCGGCTCCACCGTCGTCGTTGCCGTACATTCAGCTCCCAACGCCGCCAGAGGAAGCCGCCGCCGAGGACCTGCTGGAAGCTCATGTGCCGACGAAGCTGGAAGCCGAGCCCGTGGAGCTGGAGATTCCCGTCGCTGCGCCCTCAGCTGCGCCAGCAGTGGTTGTAACGCCGACAGTGTCGAAGGCATTCGACATGGCGGACTACTTCGCCCGGCGTGACCAGGAGTCTAAGCAAGGCGGCGACGCTGGACTACTCCCACTGCAGACGAAGGTGGCCAAGGACCCCATGGATGAGGAGGGCATGCGTCAGCGCCTTCTCGCGGGTGCCAATTCGAAGGGCATGGGCGCGCGCGAACTGCAGGAGGAATTGAGCGGACAGCTCGCTGGCGTAAGCTTGCCTTCTGCAACACAAAGCTGACGTAACACAGATGTCACATCAGTTGAAGCTGAACGCACTCCAGTTCAGCAGCAGCCTTGAAAACGAGAAGAGTCTGCTCCAGAACTCGCAGGACGTCCTCGAGCGTGAGCTACCACGTGCCGAAGATCAATTAGCTGACACTCGCAGAGAACTTGGACGGCACACTCAAGTCTAAGGGCAACCTCGACCAGGTATCGCGCAAGGGACGCAGCACCACGTGCATGCAGCTCGGCATCATGGTCACTGTGTTCATCATCTTTGTGTGGACATACATGCTCATCAGGTTTACGTAGAGCACGCTCATTATGCTTACTTGACGTCACTTCAGCACGCAGCATACAGGCAATCTCTAACATTATAGATCTAATATTTCTAAACTTATTCTAAAGCTCGAGGCTGAACTTGGACATGGCCCTCAGGCGGGGACCCATGCGGTAGAAGATGAAGGGGATGGGCGCGAGGAACAGCGCAAGGAACGCGAGCAGGGCCATGGCCCAGGTACCCTGGTATCCGAGGTTGTGCACCATGCCGGTCGTGAAGAGGGGGAACGCGCCACCAAAGATGCTCCGGAGGAGAGTGTTGGCAGCGATGGCCGAGTTGGCAAAGCTCCGGTACATGTCGATGAGGACGACGATGCCGCACTCAAAGATGAGAACCATGCCCGCCATCGAGAAGCCGATCGCGATGATGCTCGGCCACGGGCTGGACGTCTGCGCCGGGCCCGTGAAGGCGAACCAGAACAGGCCGACCACGAGCATCACGGCGCCGACGCCCATGGGTACGAAGCGCTCGTCGGGCAGCTCCTCCTTGCCCTCGCGCTGGAGCTTGGCGACGTAGCGGTAGCGGTCGGCGATCATGAGACCGCCACCGAAAAGAATGCCGACGAACACGCTCACGAAGGGGAGCGTGCTCACAACCTGCCCGTAGCCCCGGTACTCGCCAAATATGACGGGAACGGCAGCCATGAGCATGTAGAGGAGGGCGTAGACGAAGGACATGTAGACGTTCAGCACGAAAAGGAGCGGTTCCGTGAACATCATCCGGACAGGGCGCAGGCAATACCGCACCACGATGTCCTTGGCGGAGATGCTCACCGTGTCCAGCTCGCAGTGCCAGGCGTAGTTCCCTGTGTCCCTGCGGCGCTGCGCAGCCACCTTCTTCAGGATAGCGGGACTATAACTCTCGTCCATGAAAACGGCCATGAGTCCAGTCACAACGCCTCCGAAGATGACACAAAACCACTCCGACCATCTCCATCCGTACGGACCTGTAGATGCGAGTCCTGCACCTATCACCGGACCAAGAGAAGGCCCTCCGGCAGTTGCGCAGGCAAATGCGGCCACTCCAACTTGAACCCAGAGCGGAGAATAGACGTCGTGGAACCAGCCGCCTCCGATGGCGTAAGGAGCAGCGCCGAAGACGCCTCCGAGGAATCTTCCGATCATAACTGTCGCTAAATTGGACGATCCGGCGACCTGAATACTGAACATGGTGCCGAGAAACATGCCGAGGGTGAGGGGCCACTTGCGGCCCATGACTTCCGAGAGAGGGCCGAAGATTTGAGGTCCGAGGGCGAACCCAAACACCTGCAGATGTCAGTGCCACTTTCGCGCGAGTGGAGGTGTGGATGCTGTGGCGCCACTTTGCGCGCAGCACTCAGCAGTTAGACAAGAGTGGTACTTACGAACATGCCATTGGCGAGCTCAGCGACGACAGATCCGACGCGGAAGTGCTCAGCGACCTGCGGGCTGGCGCCGGAGAGAACGGCGGAGGCGGCTCCGGACCAGAAGGTCGCTAGCGTGATGAGGACGTTCTGGAGGACCTTCTTCCGCAGACTCCAGTTGAGCGCGTTGCGCGGGTCGTCTGGTCCGTCGAACGTGATGCGGAACGCGTCCGTCTTCTCCAGCATCGCCGAGACAAGGTCGATCGGGACCTCACCTCGGTCCTGCTGGAGCTTGAACTCGCCGCGCGTCTGGCGGCGCGAGATGATCGGGCCGAGAGTCGCTGTCGGCGACGGCACGCGGTCCGGAGACGCCGCCACGGCCTCCTTCTGAGCTTCAATGTCGCTCATGGCTGAGTTTGATGTTGATACCAAAATGATGAGGTTGCCGTTGAGGTTGGGCTGGGTCGATGATTGGTGGGAAAGGGGGTTAGGTCTATCTCTGAAGCGAGTCTCCGTCGGGATATGTGAGTAGCTGTGAGCAGCTCGAAGTTGAGATGATGTGCTCCCATCTTTACGGCTGCAGACGTATTTATCGTCACGGCAGAGCGCGCTGTGGATGTCATGAGTGCGCCAGATCTGTAAGATTTCCCCTATCTGACTAAGAGAATTCCCCGCACAATCTCTGCTGGACGCCGCAATCGCGTCAGAACGCCGCACGATTACTCCTGCATTAGTATTTCCTCTTAATGTCTCTCTGCTATTCTCGAGAAGCTGATTAGCTTTGCGCAGCCTCTCGTGGCTTTATCGTGGCTTCCACGTGTTATTTGCGGGGAATTGCGGTGTTCAGTTTGCGGCGATCTACTCGTGATGAAGTAATCCCCGCAGATTAGGGTGCGCCGAGTGCACCGAGGAATCGCACTCATTTGTCACCTCGGCGCGAGTGTTTGCTGTGGGGTGCGCATCGGGCGATCGGGGGCGAGGTTGGAGCGCGTGGGCCGCAAGTCCAGATCCGGATTAGCAAGCCTGCGGTCCGGCGTTCCTGCGTACCACGACGCCGCTGGCGGAGCAAAGATGATTGGGCTCACATGCGCTGGAGCCAGCTCAGCTTCCGTCGAACTCCGGCGGCATTCCACACCCCGTTCGTGGGCAGTTCAGCGGCGCCTGCGCTGTATGGCAACCAAGGGTGCTTGACGCGTCTGGTGGTGCTGAGTGCCTCTGGTGATGTTGGTGGTCAATGAGGGTGGTAGAGAGGACTAAGACAAAGCGTGAGGCAGCCCAACCAGCCCTCTCAAGTGTGAGCCTTGGGAGTGAGTCCAACAGCTGCGCCTAATGCGCTCTCGAACTGTGTGCCCTTATGTCTCACAGCATGGTTGTAGAGGTGACTGTGCAAGGTATTCCAACATCACAGCCGCCAGGAGTGCGAGAGTGTTTTCTACTTTTGGGTTGTGTGCCCCTCAGCTCCAAATGCAGGGAGCAACCTTCAGCCTCGACCGCCGACATCCCTTTCGTCTCCATGAAGCCGTCTACGGCCAGCTTTGGAAACCGACAGTTGCTCAGCTCGTTTCTCCAGGCCATATTGTTCGGCTTGTTGCCAAGATCTGGGTACTGCAAGCAGTCGTTGGTCCGGAGAGTATGGAAGACCACTCTGGGGCCTATTGTCATTGTCTGACATTGCGGATGAGGTAAAGTGTGATGTTACCGAGTTGCCCAGCACGCACTCTGAGCTCCTTAAGACCGTGTTTGATGAGGAGAAGAATCAGCCAGCCCACTCATCTCGGCGCGGGATTCGGCGTGGTTTCCCAAGGAACCCGCACCGCATCCACCACCGACGCCGTATTTCGTCCAACCGACGTAACCGACCACGCCGCCGCCGAAATCCAACGCGTGCCTGGTTCGTGCCTGAGATGTCAACAAACGACCATCAACTCGAGTTTCGTGACCTCCACTCTCTTAACTATCACAACAACCATGACGACGGCAGCATCAGCAAGCATGAGCCACGCGGAGCTGTACGCGAATGCCGAGGCGTGAGTACCCCGCGTTGTTTACGCGCTGACTTGCAGCTTCCTCTCCGCCGCCTCCGAGCCGACAGGGCTCGAGCAGCAGCGCGACATGTTCCGCTCGACCGCTCTGCTGGAGAACCTGGACTCGCGCCCAGCGACAGTCTCAGCGCGCAGCGAGCAGCAGAGGGCAGACTTCCGATTACTCAAGCAGCACCATATCGATTTAGAGGCGAAGCGCCAGTTCCTCTTCGCGATCACGGGCGATGTACCCCCCCTGTCGCAAGGAGAGAATGAGCGTCTCGAGCGCGAGAATAAGGAGAAAAAGGCCGTGCTGAAGGAGAGGAAGGCGGAAATCGAGCGCATGCGTACCGAGATTGGTGAGATGGCACGGGACAACGAGCAAAGTGAGTGTCGCGGGCCCGCATGCAGGGATGCGGGACTGCCGGAGTGACAAAGAGAAGCTGACGATGCGCAGAGAATTCCGAGCTGTCTGAGAAGGTCGCTCAAGTCTCGCAGCTCCAGAAGGACATTGGAAGCATGGAGCTCGAGCTCGCACGCCTCAATGCCGCCCACCCGCCTGACTCACGCATGACCGCGGACGCCGCGAGCGTCACGCTGGATGGGCAGACCGCGCGGCTCGAGGAGCTGACAAGTGCGTTGGGTGACACCGACGGGCGCATCGCGGAGCTGTCGGAGGCGCTTGCTGCTCGACGGGCGCGTGTAGCTCAACTGAGCAAGGACAGACAGCGGGAAGAGGCGCGCGCTGCAGAGGTCACGAAGCTCCGCTCGATGGGCGACAACCACGCCTTACAGCTTGCGGACTGGTTCGGCCGCATGAACACGCAGTACCGCGCCCTTCTGGGCATCAGAGCCATGAATGTTGAGGCTGGACGCACTACTGTTGAGTACGACGAAGGCGTCACGCTCACGATGGACTTCGCGCCGAAGCTCGTCGCTGCCGGGGTTCACGGGACGGACGCGGACATGTCTGAGGCTATCAACGCTGCAGTCACTGCCAACGACCCAGCCGGACTTGTCGGCGACGTTCTCGTCCGGATACGCCCTCTCTAACCTCTGTTATAGATGCTCCGTAGCTGCCATTGTACTCTGTTGTATGGATCCCTGCACAATGCTACGATGCATGATGAAAATAGAACGGTATCTTATATCTACTCTAGCCTACGCTGCGTCTATGCCTACAACCCCTTACTTGACGATAGCCTGCACGGCGGCGTCGTCCTTATACCTCGGCTGGGAGCGGAAGAGCTCGCGGGCTTCACGCGACGGACGGGCAATGTTGGCCGCGTCCGAGCCAAGGCTCGCCATGATCTTCTTCGCGACGTCCTCGGTGCTCTCGAGCTCGTAGAACGCGTCCGGCGAGTCCTCGAGCATCGTGCGGATACAGATGCTGACGAGGGACGCCGGCGGCGTACCCGGAGCAAGGAACGTGTCGACTATCGGACGCACAGCCTCGGCGTCCGCCTTCGCCAGTCCGGCAGTCACAGCAGCGATAGCATTGTTGTAGCTGTCGCCGTGACCGCCCATGAACGCCTCCTCGATGAGCTCGACAATCGACGTCTTGGCCGCAGCGCCGATGTTCTGGCCAGCGCTCTTGCACACGGCAGCGAGCGCCGAGACGACGGACGGAGCGACCTCGCGCTCGCCAGTCTGGATCGCACCGATCAGCTCCGTGATCAGCGGGTCGACACGGGGCTGGTGCTTCATGAGCTCGCCGAGACCCGTAGCCGCCTTGACACGGATGGAAAGCGCGGCGGGGTCCGACGCGCTCTTGACGAAAGTACGCGTGAGCTGCGGGTGGAAGGGGCGCACAAGTTGCGGCACCTGCTCCAGCAAAACGGTGAGGGTCTGCAGGATGGCACCCTTGATCTGGGGCGCGATCGACTGGCCGGAGATGACACGGATGAGGGGACCAGTAAGCTGGATGATATACGGCTTGATGGCAGCCTCAGAGGTGCGCTGGACAAGATCTCCGATACCGAACGCGGCCTGCTCGCGCTGCTCCTGAGTACCGCTGAGGACACCGGCAAGCAGAATCGGGACGAGCGACTGGACACCCTTCGGGCGGGAGAATCCAGGAACGGTACGGCCAGCACCAGTAGTCGACTCGATCGTGCGACGGAGCGGCACGACGAGCGTCTGCAGCTCGTCCTTGTGGATCGTCTTGACGAAGTGGTCGAGCGCTTCCCAGGCGGCGTTGACGACACCCTCGTCCGAGTCGTCCATGAGGCCGACGAGAATGCGGATCCAGTCGACGCGGTAGTCGTCCATGTCCTCCTCGTTGACCTGGCAGAGAGTGCCAAAGATGTTGCACGCGGTGGCGCGGCGGGTGGGGTTGACATCCTTGGCCCAGCCGAAGAGGAGCATCATGAGAAGGTGGATACCGTCCGAGTCCTCGACGGAAGCACAGAGCGCCTCAATGGCCTCCTCGAGGTCCGGCTTGACGTCCTCGGCGGGGTTCGCCTCGAGCGACTTGACCAGCGCGCTAAGCAGGGTGTCGATGCGACGGTTGAGGGCACTGCCGGCAACGCGAACGAGCGCGCTGATGGCGCGGGCGTTGAAGGCGCTGATGGGCTGAGCGGTGAGAGTAGGGATGAGGACGGGGAAGACGCTGTTGGCACGGACGTTCATAACCTCCTTGAGTGCCTGGAGAGCGGTCTCTGAGGCCTCGCCCTCGCCACGCATGGCCTCGAGCAGCGTCGGGATGGTCTGGTCGATGGCCTTGGCACCCATGTACTGCTGCATGGTGTCGAAGGTCTGAGCGGCGGCAGTGCGGACGTCGGGGTTGGGGTCGACGAGAGCACCACGGACGCACGAGATGATAACATCCTCGTGGTTCTCGATGGCATCCTTGGAGGCAGACTGCATGACGTCGCTGAATGCAAGACAGGCACCCTCCTTGGTACGAGAGTCGGTCGAGGAAATAGCCTTCTTGAGGATGGGCACAATCTCGCCGACGATGCGCTCGCCGTTCTTGCGGCAGAGCTCTCCGATGGTGCGCGAGGCAGTCTCCTGCTGGTCCATGTGGGGCGAGCCAAGCAGCGAGACGAGGAGCTGCATGAGCGTGGGAAGAATCTCGCGGGTGGTACGAGGAGTGTTGTGGACGAGCGCCTTCCAAATGTGGATGGACGCCTGGCGAACGGTCGACACGGTGTCCTGGCGGACAATGTAGAGGGTGGCAAGGACACGGTCGCGGCGGTCCTGGCCGAGAGCCTCGAGAAGCGCCTTGCGGGCCTGGTCGGCACCGCGGCCGGCAGTCTCGTCCTCCTCGAGCTCAACCTTGCCGCTGATACCAGTGACACGGTAGAGCAGCTCGCCGGTAAGCGAGATGGACGACTGGCGGATACGCCACGAGCTGTCGAGCATGCCCTTCTCGAGTTCGGGAAGCAGGAGCTCGATGGCCTTGTTCGAGTAGTTGGCGATGATCATCTTACCGGCGCGCATCGAGGCGTCGCGCACGTACTCGGACTCGTCGGCCAGACCATTGAGGATAGGCGGGATGATACGAGCGAGGTGAGGCGAGAAGCGGTGACCAAACGTGGCGGGGAGGTAGATGAGAAGCGAGATGAAACCCTCACGGACGTAGGCGCGGGGAGAAGCCGTGCTCGTGATGACGTCGGGAAGAAGAGCCTCGAGACGCTCGATACCAAGACCAGCGAGGACTTCGGAGAGACCCTGGGCAGCACCCTGGCGGTCGACACCGGAGGTGTCCGAACGGAGGGTCTGGAGAAGCTTGTCGACAAGGTCGGGGAAGTTGGTCTCTCCGAGACGCTCGACAAGGGTACCCATCGACTTGGCGGCGGTAGCACGCGCCTCAGGGACGGGGTCGACAAGGACCTCGTGGATGAGGGGCATGAGTTCGTGGAGGTAGGGCACAAGGTCGCGCGAGTCGGTGAGCGAGGCCATGTTGCCGACGATCTGGACAGACTTGCGCTTGATCTCGGACGAACGCTGGCGGAGACCACGGTCGATGATGGGCATGACGAGCGCGAGCGACGGGGCGTCAAGATAGTGCTCGAAAGTGGTCTTGAGAAGCGACGAGAGCGCCTTGGTGATGTTCGCCGAGGGGTCGGCGAGCGCCTTCATAAGCGTGCTCTGGATCGACTTGACCTCGGGGTTGTTGAGCACCTCACCGAAGCGCTTGAGCGAGGCGTTCGCCGCCGACTTGACCTGCGCATGCGAGTCGTTGATGACACCCGTGAGGTGGGGAATGATGGTGGGGAGCGAAAGCGAGAGCTGACGAGGGGCACAGAACGCCATGGATCCGAGTAACTCGATCGATCCTTTCTTCGTACGCCACTGTTTCTCCTCAAGAGCGTCAAGGAGGGTGGGGAGGATGATCTTGACACAGTGGCCGGAGATCTTCGACATGATGATCTTAGCAGCGTACTGCGTGGCCTCACGAACGTAGTTGTTGGTGTCACCGAAGAGCTTGAGCATGAGCGGGATGATCTCAACAATGTACGGCTCGAAGACACGGCCGAGGGTAGCGGTGAGCGTCTCGAAGGCGAAGACGGCACCCTCGCGAGCCTCGTAGCTCGACTTGTCCTCGGCAGCCTCGGTGAACTTGTCAATAAGGTCATAGTCCTTGAGTGCACGGAGACCGCGGCCCTTGACGACACCGGCAAGACCGTAGGCGGCTCCACGGCGAGCAGCGTAAGACTTGCCGGTGGTGAGGGTGGAGAAAAGGCGGTCGACGAGATACTCGGCCTCCTCGCCCATGTCCTGGACGAGCGCGGGAAGACAGTCAGCAACGGCGGACTGCACGAGCTCGGAGGGGGTGTTGAGCGCCTCAACGAGACGGTCAACGACGTTCGGGATACGCTTATCGGACGACTCGAGGTGAGACGCGAGACGACCGAAGAGAACGACAACGCTCTCCTTGACATAGTCAGTGGTCTGCGAAGTCGAGGGAGTGGCAAGGTTGGTCTCAAAGATGCCCATGAGGCCAGAGATGTCCTTTCCACCGTGGATGTCGACGATGGTTGTAGCGGCGTTCAGCATGGCACGGCGGACCTCCTCGTGGCGGTCGCCGAGAGGCTCACGCTCAATGAGGAACTTGAGAGTGGGCTCGACCTGTCCGTCGGGAATGAGAGGAGCGAACTTCTCCAGCGCCTCGGCGATAGCGACACGCGACTGGTACGGGTCGGGCTTGTTGACCGTATCCGGGATGACCATACCAAAGCGGTCGATCTCGGGCTCGAGCGCCTTGAGCTCAGCAACGTACAGGTCCTCGAGCGCCTTGATGGTCGGCTCGACCTGCGACGGGTGCTGCTCGGCAGCGTCGGTAAGACCCTCGGCGGTACCCTTGCGAACGGCTCCAGACTTGTTGCAGAGGTACGGCACAAGCGAGTCGAGGTAAGTCTCCGGAATGTCGAGACCATTGTCCTCCCACAGGTGTTCGGCGAGCGCCGCGTTAGCAGCGTCGGGGTCGTGCGTGGCAATGAAGAGCTCCTCGGAGTAGTTGAGCTCGGTGAGGTCAATGGGCTGCAGAGCCTGCAGGGCCGAGTTGCGGACGTTGGACTCGCCGGAGAGAGTGCCCTTGACGATGGCAGCAATCTCCTCGGGAGTGGCATCGTCACGGATAGCCGTACCAAGATCGGCGAGAGCGGACGAGGCGTCCTTAGCAAGACGAGGATGGGTGCTGATAACCTTTAGGAGGTCCTCAATGGTCTCGAGGCGAGGATAGGCGACGTCCTGGAACTCGCCGACGCAAGCAGCAATGATACCGACAACGAGAGTGAGCTGCTCCTGGGCCTCGTCACTCTGCGCCGACTGGCATCCAATACCGCCAACAGCCACAACGCGATGCAGAAGCATGCTGACAAGCGCGTAAGTCGTCGGGTCGAGGGGAGCCTTGTTGACCAGGAAGAGGATCTGGTGAAGAATGCGGGTGACAAGCTCACAGGCGCCCTCCTGGAGGTAGTCCTCAGGGACGAAAGGAGCCTCGTAACCACGCAGCACAGCGGCAGCAGTCAGGCGGCGGTACTCGTCCAGGCGGTCCGAAGCGAGGCCGCTGATCCGGATGAACACCTCAAAGGCACGGTCGTCGACGAGGAAGGCACCAGCTCCGAAGACACTGCTCAGCAGAAGGTGGGCGAGCGTGCCAAGCTGGCTCTCAACGGCGGAGACGCCAGAAGAAGCGAGGCTGGAAACAAGCTCAAGGCCGCGTTTCAGGCGCGCCTGCTCGAGCGCGATCTCCTCGCGAACTCCAGCCTCCTTCTTGAGCTGAGCAGAAACAAGAGCCTTCTCCTGCTTCGAAAGGTTGGCGCCGGGGGTGGTCGCCTTCTTCTTAGCAAGCTGCTCGCGCACCTCCTGTTCCCACTTCTCGTCGGCGTAGTTCTTCCTGTTCTTGTTCTCGACTTGGTCGCCCTTCTTCGACAGCACGTCCGTGAACATCTGGTCGGACGGCGTCTGCCAGATACCACGCTCCTCGATGCCGATGAAGTCTAACGCGGCAGGGTCGAGGTCGGCCTTAATCTTAGCAAGAATGTCTCCAACGAACTCCACGGGGTCGACAAAGGCGAGGGTAGCGATGGCACGGTAGGCGGCCTCAGCGAAGCGGGCGTCCTTGGGCGGCGCAGAGGCAACCTCCCAGAGAAGGTGGAGGATGCGCTCACGCTTGACGCTGACGAGGTTGGCAGGGTCGAGGCCAAGAGACTGGACGATGGTGATCCAGGAAACTTGCGACTCCTCTCCGATCTCGGGGTGGTGGGCGATGACAATGAGGTCGGCAGCAATGTCCTCGAGCGTCTCCTGGTCGGCCGATCCGCGAGAAACGGCGGCAGAAAGGAGGCGACCGATCTCGCGAGACTTGGAGACGATGTTCTCCTCCTCCTCAGCCGTGGGGCCCTTGGCACGGGCAGCAGCCCGGCGCTGCTCGTTGGTGCGGAGCCACGAGATAAGAGCCTCGCGAACGATCTGGGCAGTGTTGCGGGGGTGCTGGGCGGCAAGGTCCGAGACAGTGGAGTAGACTTCACGACGGACGTTGGGGTGCTTCGACTCGAACGCCAGGTGAATCAGAGCGAGGCCAAGAGCGACCCTAACGGCCTTGTCCTCGATGTTGTTGTTGGCGATGAGAGCGGAGACGGCACGGAGGAGCCAGAGCTCATCAACCTCGGTGGGGAGCTTGATCCAGGCCTTATCGTTCAGAAGGAACGAGGGCTTGGGGGCGACAGTGAGAACCTCCTTCATGGGGGCGGAAGTGGCGAGCTTCGAGTTCTTCAGCGGCCCCAGAGCAAGAGCGACGGCAACGTATCCCTCGAGGAAACCAGTCGGGTTCGACGGCACGTTGGCTGAAGCGGTCTTGAGATTGGTCTCAAGCGAAGCGGCGAACGAGCCCAGGAGTTTCTGACCCTCAGCCGACGGCTCCTTTGCAGTCCAAGCAGCCTCTCCGACGGCGGTGGAGACCGCACGGCGGACGGAAAGCTTGGAGGAAGCGAGTTCCTTGGCAAGAGCAGAAGCAGAAGCAGTGGCCACCGGCTTGTCCGAGGCGAGGACAGCAGCAAGGTGCGGTCCGAGGGCGGCTCCAAGGGCGTTGAGGGCAGCCTCGTTCGACTCCTTGGTGATCAGAGGCGGCAGGGTGTCAATGACAACAGAAGAGGCACTTGTCGGAATCGACGAAACCATGTTGTACAGCGCAACGCGCTGGTCGGCGTTGGCAGTCTTGCCAGTCTTGGGGAGGGAGAGAATCTCGTTGGCGATTTTAAGCTGAGCCTCGTCAGAGGCAGTGTTGCGAACGATAGCCTCGAAGAGGTTGACGGACTTGGCTCGGGTCTCGGCGTTCGACGATTTGGACGACGAAATGACGCCGGCGACGAGCTTGCCGGGGACGATGGCGCTGATGTCCTTCTTGCACTCGTCGAGCAGCGCGGCGGTGACGGGAAGGGCGATCTCGGGCGAGCGGAGCATCATACGCTCAGTCGCGGGGATGAGCTTGCCGGTGAGGTCGGCGTCGGTGATGAAGGTGGAGGGGAACTCGCTCAGCGCCGTGAACATATACGGCTGGAGGGCGACCTTGGAACCGAGGATGTTCGTGGAGTAGTAGTCGATGATGGCGGGCTTCTCGGCCTCGATCGCGTCGCGGGCAGGCGCCTTGCCCTTGGGCATCTTGACGCGGAGCGCGACGCCGACGAGGTTTCCGAGAAGGACGGCGGACCGCAACGGCTGCGGTGCCTTGAGGAGCGTCTGTGCGACGAGCTGCAGGTTCTCGCGGAGCAGGCGCAGCACTCGCCAGACACGGATGTTGACCTTGTGGCGGACGCGCCAAGCCTTGCGGGGGTTGGGCGACTGGCGAGCCTCAATGCCGTCGGTGACCGCGGCCAGCGAGAGGATCAGGTCCTTCAGCTGGGCGGACTGGACGAAGGCGTCGGAGCGAGAGGCGAGGAGGGTGGTGATCAGGGCGAGGATGAGGTTGAGCTGGGGAAGGAGGACTTGAGGCGGCGCGGACTTGGCGGCGTCGACAGCCTTGGCCGTCTCGGCACAAACCCACTTGACGAGCTTGTCGCCGAGCTTCATCGGAGCCTCCTGCTCCTCATCGCGCTTGACGAGGTCCATAAGGACCTGGACGATGAGGTCAACAGCCTTCCACTCGGTCGAGGCGGTGAGAGTCATGAGAAGCTGCTGCAGGAGCTGTCCTGTTGACTCCGGCACCGGCGACTCAGGCGTCACATAGAGGTAGCGCGAGGCGAACTGTTCTCTCCGCTTCTTACTGGGGTTGAGGAGCGCCGGTCGAATCTTGGGCAGGACGTCGGCCCAGTCGATGTTGGCTTCCCGGCTGTCCTTGTCCTCCTCCACGATCTCATCGTCGTCGACCACCTCATCGCTATCCGGGGTAGGAGCGTTCTGTTCCGGCTCGGTGATGTCGGAGGCCTCCGAGTCGCTCTCGTATGCCTCCTTTCCCTTCTTGGCTCCCTTCTGGCCGAGCCAGGATCCGACCTTGTCGGCGGCCGGCATGTCCTGCTCGGCGTGTAGCTTTTTGAATGCGCGAGGCGGAATTGTAGGCGGGTATACGGGGCCTCTGGGGTGAGTTTGAAAGGCCGTACGCGCTTGCTGGGGCTGCTGTGCGCGTCGTTTTGTATGTCAGAGTCTCGGTTCCGGTTCGCTCGACATAGATTTCAGTCGCTCGTCCGGACGAGATGTCTGAGGTGGAGGCTTATCATAGAGGGACGCTACACGTCATACACCACGTGTTGCTACTCCACCGTAGGGCACAATAACATGACGTTCTGGATCGCTGGGTGACCGTCTTTGACGACTAAGGCTCAGATCGAGGAAGCTCACCAAGACTCGGCAGTATAATAAGAGCTCGACGCCATGACTGTCACTCCCGACCCCATCTCGAACGCGGAAGCGCCGACGCCGACCGAGATGCCGGCTCCGGTCCCCGGGCCAAGCGCCTTCCATGAGAGCTCTCAATTCCGGCACTGGCGGTATTCCAAGGATCAGCTGTACAGCATGCGATATGAGCTGAACGAGAAGAGTCGGGAGGTAACAGAACGCAACATGAGGGCTGAACGGGTGTGTGGATATCTGGGCAATTATCGAATCCAGCTAACAACCAGGAAGCGCAGGAGTCTTTAGGTGCCGACGGACCTTCCCCGCCGCCGCCAACAACGTATCCGAGTGTTGAGGAAGAGCTGAAGCTTGTCAACTTCTACTGCGACCAAGCGTCCAAAATCTGTCGACAAGGCTTTGGTGTGCCGGAGTATGTCGAATCGACGACAATCAGTTACATCAAGCGGTTCTACCTGAAGAACTCGGTCATGGAGTGGCACCCCAAGAACATCATGTGAGTGGATGCAAGCAGCTGGCCAAACCGTGATTGAGCTGACGTCCAGGCCGACCTGCCTCTTCCTCGCGGCGAAGACAACTAACCACCCGATTCCGATCGAGGTCTTCGTGCCGAAATTCAAGAACTTCAAGTCGTCCGACATTCTCGAGATCGAGTTCGTCATCGCTCAGTCGCTCGCGTTTGAGTTCTGGACGCATGGCGCCGAGCGCGCGCTGCGCGGCTGGTTTCTCGAGTTCCAGAACAAGCCCGCCAACATCGACGTCCTGCAGCGCAATCTCCCCTCTGCCCTGGACTGGTTGTCCCGCTCACGGCTTACCGATGCCGAGTTCATCTGGAGTCCGAGCCAGATCGGACTCGCATGTTGGCGTCTCACGGCTGAGAGTGTCGTGGACGAGTTCCTGGATGAGAAGTATGCGAGCTGGACACCGCCAGACGGATACGACGCAGAGGACGGGCCGCTGGCATACCCATACGGCATCCCTCTGCCCCGGCTACGCGCCATTATCAGCGATATCCAAGAGCTCATCAAGTCCACGCCGCCGCTGGAGCAGAAGCAGATCAAGGAGATCGACAAGCGGCTAAAGAACTGCATCAACCCCGAGCGCGTTCCCGGCACGGCACTGTGAGTTAATATTATTCCGAGCTTAACTGACCGATAGGTATATCAAGCGGAAGGCAGAGCTCGAGGCTAAGGCTGCGGAGGCTAAGGCAGTCAAGACAGCCAAGGCGAAGGAGGCGATGGAGAAGGACGAGCTCGTCTTCGGAGGACCGATGAAGCCAGCAGACGATGATCCCTTCGGGCCGCCGCTACCCAAGAAAGAATCCGCGTAGATATCCTCACATACTCACACTTGCATGCATACGCCGTCCACGGTAACGTTCTAGAGATAAACAGCTCACGATAGGCACACGGATATGCCACCACATCTACTCGTCATATTCCTCTTCCTCCTGCTCCACGACCCCGGCTCGGCTGTTACGCTCTCCCTCACTTTCCACCCTCACTGTTGGCAATGTCCCTCTCTCCCTCCTGACCATCGTCCTCTGCATTGATGCGGACCGAGATAGGACCGAAGTGCGTGTCCTGCTGGACTTTGAGGATTCCCTTAGTAGCCATCACTTGCCAGTCAGCTTCGATGTCACACGTGCAGCTTACTCAGACAGTTGTAGAACGCCGCTGCTGCCACGCGCTTGTCAGAGCCGACATCCACGATCTCCTCGAGTTCGATTTCCTTCGTCTTGTGCTGGAGCATGCGCTGCTCCACGTAGCTGGGCGTCAGCTTCTCCGATACATGAAAGCATGTACCTGAAGAATGAGCGACATTGCTGTTCCAATGTCGCGAGCAGGGCCGGGGCGAACGGACCACTGAGAGCCCTCGATGGCTCATCAAGTGGCACTGAGAGTAGTTAGCGCGAGCGGCAGCAACTGCCTCACGTTCCTCCTCGTTCAAATTCAGCATTGACTCGTCTGCGGGCATCATGTTCAGCACAGACCCCGAACGTGAGCGTGAGCGACGGCCACGGTCGACAGTTCGATCCGGGGTCGAGACGTTCGAACGGATACTGTTGTTAGCCGCCCAACTCATCTGCTACTTACCGATGCTCCAGGAGAGTAACGATACTGAATCTGCGCTTGGAGGGCGAATCGTTCTGCAGGGGAAGGCTGTCAAGATCGAGGTCGAGCGCGTCCTCCCACTGCGTTTTAGCTGACACTCCCCTATGGACTCACGGGAAGCTTTTGAGACAGATGGCGAGGCTGCTCTGGCGTCTCGGCGACATGGGGACGGGTCTCATTCGAGTAGGAAGGAGGTGTGGGCGCGGGGCCGCCGAAGCCTGTGTTCGTGGAACGAGTTGGCCCACTGTCGGGATCCGGGAACGTCAACTCGGGGGCAAAGTCGTTGGGGAAGAAGTCTGCTTGATGTTCGTCAACTTGAGGATCGAGCGCGTCTGTAGGAGGAACAGTGCCGGCTTTGGCGGTGTGACGAGGGGCCGCAGCCTGCCACTGAAACTTGGGGGGCGCTATGGCATGGCCGTAGAAGTCCTGCATGGCAGTGTCCATGACTGATGTTCAGCTCTGAATTACCAATAAGCCTCACACTGAACGAACAGCCCTGCACGGTCGACGAGCGAGGTAGCCTGAACGCGGTTGATGTTTTCGGTTACCTTCGCCCGGCGTTCTTGCCGTTGCTCGGCGACCATGTCCTCGTAAATAAGGTTATCGTCGTCGACTTCAACATCCTGATGTCAGCATACATGTTGTGGACAACTTACTTTGTCTAAGCGTAAACGCTTTGCTGTTTTCTTCTTCTTCTTCTCCTTCTCTTTACCCTTCGCCGCCTCCTCTTCAGAGTGGTTACTATCAGCAGGAGAGTTACTGCGGCGCTTGTGGGCGTCCGCATCGGGACGCCCTCCCAGAGAGTGATCGACCTCGCTGATGTCAGCACCGTCCCTTTCGGGGGACAGCTTACTCGTAAGAGCTTGGGCCACCATTATCGGGGAGCGGCAGATTAATCTCCAAGTTGTCCGTCGTCTGCTGCAATGAGTCGTTGGCGCTGTCATCCAGCAGCAGGGGATCGCCCAGGATGTCCAGATCAATTGGAGCAAAGTCCATGATCTCAGGCTCTCGAGTCGGTAGACGGGGGCGCTTGTTGATCGTATCCATAGTTGCCACCGAAGAGTTGCGCTTCCGTCCTCGCCCAACATTACTTCCGTCCTCGGATGCTTCAGCATCATCTTCCCAGCCGTCATCGATTACGTCTCCTCCTTGCAGAGAAGCGGAGGGAGAAGACTGGGTCTGCTGCAACGACGACAGTTTAGATGTCCCACGGCGCTTGCGTTGTTCGTTGATGGGTTTGTTCCAGTCCTGCGCGTTCGTATAAGAATAGCCACATGCACTCACGATGGCACAAAACTCCATTCCCCCTGCAAAGTTGAAATCGAAGAGCTCATCGGCTTCGGTGAAGGTGATGTGATCGTACCTGTGGCTGTCAGGTTAAGGATTTCGAGGGACACCAACCTGCTACGACCGCCGTTAGGCAAATCAATAGCACCAGAGCCCTTGCCTTTGGACACAAGATCGCCACCAAGACCAACAGTAACGGAGCGACGGAGGGCGACATCGAAGCTTTGGACGTCCTGAAGGTCAGCCGGGTGACTTGTGCAAGGGCTCACATGATAGAAGATCTCATAGCTCTGGTTGTATGCCCTGATTGGAGTCAGCAGCACATTGGGGGTTGTGAATTACCTGGTGACTCCGACTAAAAGATGACCGCTCAAGCGCAGAGCCATAGGCTCAGCTGGTTGGCCGATGAGCTCGCAAGTGTGAGGGATTTCGAGATTAGTGATGGCTTTGCGGGTGATGCGCTTGTTGTTTGGTCCCAGCGTAGCCATCAGCCTGGAGGAAGGTGCGTCAGAGAGAAGGAGGGAAGGCACAGTGACTACTCACCACACAATTCCCAGACTGTAGAGGTCAGCATGCAATCACCCTTCGAAGCTCACGAGCCATTCGTGCCAATTTGGAGGTCTTCCGTGAAGAACATGTTGAGACGTGTGTCCTTCGGGGTAGAGCCACCCTTATGCCTCAGCAAGTAGAAGATAACATCAAGGAAATTCTGCACTGCCTGTCTTGCATGCGAGGAAGACGCAGATCGGTCGCTGATCAAGGCGAGGAGGGGACCGGCGCGCTGCGCCCTTTAGCCGTCCTAGCACTCAGCTCGAGTGGACCACCTCCACCGGGCAACCTCCACTGATCGCTGCGGAACCTTAACGGTGGGTGGCGAAATAACGCCCTGGATAAAATCTACCAAAACACGCGTGGATATTCTGCGGCATGCGGCACTTGGTGGCGAGGGTTCTGGGCAGTCCCGGGTGCTGATCAGGCTGGCCAGATCGTTATCTCACTGTCACCATTGTCATTTCCGGTAACATTTCTGCAATGCCGCCTTTAACAGCAACGGAACGTCAGAAACTTCTGCTCCAGCAGGAAATAGCTAAGCTCTCAGGTGCGTTATAGTTGCTTGGACTACGCTGACCATCAGGGGCTATCTCCAGTCGAGCGGGCAGCAGCCATCCTTCCTCCTACCACCCTTACCGAGGGGGCTACTCGTACCGCGGCGGTCGAGGTAAGCCTCGCGGCCGTGGAAGAGGGGGAGGGAGCTACTCGGTCGACTTCAGACAAGCCAACCGCGCGTCTGGCTCCTCCACGCCCTCGTCGTCGACACCGGTGCCAATGATGTCAGCGGGAACGAGCTCGGCAGTGGTGGAGGACACGGAAATGGAGGAAGGCGAAGTTTCTCAGACTTCCGCGCCGCCGACCGTGCCCTCGACCGCGCCGCAGCCGCCGTCTGACTCAAGTGCCTGGGTGAAGAAGACGAGTCGCGGAGGGAACATGAGCTTGATGACGGTGCAGAAGCGGTGAGTGCTCTGATGCTGAGCACGCTAACAGGCTAGCGACAAGCTTGCCGCGCAGCCGCCGAGACCTCGACAGCCGAAGGTGCCGCCGTCGATCCAAGTTCTGCAATCCTCGTCCGACACATCGCCCGGAGGATCGGAAGGAGAAAAGCGCGTTGTCATTGACGGCGTCGTCTTCCAGTTTGAGCAGGACGGGAAGAAGCTTACGAGGATCGGAGGTACGCAACTCCATCAATCGGCCGCTAACCCTTCAGAACTTCCTGGTGCCAAGAAAGCCGTCAACAATACGCCTACTCGCCACTCTCTGAAGTACCAGGGAGAGAACTTCCGGAGAACAAAGAGAGGCAACCTGATTTCTCGATCAATGTGCGCAAACTTGCCCGCGCATCCAGCCGTAACTGACAGTTCTAGGGCGTCCGCGCGGAGGGCCGAGCAAGCGAAGCGCCCTTGTCGTTATTACACGAAGACGGGTGCGTCTCGCCCCGTCCACCAGGAGCCTCAATCGAACAGGGGCTTCCCTCACATTCACGTACTGACACTTCTTAACGTACAGGTCGTTGCGAGCGCGCTTTAACATGCCCTTATCAGCATATTCCGGATCGCTTAGCGATTTGTCACCAGTTCCTCAAAGGTACCTGTCAGCTTGGCGACAATTGTCCTCTGTCACACACACCCTCGGCCCACAACACTCCATCATGTTCTCGTTTCCAGGCCACAAGCTCTTGCTACAAGGGCGACAAGTGTCTCTATCCTCATGTCCGCGTCGCAGACGACTCCCCCGTGTGCGAGGCTTTCGCGCGCGAGGGCTGGTGCGACAAGCCCGCCGGTACCTGCCCAGAGCTGCACATCTGGGAGTGCCCGGAGTGGCACGCGAAGGGGACCTGCTCTCGCGGCCACAAGTGTGGTCTTCGCCACGTGCTTCGTGCAGAGAAGACGAAGACGAAGGGTGCTCCTGCCCCGGCAGAGCCCGCAGCTGCGGTCACGGAGGGTGGCTTTGACGACCAGGCAGAGTTCATCGGTCTCCCGGGTGAGGTCTTTTCTGAGACTGAGTCCGAAGAGGAGGATGACTCTGTGGATGAGGAAGACGGCAGCGATGAGGAAGATGAAGGTGAAGAAGAGGAGGAAGATGACGATGACGAGGATGAGGACGACGATGACAACTCAATCGCGTTCGACGAGGACGAGGACTCAGGTAAGCACGAGGCTGCGTCCCCAACAGAGGTCGCCTCGGATGAAGATGACGAGCGGCTCGTTTTAGACCAGGTGTAAGCTACCCTGTTGTACTACTACCCTCATCGCATTCTGTACTGCTACTTGTCACATCATTCGTCTGTTCTGTTCTGTCCTGCTCAAAATGCCCATAGACAGTGTACGGGCCTATTCAATGCATGTCATCTAGGCTGAAGGTGCTACAATGTTGCCCAGGTGTGAGTGGCAGGCTGGGGCTGCCTTTTGGCTGCTACTACGAACTAACGGCTTAAACGGGGGTGCGCTTGGCGGCGACGTTGCGCCTGCGCTGCTGAACGCCCTCCCTCAGCTCGTCGAGGAGAGGGAAGGTCTGGTCGAGGCTGATGCACGCGTCCGTGATAGAGACGCCGTACTTGAGAGCCTTGGGTCCCTCAGCGGGGATCTTCTGGTTACCCTCGTTGATGTTGCTCTCAATCATAACGCCCATGAGCATCTGGGCGGTCGGTCCGTCGCCGGCAAGCTGGGCGGCGACGTCGCGGCCGACATCGATCTGGCGCGCGTGCTGCTTGTTCGAGTTGCCGTGCGAGCAGTCGACCATGATGCGCGGGTTCAGGCCGGCCTTCTTGAGCTTCTCGCCCGCCTCGAGCACGTCCTTCTCCGAGTAGTTGGGACCCTTCGTCGAGCCACGCAGGATCACGTGCGTGCTGTTGTTGCCCTCGGTCTCGACGATGGCGGTCAGGCCCTGCTTCGTGACAGAGAGGAAGGTGTGCGAAGCGGCGGCGGCGCCCATCGCGTCAATCGCAATGCCGATCGAGCCGTCCTGCATGTCAGCTTTAGGGACCAGAACAAACAGCTGAGCGGGGCGACGGCTGCCAGTGGGGCAACCGCTGTCCCTCCGACGAGACTACATACTGTTCCGTTCTTGAAACCGACGCTCATCGACAGAGCAGAGGCGAGCTCACGGTGGACCTGGCTCTCGGTCGTGCGCGCGCCGATAGCACCCCACGACGAAAGGTCGGCCAGGAACTGGGGAGAAATGACATCTGCACGGTCAGCCCTTCCTTATCTTCTTTGGTCTGGCCATTGCGCCTTCTGCGCCCTTCCCCCGCCTTCCTGCTCGCTTTCCTTTGCACCTTCCATGCGTCCTCCCCCCTCGCTCCCTTGTCGACCGTTCCTCTCCCCTCCCTTAGGCTCAGGCGCAAATTAACGGCGCAAGACTTATCGACGGCACGACCGCCGCATGTACTCACCAAGGAACTCGCCGGCAGTCGGGAGGCCGAGCTCGGTAACGTCGAGAAGGAGCTTGCGGGCCATCTTAAGACCGCGGTTGATCTGGTAGGTGCCGTTCATGTCCGGGTCGTTGATGAGGCCCTTCCAGCCGACGGTCGTACGGGGCTTCTCGAAGTAGACACGCATGACGATGAGGAGGTCGTCCTTGGCCTTCTCGGCGTAGTCGGCGAGCTGGCGGGCGTAGACAAGCGCCTGCTCGGGGTCGTGGACGGAGCAGGGTCTGTTGTCAGCTATAGGGGCACTTGGCGAGCTGAACCGCAAGGACGGCGGCAGAAGAGAGAGGGATACTTACCCGACAACAACGAGGAGACGGTCATCGTCGCCCTTGACGACGGCCTCGACCTGGCGACGGCCGTCGAGGACAGTCTGGGCGCCGCGGAGGGTGAGGGGGAGCTCCTCGGTGAGGATCTGGGGCGGGATAAGGGGCCTGATGGCCTTGACGCGGCGGTCGTCGAGGAGGTCGTGGGCCTGGGAGGGGTCAGACTCGTATTCCTTCCGTCAGCCGGGGGTTGTAAACTCACCTCACGCACCGTGGTAGTGGGGAAGCGGGTGGAGGACATGGTGAATCTAGTGGTACAAGAGTGTAAGAAAGGAAAATCAACTCAGTTACCCGGTGCTGAGCTCTGAGGGGTTGGTCGGTACGAGTCGATCGGATACCTGAGCCTGGCTGGTTGGGTGAGCCACGCGGAGTCGAAATCCAACTTTTCTGACTCGCAGGCTGGCTCCATCGCCGTAACCTTGTCCGGTAGTAGGGCCGTCCAGTGCCGCCGCCCGCACGCCGCCCGCAGGGGTCACCCGCAGTTTCGTTGGCTGTCCGTGGCCATTGCCGACGTCCCTGAACCGCTGTGGGGTAGATTTTGCAGACAGTCACGTGCCTTCCCAGCCTCACACAGCCACGTGTAATGTCAGCCTCCCACGGCGCACGCCGGAACGCAGCGCTGGCCAAGCTCGGTCGGCCGACGTCACAGCGCGAACCGCTCGACGGCGACTCATCATCGTCCCTTTGGCGAACAACAATCACCATTCCACCATGGCCGCAGGATTGAAGAGTGAGTGACACTTATCACGCAGAGGAGAATCGCCCGCGTCGACTTGTCTGCTGCGTTTGGATCGCTGGCACTTGCGGTTGCTTTTGCCGCCGAGCCTTGATGTCCGCGAGCAACAGTCACGACGACGGTCGGAGGCCGTCATCTCCAGTCTGACTTTGAAGCTGAACATTGCACTGACGCTTGCTCTTCCCGCGATTACCTGCAACCTTTCAAACGCCTCGCTTCCCTACCCGTTGATTGCTGCTTCCTTCCTTTGTAATCGTACCCAGCCGTCATCTTCCTCGCCTTCGTGCTCGCCGCGGGCTTCCTGCTCGTCATCCTCTCGTGTGCTCTGTGGGGAAATTGGCTCCCCATTCTTGTCGGTTAGTACACAGCTGTTTCGAATCTTGAGCTCTAAGCTAACTTGCAGCGCTCACCTTCGTGATTGCGCCGCTGCCCAACTCGCTTTGTGGACGGTGTGCGCATGCCGACGACCTGTCCCCGGAATACAACTCGGCGTACACCGACTTCGGACACTGGCTCACTGGCGCCCTCGTTGTGAGTAGAAGCGTTCAGGCCCGATGTCACACAGCTCCGTGGCTGGAGGATATGAGTTGACAACAGGCAACCGGCTTCGCGCTCCCAGTAGTCCTCGCTCACGCGGGACTGATCACGCCGGCTGCGTGCTACATGTCGATTGCGGGTGGTGTGCTCGTCTACGGCACCATCCTCGTGTACTCTGGCTGGTTCGGATCGCCGAACGATGACGAGTTCTAATGGCCACGGAGGGGAGAATCTTAGTTGCCTGTGGCTCAAGGCTGAAGGCAGTTGGACGTGTAGATCCGGTACGATAGCTCGGCACGGTATTAGGATTGTGCTTGACAGTTTGACGATGACTTAGATGACTATGATAAGGGAGCATGTTCCGAGTGTCGCACAGGTGTCTGTGGACAGGCGAGAAAGGGCGATGGGGTGAGTGAGAGGCAGACTAGATCGGATCTGGCCACCAGGGCGTCCAGACTGGGGCCCAAACATACTGGCGCGCCAGTCAGATATGCGTTCTTGGAACTCTGGGCGAGCAGAGCTTTCAGACGTGCACCGCACTGGAACCAATCACGGTGTTCGTGAGATGATGCCGACGTCTGAAGCCAACTTGCATGCATGAGAGTGACTGCGAGCAGTGCCAGGGTGCCTGTGCAGGGTGAGCCCTCGGGTCGTGGCGGCACGGGGGCATGCGACGGGCGGCAAGGGCGGCACAAGGCGCGGGCAATTCGCGCTGACCTGCTACGCTAAGCTGTGCGCCGTCCGTTGCGGCTAGTCGTCTCGTCCTCATCAACCTACCTCTGCATCGCCCCTTGCACTCTCTTGACACTCCTTTCTCACACATCGCTGCACCCACTACGTCGTCGCCTTCCTCGCCGATCGGCCGGTCCGGTCCCATAAGAGCACCTCCCTCGACTCCTCAATTCTAACAACAGCTTTCTTCACGCGAAAACAAGGCACACACACAAACACGTCTATTCTGAGAACGTTGCTCGCACAGCGCACGCACCTCACACGCCTCACCTCCGACAGCCTCCTTGATCAACTTTGTCCCATCATCTTTGTCTCCCTCCTCTCACTGCATCCCCTTCTTCTGCTCATTTAATGCTCGTCCTGCTGCCCACCCTGGCCGTCGCTGGCCTGGTCGCAGCTCAACTCGGCGACTCCCTCCGACCACTCCCCCGTCGCTCGAATATGCCCCGAGCTGATATCGGCATCGGCGGTGTCGACCTCGCCCTGCACAAGCGGGAAGTTGATGCCCAAGTCGTGAAGCGCGGCTTGAACGGCTCTGTCATTGCCCTAGGTGCTGTGCACAAGTGAGTTACCTCGGCGCGAATGGAACTGACAGCAGCACCTACGTTGTCCCTGTCGGAATCGGTAGCCCGTCTAGGGCGTATCCGCTCCAGCTGGACACGGCTAGTGCTGATCTCCTTATTGCCTCGACGAGGTGCGGTAAGGAGTGCCCGGCACCGACGAAGGAGAACCCGTACTACGACATGATGAGCTCGGACTTTAAGGAGGTCAACGGCAACGCAACGTACTGGAGGACACAGTACGCCGACAAGTCGTTTGCGAGTGGCTTTGTCGCGCGGGATCAGGTGATGATTGCATCACACCTCGTCGACGGCCAGGTCATCGGCCTCATCACCGCTACGAATATGTCTCTCCCAGAACAGGCCATCTCGGGAGTGCTCGGCCTCGGCTTCCCGCGGTTGTCGACACTCGGACGGGTGCTCCTGCAGGACAGCGTTCCGAGATCAGACCGGAGTCCATTGGCGGCGTCTGCAGTGTCGGCCGGTGCCAGCGGCCCGTCCAGCTCAGCATCAGCGTCCTCTGAATCGGGTGCCAGTGGTAGCGCCGAAGCCTCGCCCAGTTCTGAAATGGAACGCAGGCAGGAGCCGTCAGATGACCCCAGCGGCAGCGCGTCTGCGACAAGCTCGTCTGCGCCCGCAGCAGCTGCGCCTTCCTCGCCTGCGGCCTATATGCCGACCCTGCTCGAGAACTTGATCACAACGCCTTCCATCCCCTACCCCGCCTTCGCCCTCGCCCTCTCCCCGCCATTGAACGCGAGCCAGGCATCCGCTCTTAAGTCGCTGCACCCGGAGCCGGCACCTCGCTACGGCCTCACCAGCGGATCTCTGACACTCGGCGGTGTCTCAGCGCTCTACGTCTCGGATGACGCCTCAACGGGCCGCACCGTCAACGACATCGAGTGGTGGCCGGTCGTGCCGTTCGGTCGTGCGGGTAGCGTTTCTAGGAGCAACGCTACTACGGTCGATGTCTCGGTCATGCCCGCGTCGGCGACGCCCGCTGCGGCCGGCGCGTCTGCATCCGCTTCTGGCACTGGCGCCTCGGCCTCGTCGCCATCTGCCTCCTCGTCCTCCAGCAGCGGGCCCGGCTCAAACCTGCTACAGGACAACGGCATGGGAGCCATCGGCACGCCCGGCAAGCGCGGCCTGCCTAAGACGCCCGCCGAGCTTGAGTCCGAGGCGTACCTGTACTGGGCGCTGCAACTGTCCCGAGTGTCCGTGAACGGAACAGGCTTCGCTCTGAACTCGACGTACGCCAACCTCGGCGTGCCTTCGACCGCGCTGCTCGATGTCGGTACGAACGGTATCTACGGCCCCGAGGACGACGTCGCCAAGCTGTTCACCGGGATCAAGGACGCGCGCATGGTCAGCAAGGGGCAGTGGGCTGTTCCGTGCGACACGCGTGTGACTCTTGGGTTCTCGTTCGGCGAGAGCGGGCGGTCGGTCGAGATTCCTCCCTCCGACTGGATCTATGCCGCCGTGCCTGAGAGCAGCATGTGTCTTGCGTGGCCCGTGGCCGTGCCGGCGACGGGCGATGGTCTCGACTGGCAGCTCGGCACGCCCTTCCTGAAAAACGTGTACACTGTCTTCAGCTACGGCGTCGGCGGCGGACAACCGCCGCAAATCGGCTTCCTGCCCTTAACCGACAAAGCCAACGGCACTCAGCCCATCTCGGCAGCTGCCCCATCACAAACCGTCAACACCAAGCTGCCGCACGTCCTCCTCCCTGCCCCCGACTACCCGACACCTAGCTACGTCTTCTCGACGCCCGTGCCGACGCTCGGCGTGCCACAGGCACTCGGGCTCGGCAACGCATCAGCGTACCCCTCCGCCGCAATCCCCGTCGTCAGCATCCCTGTTCCCAAGGCGTCTGCTTCGAATGAGCACCAGGCCATTCCCGGCTGGCCGGGCGACAGTTCGCAGGCAACTGTCGAGAACACCGCCGCGCGAACTCTGCCGACGGCCGGCTTCGCCTTCCCCTTCATCTTAATCGTGCTCTCGCACCTGTTGTTACTCTAGGACACTGTCCCGCATATTCTGTATTAATACCATAGGGACACTGCGCGCACTGACGCCGCGGCCCGCCGCATGCATAGACATGTACTTCACATCATCTCTTTTGAAGCAGGTGGAGATCCATACCGCATCTGGAAAACAATTTGATCCCGCATCATCCCCTGCGGTGGAGGTCCATATGCCCACGATGTAAACAACCGCCCTGGTGCGCGACTGATTTCGCTTCGTCTGCCAACTGACATCATTCCAACAGCAACAATGAGCACGACACTCCTAGTGCATCCGACCTCTCTATCGCTCACGACTCTCCCGAGGGTCGGGCCCTCGGCGCCGCTCCCGTTCCCGACCCGCTTCCCCAAAGGCGCTGAGCCGCGGACCGCAATGTCTCCAGTCGGACACACGTATCTCTGGGCGGACTCGATGCCCGTTGTGTGGGAATACGATTCGAGGGGAAGGCGAGTCGGCGAAATCAAGCTGACGAGCTCGAGGGAGCGGGTCAAGGCTGTCGGATGTGGAGAGGGTGTGATCATCGCCAGTACGGCGGGAACAGGCGTTTGGAAGAGGGTGGAGGGCAAGTGGACGAGGACGGCTGAGCTCGAGGTGAGTTGGGATGGAAAGGTAAATGCTGACCACAGGCGCCCGACAATGTGATGAGCATCGAGTGCTGCGGCGACATCACCGTGCTCGCCGGCGATGAGGTGTACGTCTACGAGAACGGCAAGCGCTTGCATCTCTCGCACGATATCCCGACAGTACGTCAACCCTCTCTGCCCCAACTGACCTCAGCCACTGCCCTGCCTGGCTCTGACGAAGGCTGGTCTGCTCTACCCCTCTCCCGACGGGATCACTCTCCAGCCCCTCGACTCCTCCGAGCCTACGACCTTTACCCTCCCTTCCCCAGCCACGCACATGTCGGCCTCGAAAGCGGACCGCGCGGCGATCTGTTCCGGCAAGAGCCTGCACTTCCTCTCCCTCTCCACCGGAGACAGCACGACCGTTGAGCTCCCCGAAACTCTCGACTCCAGCACATGGATCGACGGCTCGAACGTTGCCGTCCGCGCCTCGGGTAGGCTGTACCTCGTGACCCCAGAAGGCGACGTGAGCGAAGCCGCCCTCGACCCAGTCCAGAACATCCACGTCCTGCCCCCAAAACGTCGGCCAGGCTCGCGCGCGTCCATCTCCACCCTCCCCGGTAGCGTTATCTTAGGCGAATCCTCAGCCCCGAACCGGCCCGACCGCCGCGTCTCCGACATTTGCCATGCCGCGGTGGCGGGGGAGAAGGAGAAGGAGAAGCGGCGCATGGTCTCGGCCCCCGCTCTGCCGGCTATCGAGCGCCTGAGGACTGAAGGAACAGGGAAGGAACGCACGCCGAAGGCGACGCCAAAGAATGCGCGCTCCCCGCAGAGCGTGAGGACGGGTGGGACGGTGCGGATCCAGCCGCTGGACCCACAGGCGACACGTATGGGCGCTGTCATCGAGGAGACTGCTTCTGTGGCTTCGAGTCCTGCCGGCTCAGTCGCATCACTTGCCTCACGCCGGGTTAGTGGGGACTGGGCGCCGCGCTCCAACCCCTCCGCCCACCAGCAACATTCTCCCCAACCCTCCACCTCTCACCCGAATCAGGCTCTCGACTCACCCGCCTCCATCACCGACTCTCCCAATGGCCACGGAGCCGACGGAGTCAGCGTGCTTGCCTTCGAGGAGATGCGCCGCGAAATCGCCAACCTGCAACTGGACATGCTGCGTATGGGCCGCGGGCTGAAGAATGAGATTCGCGCGGCAGTCGGCCCGCTCGTGGAGGAGATTCGACAGAATCGCGAGGTGATTGCGAAACAGAGGGAGGAGATTGAGCGTCTCCGGCGGGGGTACTAGTTTGATATCGGAGATGAGGGAGGCGGAGGAAGGAGAAGAGAAAGACCTAGATTGTACGCCATAAGACCGTAAGAGACATTCTGTATAATGCGACGAACCTTCATGACCCAATTGCCTCCAATCATGTCGTAGCAAGCCGTCACACAAAACGCGTCAGTAAGCATGGCAAAGCAGACAGCAAGCAAGAGAATAGCAGAACAGAGCAAAAGCAAATGTACATCTAAGCGCATAAAGAGCGCAGGAATCTAAAATAATGTCGTACAAGGGCGTACGCGTAAAAAAGACCAAAAGGACAAAAAGGAAAAGCAGAAATGGATGTCTCAAAGCCCAAAAAACTACACTACCACGACCACTGCGCACTTAGGCAGTGGCGCCGGCAACGACTAGCCGTCCGAGGGAGACGACGAGCTCGTTGACCTTGGCGAGGTTGCCGTCGTTGGATCCCTCGGAGAGGACCGAGTCGTTGGGCGTCTCGGCCGAGACGTCCGGCAGGCGGGTGGAGGAGCTCGAGCTCTGGGTAGACGAAGAAGAGCTCGAGGTCGAGTTGAGCGAGGTGGAGGTGGAGAGGGTCGAGTTGGAGCTCGAGGAGGCCACAGTCGAGGACGAGGATGACGAGGGGGCGGCCGACGTGCTCGAGGTCGTCGAGGACGAAGGGGCGGCAGTAGACGAGGAAGTGGAGGGAGCAGCAGACGAGGACGAGCTAGGCGAAGGGGCGGCCGAGCTGCTAGGCGCGGTGGAGCTGCTGGGCTCAGGCGTCCAGGTCGAGGTGCTCTTGGGCGCCTCGGTGCTGGGCTCGGGGGTCCAGGTGCTCGTCGGCTCAGGGGACCAGGTGGACGAGGGCTTCTCCTCCTTCTTGGAGCTGGGCTTGGGCTCCTCCGAGCTCTGCTGCTGCTGGTTGTCGCCGCCGTTGTCGCCGCCAGACGAGCCGCCGCCGGAACCGTCGTTCCACGTCCAGGACATCTGGAAACGGCCCACATCCTTCGAGTTGAACTTCTCGAAGAGCGCTGGAGACATGTCGAGCGAGCCGTGGGCGCATCCGGGGCAGAGGTCGACGACCTTAGCAGTCTGGCTCTTGCCGCCGAGCGTGATCGTGAGCGACTGACCACAGTGCGCGCCGCCGTCCCACTGGGGGGCGTTCAGCGCGACGACCATCTCGCTGTCAGAGCTGCGCGGTTAGCATTGCGCCCTTGTGTTTTCGTATTGCCACATGCCACACTAGGGAACGGGTAATGAGGCGCATCCGGGGATCTGTGGATCGCACCGTGGAGCCGCGCACGGCCTGTCCGTCCGATGGACATTTCGTGGTGGAGGTGTGGAGGCATGGAGCAAGACTCACTTGGTGTTACCGCACGCGCCCAGGCCGACAGCGTAGAACGTCGCGTCACCAGAGTTCTGGCGCTTGGCGTGGTGACGCCTGCGTCCGGCCGAGGAGCGGGGCGAGTGCTGCGCGCTAGCGCTAGCGAGCAGCGTGAGGAGGAACGAGGCGAGGAGCTTCATTTTTGCGTTGAATTTCCTTTTGGACAGGTGTCGAAGACGGTTTTAAGAGGTCGAGGCTGTCAAAGTCTCGCGGGTAAGAGAGAGGCGGGGTACAAGGAGAGAGACTGAGGGTCAGCTTCGGAAGACTAGTGATAGACAAGCGGACAACTCACGCTGAGGTAAGGTGTCAAACCAGGCTGGTGTCGAACCGGAGGTGGTCGTGTGCGTCGAGCGGGACCGTTGGAGTGGTTGTCGCGGGGACGTTCGGATGTGATGAGAGATAGTCGAGAGGAGACGAAGGGGGTCAAGTCGTCTCGGCAAGTCGGAGGATATATCTTTGGAAAGAAAAAGGAGAGTGGTGCCGAAGTTGAGGCGAGATGAGAGGCAAGAGAGCGACAGAGGGTCCGGAGGACCAGGCGAGGCGAGAGAGGTACGAGAGAGGAGTCGGCGATGAGAAGGGTCGAGGAAGCAGGATGAGTGGAGATGAGGATGAGGGTCGCAGAAAAGGGGTCCGAGCCAAACAACGAGTGGAAGCAGGGCGGCGTGAAGGGGAGTGGCCGGTGTGGTTGCGCCATGGTTGAACGGGCGTCGAGCGCCGCCGACCGTAGACTGGCTACGGGTTGTCGCGTGGACGCCCGCTTGGGCTGAAAATCTTTGCCTGGCGCCGGGTTGTTTGTCCCAAAGTGGAAGTCGAAACACAAAAGCACCCTGGATTCGCAGCTTAAGTCTGGGCCTGACGCAGGGTTGCTGGGTACCCTAAATGCCTCGTGGCCACTCCTGGCCGTATTTCAGCGCTCCAGCACTCTGGTGCAGGGGCAAGGGGGCACGGGGGGGGCGCAGGGGCTGACCCCCGGGCGACCTTCGCCACAGGCAGCACAGCAGCATCGCAGCGACGGACGGAGAAGGGGCATACCTTCTTCCGGCTGCGCTGCTCAGGCACTTTCAGGAACAGCAGGTACAGATGGGCATGTTGCCTGAGGCTTTTCGAGGGTCCGGCGTTCCTGGGCTGTAATCGATTGAGCCACTCCCCAGGCCCGGTAGCACCCCGGGCAGAATCACGACGCGCCCGGCCGTAGCCAGCCCGTAGCGTGCTTGCTCCCGGCAGCCTCGGCCTCAGGCTTGCTGCCTTTGCCGACACCACCGTGAGGCAGCCATAAGACTTCCGGCAGATCACATTCATGCCGTATGCACCCCCGATCCGGTCTGATTCGGGGGTGCATGCTCACATGCTCACCCTCCGACTTCCGAAGTCTTTGTGCACACATTCACAACCTCCAAACAAGTGGTGTGGGAAGTTCTGTCTATCATAGCTTAGCATGAATCGCGACGATGACGCAGCGGGTTGTTTGTGTTTGTTTGTGTGCGTGACGCATCGCCGTCCAGCCCTCTGAGGAAGGGCATGGATCATCAGGGGACGGACGAAGGGATTCCGAGCACCATGTTAATCAGACCAGTCCGTCCGACAGTCACGACGAAGGACGGATCGAAAGGAAATGCGTCACGGCCCCTGCAGCCCTACGCGGCGCTCGGAGCTTATTGACGTCGTTGATCGGAGAAGCAGTTTGTCTGCTTTGCGAATCGCAGATGCGTATTGCTGTGCCTGGGTCTGGGCAGGATAGAGCGACGTCATGAGATGCTGTGCGATGGGCGCCGTATAGATCGACACGCAGATTCCAGATTTCGATGGATGAAGAGGCGGCACTGTAGGCGATTGCCGCTGCACCGCTGCACCATTCAGTTGGCTAAGATGGTACAGGGCTAGCTGAGGAGATGGTTCTAGGTCCGACGACCGCCCTGCTCGTGCAGACAGCTAGACAGACATTGCTGCACTGACCTCGTCCGCAACCTACCATTCCGCGAGCCGTCAAGAATCTCGGCCTTTCGCTAGTGTCAAAGCGTCCTGGGCCTCTTTTCAGCATGTAAGACCTCTCGTGTCTACTTTCAGACATCCTTTGAACATGCGCCGGGCTCGCCGGGCTCATGGCTCACCGAATGGCCGACCTGGCCGATCTAGCGAGGTGGAGCTTGCCGAAGCCTGGACCAAGGCTTGCGGAAGCTGATGCGTTGATGGCCGACCAAGGCAGCGACCGGCGACCAGAGCTGCGCTCGCTGCGCTGCGCTGCATTCCTTCTTTCCGCTGGCTGCTGAATCATCCCTGCCAGCCAGCCCTAGAGCTGCGAGATAGCCTCAGACACCAGCGCCGCATTAGTCAGAGGCTTCCGCCCGGCCACGATTCGGTTCAGTATCAAGCTTCAAGCCAAAGGCAACACAGCGTCAGCGGCAGCGGCAGCGGCAGAATCAGACGAGAGAATCAGGCGGGTCCGCAATCCCCAAAGGGTCAGGCCCGGCCATGCCATGCATAATCCTGACAACCGTCTGTCCGCCCTCTGCTGACTGGTCGAGCTGCTGATGGGCGTCGCTGGGCGCTGAATGCCAGAGGCTGGTTCAGACGACCGGTCAATGCCTGGCAAGCCAGCAAAATTTCTGAGGCCCTCGCTTTCACGAAATTGTCGTCATCGACCCCCGGGAGAGGCAGAAAGGATATCGGCCCGGAGCCGGGGCCTGGACAACGTGCCTGGGCCGCGTGGGTGTGGGATTTCTCAGCCTAGTGTTGAGCTTCGCGGAACCAAACATTGACTGTCACGTGACCGTGTTGGTAGACGCTCTGGCGTGCTTGCTGCAATCAACACCGTTGTTGACTTGGCCCCACTCTCACTTGCTCTCTTTCCTCTCGATCCCGACGATCCCCACAGCTGTCACTAAGCCAACAAGACTACATGTCAAGCCTATACTAACGGAGCGCTGATCTAACCGACTAAATGTGCTTATTAAAGCAAACGTCGCTCTAGAAACACCATGTGGCAGGGAAACCATCGCCAGCTGAAGTCGGAAGTTCGCTCGCGGCCGTAGACTTACTGTGCCACAGAAAGGAGTAGAAGGCTGATATATCCTAAGGTCAGCAAGAACGCTGATGCAATCGCTGGTGTCCCCGTGAGGGGAGGCACAACGCAGATACGATGTACCGGGTGCTCTCCAGCGGTTCTCTGCCTCTAAATGCCGCGCCGTTGTGGCTCCGTCCGACCGCGCGAAGAGGCCGCTTCGCCGTCTCCGTTCGAGGTGAATGTTAGCCGCCGCGAGTGGTCCTTCTGCCTACTCCGGGGTGTGTTGTGATCTGAGCTGCCGCGAGTGGTCACCGTGCCTTCCTCGGGTCCTGTCTTGTGATCGGAACCTCCACGAGTGGCCGTGCCTACTCGGGGGTGTGGGTCTGTCGCCGCGGAGTCATCGTGCTCCGGGGGATGGGAAAGCGGACTGCCGCGGTCGCGTTCTGCACGGAGGGGAACATGTGGGACTTATTGCCAGAAGATGGCGCCGCGGAGCCTGGACCACAGGCTTGTTCGGTCGGCCGCCCCGAACAAGTCTGGTTCAATCGCTGAGTGAGAGGACTCACCAGGGCAGATGAGCGCACGTCGTCGATGGATGGCGAGGCTGTTAATGAGGTGCAGACTCAAGGAAAGCTTTGTTTCTCGCAGGTTGCTACCTAGCGAGTGTCAGCAAGACTGGTTACTGATACAATCGAGGATTCGCGTTTCGAGCTGACGCCGAGGGATGCGATCAGCGAGCTGCGAGTCCTTCATGTTCTGGGCGAGGGGTACTCACGAAGTCGGACCCGTGGGAGGCAAGTTTGTCAGCTATGAATGTTCGGCTGACCCAGTCGCCTTTCTGCCTGCCGCTCGAGGACCGAAGCGATCGCAGGTCTGGTAGTAGCCTTCGAAGGGCTGAGTGAGATATACTCACCATGGTAAGATCGGGAAGGCAGGCTGTCGGCGAAGGTAGCAACTTGGCAATTCCAGTGGTTGTGCGTGTTCCGACTTCCCTAAAGGGAGGCGCGAGGTGTGGCCTCGACATCTGGCGCCGAGTGAGGAGCTTCTCCCAAGACCTCAGGAAAACAAGTCTGTCAGCGTTGAAGTCCTGGCTGACGCAGTCGCCGTACCAGCCGGCTCAAACGGAGCGTTTCCGGATCAAGCACGGCGCATTCCATTGCGAGCTTCCGTGCTGAGTGAGGGATACTCATCTTGGCAAGTTTGAGTAGGAGGAAGCTGCGCTGTCAGCGAGAGTACAGTCTTGGCTAACGCAGTCTTCGTTGGCCCCGACATCGCCCGGAATGAAACCAGACGAGAAGGGAAATCGAAGGGCTATCCCAATGTCTGTGGCTGAGCGAGGTATACTCACGACCAAGGTGTTGAAGCGGACTAAAGTCGTCAGCAAAAGTTAGATCTTGGCTGACACAGTCGCCGTTGAAGTCCAGTGTCTGGATGAGATCCAGGGAGGGGGTGCACACTGCGCGCATCAGCTGCTGAGTGAGGGATACTCACCTGGGCTTGTGGGACTGCTTGCTGTCTTGTAAGTAGTGAGGAGATGTGTTGCCGCCATGGCCATTGGAGAGGTGGGGGGTTGGGGGAAGGTGAGGGTGAGGGTGTGAGAGTTAGTGGGTGTTGCTGAAGTGAGAGAAGGGAGCGCAGCATTGCATCGAGGACGGATAGTCTGCGAAGGTAACGGGGCGCAGTGCAGCGGAAGTACAGTATGTGACTGTCGAAGGCGAAAGGATGTGTGCTTGTCACCCATCGACGGGACAAGGGGCGCAAAGTCGAGTCAGCCTGTGACGTTGGGGGGCGCAAGGAAGGCGAGCACCGTAGAACGAATGGTGAAGTATCGCAGAGCGTAGCGACCGCTCCGCTTGCTCAATGCACTCCAGTGGCCGGAGGGGATGTCAGGCAGAGTCAGTGAGCAGTGAGGGCGTAGTCAGCTCACGACCATAAGCTCCGAGCCTCAACATAGTCCATCAGGAGATGTATGTGCTGATGGCGAGCTACTCGAGAGCATCTACCACACCTTTGAGCCCCGCCATCGGCCACTGTCTATGATGCCCACGGTCACACCACATGCCATGCAGCACGCCATGCATGACACGCATGCGCAAGCGTAATCCTTGGCGGACAAAAGACGCCCCGGCGTTCACCGCGATCTATAACGAACCGTGCGCACTGTATCGGCATGAGCGGCGCTTCATGACTCCGGTGAGGCTGTAACCGGGTGACGCGGGTGACGCTGTGCCCCGCAGTAGTGACGATCACGTCGTAAGTCCAGACTGAGCGTGACCCCCAGCCGCCAGCATACGCCAGCAAGATTGGATGGGTCGATGCACCGAGTGTTACAGTGTATCACCGTGAAAGGTGGAGACCATCGGGGCCCAGACAGCAACGCAGCATCGACAAGTCTGGCCCCTGACATGCCATGGACCCCACACCGCATGTGTCTCATGTGCTTCATGCGTCTCATGCTGGATCTCTTCATGCACGATGCGCGTGCTACTCTAGACAACCCCACATCCGGACACTAACCCACTAGCCAGAACGAGCGCAGTGCGCAGTCACTTTCCCTCGATCTACTCGCATACGGACCGATTGCGCCTCCGATCGCCACCTGCGAACCGCACTCAGAAATAACAACAGCGAGCCCGAAATGTGCCCACCAAGTCCAGAATAGCCGCTTTGCACCGTCCTGCCTTAGCCTGGAGCTTGTCGTGCAGACTTGCAGTTGTGCAGTTGAGCATGCGGCAGATCGCGCAGTCGCACGCATGGCCGCACAAGATCTCGAGATCTCATCACCATGAACGACCAAAGCACGATCGTGGGCGCAGCACTTCTGCATCCTACGACGCAGCGGGACCTGGGTTCCAGCCGTTCCTGGGGGGCTATTTCTGGCGTGTGGGCTGTTTGACTCTCGTACGCGGGTCGGGACATGCTCGTTTCGCAGCCTTATCTATTATTATCCGCAGTTCGGTTGGATTATTCCTTCGCCAGGGTCAGGTGCTTCCTGCCTTAGGGACCTGAATAACCTTGCACCACAGCCATTCTCGACCGGGTACCGGGTGCCAAGGGCAATGCATACGGCTGTTGCATCGCGGAGCATCGTTGACGTGGGTGAGGTCGACAACGTTTATACTCTGCCGGCTGGTCGGCGTGTTGACTGGGTGCCCGATGGTTGTTGCTCTGGACAACGTTTGTGTGAGCCTGCAGCAGACCTGACACGAAACCGAACGTCACAGGGGACGAGGCATGCGGTACGCCGAGACTCGTCAGCGTCCTCTACCAACGAACCAGAAGTCCATGCAACCGCAGGACAACTGCAAGTCGGAGCCGGCTGGACCGCATGGTCCCAGGTGCACTGCATAGCATCTATAAATACGGTTTGCAGTCCATAGCCAGCCTCTGCTCCATGCGTGCCATCTGCACTGTGCGCTCCTGAGGCTCCACCGGGGCTCTAGCGAGCGCAGCCGTTTCGAGGCAAACAATGCGAGAAACAACTCGTAAGTGTTCTCTTTCCCAGGTACGCTAGGCTCGTGCAGACGCGCTAAGCGGCACATGGATAACATTTCTTACGAATTGTTGCTCCTCTCCGGCTCGGCCATGGCCCAGTGCTGTGTACGGTTGTTCCCGGCTCGGCGCGGCTGTCTTGCTCGCATCCGGTGGATCATGGGATCCAAAGAAAGACTTGTTCTGCTGGGAAAATGGACTGTCAATGCCGTAGTGCGGTAGTGCCGTAGTCACACCTGTGCACTGCGGCTCGGTCCGACCGCCGAATAGGCTGCCACAACAGAATGGGTGGCACGCTTGCGCGTAAAGTGAATGCAAGGGGAACCCGCCCCCTGGCTAGGCCTGGCTCCATGCACCGCTTCCCAGCTGCAACTGTGCATAGCGCGTGCAACTAGCCGTTTCGGCATTTAGACTTTGCCTTTTTGTGATGGGACGATCGAGCTGAGCCAGGTAATGATACGGCTGCCGGACCGCCCGCCGTTTGGGTTTGAGGGACGGAGAACGGAAGGGCACTCCGTGAATGCATGTGTATAGTGTCCTGCAGTGACGGAGATGGAATAAGCAGGGAGGGAGAGGCACAGCGGAGCTACATCATCGGTGGACATATGACGAAGGTGAGAAGCTGAGATCAGCGGTGCAATGCCGCGGAAATAAGTGGTGAAGGTTAGTGCTGGCGGGCAAAAATAGTCACTATTCAGCGCCAGCCTCTGCAGGTGAGGGTCGGCTGTTGCCAAAGTCCAAGAGTACTTCGAGGAGGACTGACATTCGTGAGGAATGCCTAGGTTCAGGGACTACAATACCGCGAAGAGCATGGGGAGGAAGCACAACTGAGGCAAGCACAGGGAATGATGAGGCGATTGCGGGGCTATCGTCGGCCATTCCATTTTTAGCCCTGGCGCGCTTGGGCGTGCTGAGTCAAGCCTCGGCCGTGTGGGACGGTGGGTGTGGCAAAATGATGCTCCCCAGGGACAGCCTGTACTCCTCGCGTCACCATCATTGTGCTCTCCTCGCCGCCGAACACCCCGCGCACCTGGCGCACCTAGCTTGTTGCTACTCGCAAGCTCGTAAGGCTTTCCGCGTCGTCACCGGACTATCCCTGCCCCTCCGGCCCTCATGGCCATCCATCCGACATGCCATACAAAACAGCTTCACAGCCTCCTGGCCCATTTGCCCCACACCCACTGCCATACTGCCACCGATCTACATCCTAGCTGGCACTGCTCTCAGCCGCTCGACCTCCCCGGCACCCCCGTTGCCCTCAACGCGGACCCGATAAACTCGACACCCACCCCCCTCTTGTCTTTTGACTCTTACTCATATCACCCTCACCTACGCTCGACACATTGACGCGTCGTTTGCACAGCCATTCCCTCCTCGACACCTGTTGTTCAACTTAACCACTCGATTTTAATCAGCGACACACAGATCGAACATCGTACCACTTCACATCACTAGCTGATCCCATTCCACGATCGCTCAGTCGCTCAGTCGCCCGTCGCCACACCCAGCCGCGTGAACTCCCTCCCAGACTCACATCTTCACAGCCGACCCTATTCTCAGCGCCCGCGACGATGGTGCTCATTCGGCAGCCCGAGCTTGTCGACCCGCTCGATGAGAGGTTTAACCAGGACCCGTTCGACCCAGCATGTGTCAACTCGCTATGGGAGCATCCCAGCCTCCAGAACTTGAAGCTGGAGTTTCTGCAGGAAGACGCTAAATCGCCGCCATTGTTCTCCATGAACGTGATTCCTGCCTCGGCCACGCCGCCCGACCGACCCAAGACCTCGTCAGAGTCTGAGTCACCACGCCAAGAGTCCCTGTACTCCAGCCCGAGCCTGACCGCCTCAACACCTCCGCTAACACGGGAACCGTCCCTCGCCTCGTCGTCCGTAGAGCTGCGCAGTCCGTCGTCCTCGTCACTGGAGGAGTCGACCTCAACATCAACCCCCGCCTCGTCCATCACCACTTCCAAGGCTGCCGCGCGTGCAGCAAAGCGACGAGCTCGCCGCGAAATCAACAAGGAGAAGCGGCGAGCAGAGGAGGAGGCGAAGACGAAGAAGTCGGATCTGCAAGGATGGGAGATTGCCCTCGACGGGTTGAAGCAACCCATCAGCGCCAAGCGGGAACTTCGTGCTAGGCGGGAAAGCATTGAGAAGTTCAAGGTCCCGGCCGACCCACAGGTCGCCACACGGACCGGAGCACCCATCCCGGCAACCGACTTCAGCCTCGATCACAACGTCGCGTCCGCCCTCGTTGAGGAGCTTGTCTCACAGCACGGCGGATGGAGCATCACGTTCAGCGACCCATCGTACCGCATCTGGGTCTCCTGCGGAAAGAACGCAGCCATCTCGTACAAGCACGTCAGAGGATTGTTCCACCACTACGCCATTGTGTTCGGCGACCCCGTCTGTTCATCGGAAGTTAAGAAGGACGTCCTGGACCAGTTCCAGACGTACTGCCGAGCGCGTCACTGGCGACTGGCGATGGTTGGCGTCGGCGCCGAGACGGCAGCTATCGCCTCGGCCGCGCGCTGGAGCACGATCCAGTTCGCGAGCGAGCAGGTCGTGAACCCGCAATCGAACGCAATCCTCGACGGCACGAACGGAAAGCGCATGCTGTTTACCGTTAAGAAGATGGCCAAGGACGGGGTGCTGCGCATGTACAATCCGGCCGACGGGCGGAACGCCGTGCTCGAAGCCTTCCTTCAGGGTGTGTACGACGAGTGCTATGCGAGCAAGGAGGCAGCCAAGGGCGAAGCCTCGGCTTACAGCACCAAGCTCCGCATGTTCGACCTGCCCTACCTGCAGACGTACTTCTACACTGTCGATGCTGACGAGCGGCCGAACGGTATGGCAGCCCTCATGTCCGTCTCGCCCGGACGATACCTCCTCGATCCCGTCGTTGCAGTCCCCACCGCGCCCGCGGGCACGACCGACTTCCTGACCGTCGCGGCGATGGGCTGGCTCCGCCGCGCCGGCGCAGAGCACATGACGTTCGGGCTGGAGCCTCAGCGTCTGATCGGCTCCATCGAGGGTCTGCGCAAGCACTGGCACGGCGCAACGCGGCGCGTGAACGCGGCCGCGTTCGACGGCTTCGGTTTCGCAGGCAAGAAGATGCTGCACGACAAGTTCCATCCAGACCCCAGCCGGACGGAGCCGCTGTATGTCGTGCTCGCCTCGTCGCATAGCATGACTCAGGCAGACGGCGCGGTCGCGATCTGCGCCGCGACACATATCCGCCCGGGACCCGTCTTCTCCCGCCTCGTCCCGTGGTCGAAGAACCACAGCAGGCTCGACCGCGAGCCGGAGCTGCCTGCACCTGAGCGCGATTAGAATGTCCGATACGGACTGTGCTATCCCTTTCTTGACGCGCACGGCCGCGTGCACCCACGTAGCCACTTGATAACCTTAGCCATAGTTGTTGTACCAGTACTCCGTATACCTTTAATCTTAGATGTGACACTGTTCTATCTCGTCTATGTCACGGGGTTTCGCTTGCCTGACCTTGTTCCGTACGCGACAGACTGTCTGCCAAGCCACAGAGCGACGCAGCGATTATCGACAGTGGAGCAATGATCGCTGTTGCCACGAAAATCTGACCCGAGTCGATCTCGAACGTCATGTCCAAGACTAGAACGATCCAATCGTCATCATCGACTCGTGTCAGGCTGGCCAGCCATGTCTCGGGACCGGAGGGCTTGGACCCCCTGTATCCGAGTAGTCAGCAAACCCGCCAGAATGGACGTCGGCGCTCGGCCGCGGATCGTGGTCGAGGCGACGTCATCGCGGCCATTAAGGGGAGCGTACAGTACACGGGGTCGGCGAATTGAGGGGTGGACGCCGAGGCCGAGGGAATTGGCCGAGGTCTCGAGGGGGTGAGGCTCGGCACACGCGGAGCAGACGTGATGCGAGATGCTGGCAACGCAGGTCCCGCTGCTTGCTGCTGGGTGATACGTGCTGCGATGGAGGTGGGGCTGGGGCAGTGACCGTTGGCGTCCGCGGAGTCGAGACAGATGGTGGACTGTGGGTTAGTCTCCGTCGGTGTCATGAGCGGATGTCCGCGCTCGAGAACTATCTCCGTTTCCACAACTGCAACCTCTTATTCCCGGGAGAGTATCAGTGTAGGCTTCTTCCTACGCATGGCACCGGAACCGCCAAAATGAAGTATTGAGAAAATTCGGACAAACCTTCAAGGCTGGGGGTTCTCAGGGAATGAGCCAGGCACACGCCCCACACGCGATTATCTCGAACAGGCGTTTCCTTGCAAGGATCTCCTTGCGATGAGCCCAGTCTGCTGTCCGAGAGAAACGCCACGAGCTCCATTCCGAATCAAGCTGAGGAGGACGGTCTCACAGTTCGGATTGGGCATTAACCGATAGGCCAATGCATTGGTGGTCGCTGATCGCGAACCGGCTGATCAGTTTTCACTCGCTTCGTTCATTTTGACGGTTGAGCATCACAGATGTCCAATACCTGCAAAACGTGAACACTATTATCAGTCATTTCAAATAAGGTACGGCCTCTTTTGCATACCGAGCGTCGAAATGGACTGAACCGCCCCCAGGCATCTCGGCAACCTCGAGGTCAAGGTCTTCAGCATATCAAAGTGTTCCTGTACATACACCGAGGCGGTCGAACTCGACGCCGTTGGAAGGGGAAGGAACGTTAGTTTACGATCTGTAGTGGAGCGATCAAACTCTCCTTGCAGAGGTGCGAAGCTGCCGGTGAGGAGTGGTCGATAGAGAGTGCCATGTCAAGCCTGACTGGACGATGAACTCACCGGCAGGAGCCCTGCGCGTCGCTGTTGTACCAGGAGTAGCACAGCGAAGGGTCGCCGCACTGACCGCAGTGGTGACGCATTGAAAAGTCTGCGACGCCTGAGGTGAATAGGAAGTAGAAGAGAGCGGTGGGAGGCATCGTTTTCCGTGCGTTCACTCCTCCCTCTCAAGGGGCCAACATCTGACGTGACAGCGGCAATCACAGCATCACGATCTCGTGGTGCTCTAATGAGTTTGACGCATGCCTATGCTCATCACAACGCCGCAACTTCTCTTGTGGGTTTGTCGGCTCAAGATCTTTGCCGTAAGTCAGTCAGTACGGTAAACTAGGGTCACAGGTTAAGTCGAACGAGTGGTGCCACAAACGAGGCCGTGAACTGTCGACCTCGCTGCAACCACGAATAACTCATGCATATGCATGTTTCTTGCTCTATAAACAGTTGTTCCACGTGCATGGGAGTCTTGGTAACCTATATACGAAGCATGGTGCACCTGGGATCAATACTTAATGTGTCCTCCATTAGCAGAGATGGTGTCCTTGATCCTGTTAGGCATGGACATGATAAGTCGGTCGATCTCATTCTGATCATAGGTGTTCCAGAGCTCCGTAGCGGCAGCGAATAGCCCCTACTGGGTGGTGGGACGAGGGTTGAGACGGGCCAGGCGGCGCTTGAGGTTGCTCCAAAGGTTCTCAATGGGGTTGAGGCAAGGAGAGCAGGGAGGGTGAGGCAGGAAGCGCATGCCAAGTTGCTCTGCCTTGCCACGGGTGGCCTTGGCTGTGTGGACGACAGCGTTGTCCTCTACAACCCAGGGCAAGCCATAACCACGCCACTGAGTCTTGACACGCTTCCAGCAATCAAACAACTCCTTCTCAGTCACCTGGGTGCGATAGATGGCCGCATTGACTCCCTTGCGCTTGGAGGTCGACTGGGAGGTGTCAAACCACACCAGCTTCGACTTGCCGCCATACCAGATAGCCCCCCAGCACATAATCGACCCACAGCTCGATCTGAAGGTGTACTGGATGTACCTGAGTGTCAGCACTCTTCCACAGCATGTAGAACGTCAGGAAAGACACTCACCGCTCATTGGCACGGTCAGAACCGATGGGGCGCGTCACATATGCTCTGTGGAGCTGGTCAATGTAGAGAGGGACCTCGTCACAGAAGATCACCTTCCTCCACTCTTGGAAGAGTCGCTGCTGCTCAAGAGCATAAGCGAGACGCTTCTCCTTGTGAAGGGGGCTTAGATACGGCCGCACAAGAGCCACAAAGCGGCCATAACCAAGCTGGCGACGTGCACGGCGCAGAGTCATGAGAGAGAGGACAATGTCTCTGTCTGCAAGAGTGTCCAACACCTCACGATTGCTGGCGAAGGGCTGAGCCTCAAAGACCTCGTAGATCGCTCTGAGGTTGTCGGGAGTGAGCTTGGTGTGGCTGCGGGGGATGCGGATCCCCTGGACAGGGTTCAGAACAGCCAGAGCAGGTGGAATGAGAGCCTGGAGGCGAGCTAACATCACACAGTAACCCACAGTGCTCTTGGCGATGTTGTACTCCCAGGCGACAGAGGAATAGCTGCGGTAGCGAGCCAAGGACGCAATCTTGGCGCGGCGGCGAGGTGTGAGGCAAGGGCGAGGCATAGCTGCAAGTTCTGATGAGGTAGAGCTGTTGTGGAAGAGAAGTGGCACTCAAGGAGGCTTATATGCCACAAAGATGGACAGTCGGACGGACTCCGCTGCCGATATGCATGGTTTCGACTCAATTCTTGGATTTTCCAAAAGCCCAGCTTCGGAGCTTGATACATGAAAGATTTGGGGCAAGCACAGGCCTCGGTGGCTGAGATCTAGGGCGATAAGGAGGGTGGTGACATGCAGCTTTATTGTGGTGGTGTGGTGGCCAGTATGCACGGTGCGCTCTGCAGCTCCATTTGTCCGAGCTGCCAAGCATTCCTTTCGGCTCTACGCGGAGTTTCTAGGCATAAAGAGTACCGTTGCATGAGTTATGGATCAGAACATGAGCCACGGCGAGGTTGACGATGACGGGACCGTGCGCATCCGTTCGACTTAACCTGTGACCCTAGTTTAGAACTCGTTGGGTCACCGTCGGTGGTGGGAGCTACTTGTGGCATGCTCTCGCCGTCATTGCACGGATTGCTCCGTAACTGTCGTGAGTGAAACGTACTTCAGTGCAGTCAGCGCTATGCCGCACTCCCCTTGGAGCCTCAATAACAGTCTTAATGCCACAAGCTGACATCGAGACGCATATTGGAGGCTATGCGGGGCCGTGGACATCGGCACGTGTGACAGATGGCATTCTTCCCGTTCGCAGTGGTGCATTCGGGGAAGATGGTGATTATGAAGAGCATGAGCTGCGGAAGACCAAGCAAGCGTCCGTCATGTTTGTCGGAGACTTTATGCTTATCTCAGCTGTGGAGTACGGATCAGCTTTGCGGCGTGAGATAGCACAGCCGTATGCTTGCGCAGCGTCCGGTACTTTCCGCTTCAGGCTCGTTATCGCTCCAACCCGTCTCAAGTGTTTCCGTCTTCGGACCTGCTCTTAATTCTCTCGAAGTACGCACCTGACAGCTGACGGGATGCACAGAGTACCTCCCTGGTGCTGCCTGAGGAGACACTGACGTGAGTGTCAATTTAGAGGGTTCGGAGCAGGCGGCGCACGGAGGTTCGGACCGTCATGTGACGCTCGTGACGGGGACGGTTGACCGCCGAGCAAGGCACCGTTCCCCGATTTAGCACTGCTGCAACATCGGAGCACGAGGTTCCCCCATCTTCCGTGCATCTCGTTCCATCCCCTTAATGCATTGCGACAGATGCTGTTGAGAGTATCCCCACCGACTTCATCGATCTCTTCTCTCTTGCCCAATCGATACTCATCATGAGCGCCACCGCAGCCTACCTTCCTCCCACCTCGGACCCGACAAGGCCAAAGCGCGGCCACCACGTCGAAGTGTACTTGCAGAGCTTCGCGGGCAGACCAAGTGAGCGTGAGACGGAGGCCAAGCGCTGGAAAGCGGCCGGCGTCGACGGCTCAATCAAGGTGCACTACCTGAACCTGCTGCTCGTCTCCCTCGCCGTCGTGCAGATCAAGGGAGCTCTGAGCTGGAAGATGCGGGAGACAGCCATCAGCAGCGAGGACAGCGCAAAGATGAGCGCCGAGCTCAAGAAGCTGGAGGCTGAAGGTAACCAGCTGCAAGCCGAGGCCAACGAGATCTTCGCCAAGGCCGACGCCGAGCTGGACGCTTTTTCTCGCCCGGCGGGGATCGAGTCGCGCAAGCGCACGCGACGCACAACCCAGGACACGAAGGACGACTAGCGAGGGCGAACTGCTATACGAACATACTCCGGGCTCTGATTGCTGTCTTACGGCATCGCGCAGGCGACTCCACACCGGTGACCTTTTACACCAACATGCTTCCTCACGGTTACGAGCTCCCACGCCAACTTTTTGATCGACAGCCTTTGAACGGCCGCCGCGTCGCAGATGGCGGTCGGGCAACTTCTCACGTGCACAGCAGAGGCTCTTATATACGACGCGCATGCATCGTTCGATACAACTGGGCTCGCTTGCAGTGAAGGGGGGGGAGGGGGGGGGACTAGCGTGTTTGGACTCAGACTAGCAGTTTAGTGCTTGGAGCCCATGGTGGTGATGGGCCTGAATGCGGCTTAGACTCGAGCTAGAGGATTCCTCCGGTTTTCGAGTTGCCGAAGCAATGTTCTGGGGCACAGCTCATGCAACTCTCAGAACAGCGTCTTGCGATGCACTCACGACTACTGGAGATGTGCAGATACGGTCTTGCGATGCATGGTACAGATCACAGCGATCACAGGCGTCAGGGCGCCAGGCGCCCTGACTGATGCTCGTCCTAGTCCACGCGGTTATCAGCCCACAAGCCAATGCCCTTAAGGCTTTCTTTCTACGCCCTTCAACGAATGCACTGAAGGCATCTCACGAATTGGGCGCGGGCTACGGAGGGCTTCCCAGCCAGGCCTGAGCCGGACATGAGGATTGCACTAAGGCCGTCTAGCAGGAGGATGGACTGCAGCAAAATAGAGCGGGCGGGAGTCTGCCACAGGCCGAATATGGCTAGGCACTACGCTACGCCATGCTCTGCGCTCTGAGCCCAGCGGCGCGTAGCGTAGCTTGCGCGCTAGCGCAGGATGAGCGACCGGCACGTCTGGCACTGTTGCCGGCTTCCCCACGATCCCCATTCGGAGGCCCACTAGCATATTAGTGCCCATCGTGCAGCGACATATAGGTCTGTGTCGTGGGGTGTCTCCTCCGTTCGCCCCACCCTCTAAACCAGCTTCCGGTTGGCAGTACCTTGCAGCATGAGCAGCGTCATGTCGACCCCGCCGTCGTCGCTCGAGTCACCATCCGTAAACCTGCCCGGGTACCCCCTCCCGCTCCAGCGTTCGACGACATCGCCTTCCTCAGCGCCCACCACGGGGTCGCTCAGGAAGAGTCGCTCCCTTCTCTTCTGGAAGGAGCGGAAGGGATCGCGTTCCTCCGGCCGGTCACGGGCCGACAGCTCGACAGGCTCGCAGAGTGCCCTGCGCCTCGACACCGGACCTGAGGTCGCTGAGCCCGACACGCGGCTTCCCGACGTCGCGGAACTACCCCCAGCCCCTCCAATCCCCGCGATCCCACCACAGCCAGAGGTAAAGGTGTCCGAGATCAACCTTGGCTTCGTGCGATTCTACAAAGTCAAGGTCAAGGGGCCCAATGGCAGCCACACGGGGTACACGCCTGCGCCGCCGCGGAATCCCAAGACGCCTAAGTCGCCCTCAAAGAAGAAGAAGAAGCAGGATGAAGGCCCGCGACCGTCCCGCTTCGTCCTTGGCACGCTGGCTGCGTAGGATGCTCCCCCGCCCACGGTTGTTGATGGCCACTCGAAGGTGCTTCGAGCTCATCAACTAACCACCCCGATACTACACCCCCACGATCATGACGATGAACGGCTCAGCCCTCGCTAGCTCAGACGCGCACCCTTCCCTCTTTCAACCTTTGTTAGAATACTTGCTCAGCCGATATTGTAGGATAGTCCGGAACACGGCGACCCGGATACATGTAACTTTGATCTCGCAGCGACGTCTTCACGGTCTACGCGCACTGTTGTCAGAAATGCGAATGCGAGAGGTCGATGGGCAAGGTTTCAGCACTACTTGTGTAGTCCAGGGGCCACCGAGTTGCTGATCCCATTCAGCCAGCTACTCATGCTACTCACCAGCGGAAACAGATGACGAAATGGCTGCGCTAGGACGGGAGATGTCAACCCTCGGGTGCTCGGCTGGGTAGGCTGGTGAGGCAAAGAGAGATCGGTGAGGCCCGTATCAATTGCCGCACCGGAACAACGAACACGGTTTTGTGCGTAATGGGGACAGGTGGCCATTGAGCATCCGTTATCAGCGAAGTCTCCAGAGGGCGACGAAGTTGAGCCCTGATACGGCCATTGGGTCCGTGTTCGTGGAGTCGGCGTGTAGACGGGATCTGAGCGCGAGAGCGAGGTCCCAGTGCTTCACCTGGGATCCGCGAAGGCAGCGCACCTCGCCTTTGCTTCAATGCTTGAGTGCTGCGTGGACGAGGCTGTGCTCCGGCACCGCCTCTGGGCGCTCGAATGCAACAGCACGTTCCACCTGACATGTCTCGAGAGCCCGCTTTGGGCTGCATGTAGTTGCACTGCCCGACCTGCGAGGACGTGAGGACAGACCTAAGGTCGTGAACGACATGATGATCCGCAGACGAGAACGACAACGGAGCCCCACCACACGCAAGGTACAGATTAGTGTTAAGGGGTAGTGGGGAGCGATCCCGGAGAGGATCCGACGCACGTTGTTGGATGTCTGAATGCTGTATGCTGCAAAAGGTTATGTACGGCATCTCGGACGGATCGAATTAACTGATAAAACAGCCCTGGACTGTCACGCCAGTGCCCCTCACCTTGCCTGCACTTCGGTCCGCGACCATCACCTGACGGCATGCTTGTTCTTTTGACTCGTCTCTCCGAGCAGAGCTCCGGACCGACAGACAATGCTGTCTTGTCTCTTATAGCGACGGGCTACACGTTCTCGGGTGCCCGTTTATCCCACGAGTAACTACACTTGCCCACTTTCGCCCTCTTTCACCTATACACCCGGCAGGATGATCGCCGATACTCCGCGGCGAGGCGGATGCGGTTCCTGCGGGCGCAAGGTGGAACGCTCGTCCGGAGGAACAGACTGGCACCGAGAAGACACCCAACGAGACCGAGTGAAGCGGCGCCGGCGCCATGGCCGCCATCCGCATGGCGAAGCATGTGCCGGAGGATCACGGGTTCGCTATTCTGCAAGTTGCTCCATCTCCTGGAGGGAGCTGACACCAGATGTTTCAACCTCCTCGGCATCTTCTTCCTCCTCGAGATCGTGGCGATTGGCCTCAACGCTGCCGCCATCGTGAACATGTCTGACCGGACGCGGTACGCACGGCACGGCGCCGACCTCCTGCGCAAGCTGTCCCCGGTGCAGGACGCCATGCTGGCCCTGGGCGTGGTCCACTGGCTGTCGTGGATCGCGCGTTTCCCAATCACGGCACGGGAGGAACATGTCGTCGAAGCCAGGGAGTAAGAGGGCGCAGAAGCAGTCGCCCCCGCCTCCATCGAGGAGTGCATGCACGCGCCCGAGCCGGAACGCTTCCGCGACTTCGTGTACGCAATTCCCCCCCATACCCTCCCCCCGACAGAAGCTGCCTGCCCCACCTGTGTCAAGCCCTTCGCCCCCCCTGAACGAGGGCAAGTCGTGGTTATCCAGACACATGTTCGTGGGCCAGATCGCCGAAGGCACCGCGCTGTGGCAATTCCAGTGCGGACACACTTTCGACGTCGACTGCCTCGATGCGAGGTTCAAGGAGGGGCACATGGACTGCCCTGTCTGCGCTGGTCAAGCGCCACTGCGCAGTACTGTACGTCCATGTTGCCCAAACCCCGGAGGTGCAGGTGACCGATGCTAAGGGAAGTTTGTAGAACATAGCGATGCATGGGACTCGGATGCAGGAGCAGAGTATGCGCCAGCTTGAAGTTGGTCCGATTGGATAGCTCGGAAAAGATGTCCTGTTTCGAGCAGAGACAGGGCGATCCGCAGCGGGCCAAGCTCCGGGGTAACGGTGTTCACCTGGTTTTCCCCGCCGGCTGTCATCTTATCTGCAGCCTGGCCAGCCTGACATCGCCACCAATGGCATCAACATTGCAAGTGGGGGGGGGGGGGGGGGGGTAGCAACGTTCCTCCGCGAATCCTCCGTTCACTGTCGACACCGGGACTGTGGAGCGCACGTTTGCTTACCACCAAGCGGCACAGATAACAACGAACGCTATGATTGGAACCGGGATACATGCTGGTTCCTACCGAGTAGTCGGACGGCGCTTGCGAGGAACACTCCGAGTCGAGACGGCCAAGCAAAGGGCGGTGCCGGCGCCGCTCCACAGGAACCAACGGCTCGAGGCAGTGTTCCTGTCTCGGCAAGAGTTCAGTACCGATCTTATCATCCATCAGCTGACCGAACTGCAGTTCATAACAACCACCGGAATCAGCATCCCGGTGATGACAACGGCGGACCCGTCGGCCGCCAGAGGCTGCTCCGAGGGCACAGCCTGCACCATCGGGCAAGTTTATTGACCCGTGCACGCTTCGATGGTAAGCCTGCTGGCAGATTCTTCAGCGCTCATGGGCAGGTACAAGCCCGATGGATGCCGACCCGACGCAGCCGAGCACCATGTCGTCACTTATCGAGTCCGAATGCTGCAGTTGGCGCTCCGGGGTGGCGAATTGAATCATCCATGTGCGGACCATACAGCTGAGCAAGCTCCGCAAAGAACTACGCATATAAACTGTCGGGGAATCTCTGCGTGCTCTGCAGCACACCATCACCCAATGCTCGACCTCTTCATTGACATTCTCCAACTCTTGCTCTCGGTCGCGATCTTCTGCGTCTCGATCGCGTACATGCGCCTGGCGGAGGTGCGCAACTACAAATGCCGCCAGAGCGCCTCCCTCGGCATCAGCCTGCCGTGGTACTTCGGCTTGGCGGTCGTGGACGTTTGCAGCCTCATGTACACCTGGAAGACGCGGAAGGTGCGGGAACGGCAGCGGCGCTGGCTGCGGCAGCTGGCAAGGATCACGCGCCGCCGCGCCGACACGGGCGCGGAGGAGCCTGGCGACTTCGTTCCGCCCCGGCGGCCGTACAGACACAACAAGGCTGGCGAGCTCTGGTTTGTACCATGGAGAATGCGAGCGAGGTGGACAAGACTGACAGACAGGTGTCGCGGCATGTGCCTCTTCATGTGTTTCTGGACCGCTCCCGTCATGACAGCGGTGTACTGCCAGAACCGGAGACAAGCCCGCTGCCTGCGCCAGCCCCATGTGTTGATGCTCGAGCTGATCATTATCGTCATGATGTGGGCGCACCTCATCAACTCCTTAGCTGTCCGGCCCGCAATCAAGCACTACATCAAGCGGTGGCGGCCGACAGTCGTGCCCCGCCTGCCTGTGGCGTGCGCGCCATCGACCTCGGGATACCCTTTCGTACAGCGTGTGTGCTACGTGTCCAGCCTCTCCAAGTACTCCGCCAAGGATCTGCCACACCCGCCCGTTGAGCTCGCGGCCGACTCGGCAATGTGCTCCGTGTGCTTTGACGATTTTGATGGCCCGGAGTCTCTCGTCAAACGACGCTTGTTCCGGAAGCAGGGACCCTTCACTGCCCCGACGCTGTGGAAGACGAGGTGCGGCCACGTCTTCCATGAAAAGTGTCTCCTCGAGTGGTTCAAGTCGTCCCGAGGGTCAAGATGCCCGTACTGCAACCAGGACGCCGCCACTGTGACTGCTTCAAGCTCGCTGCTCGCCGCTTGATCCACAGCTCTTGATCCAAGACTCAACGACGACCATGAAACGTAATGAAGAACGACGATCTCTGAATCCAACACCCTGTACTAATATCTCGTAATCGTTCATTAAGCAATGTTCCGCCTCATGTATCTGCAAAGCAAGAGAACCGTGTTGTACATTAGCAAGCTTCCGCATGACGCCAGTTGAAGTTGTAATGCATCGTTGTAAGAGTAGAGAGAAAGAGAGACCTGTGCACGACTGAATGCTCTTGAGAGCTGTGCGGCTGTGTCAGTAACCGAGGCAAGCGAGGCGGCGAGGCTGAAAGCTAAATCACGCGCGCGAGATCTGGCTGAACCCTGTGCCGGCTACGGTGCATACGCTTGGCTTGGGTCGCACAGCCACCCTGAGGTTGGGGCCACCCTGAGGTTATCCATGTCCACATGCACGACCACTTTCACAACCTCACAACCTCACAACCTCACAACCTCACAACCTCGCGCTCCCCCCATCACAACTCGACTCCAGCACCATGATCGCCTTCGTGTGCGAGGTGATCCAGCTCCTCTGGACGCTGACGCTGTTCGTGGGCGTGGTCGTCTTCCTCGTCTTCAGCAACTCGAAGGGTGTCCCCGAGTCCTGCAGGAGCACGCACTATGACCGCGCCATCATCTTCTCCATCATCGTCCTCTTCCCCATAATCCTGTTCAACATCTCCTCGATTCGGTACCGATGGCACATGAAGGTGCGCCGCGAGCGCACACGAGCATGGTTCCGCGAGGTCGCTAGGCGCACCAAGTTGGGCGGCCTGCCCCTGAAGCGGCTTGGCGCTGGGGCACCCGGCCAGCCGGAGGCTGAACCGCTGGGCGAAGGGGCCAACATCCCTCCAAGGCCGGAGAGGCAGCGAAACTTCAACCGGAGCAGCTCGAGCTCATCGTGAGTCTGGATGAAGAGGGATGGAAAGGCGTGAACTGACGGGGCAGCTGGGAGCTTGCGTTCATGGCGGCCGAGTGGGTGGCGACGATCTACCTCTCGTGGTGTCTCAACAAGTACTCGATGGACTTGTGCGGCCAGAGCGCGCCCGAGGTTCGCTACTGGCTCTACGTCATCAACATCCTGCAGTGGTGCCACCTGATCTTTGGCTGGGTCGTGCGCCCGATCGCCCGCGCTTATTCGAACAGGCGGCACCTGATCACCGCCCCCCTGCGCGCGCCGACGACGAACGACGTCCCGGACTTCGTGACGCGAGTGTGCTACGTGCCCAACGCAGAGGAGTGGAAGGGCAACGCGCTGCCGCACGAGCCCGTCGTGCTCGACGCAGACCAGGCCGACTGTCCAATCTGTTACGACGAGTATCCCGCCCCCTCGACGAACATCGTGACCAAGAGCGTCTCAGCCCCCACGCTCTGGAGGACGCGGTGCGGGCACGTCTTCCACGACACCTGTCTGCTCGAGTGGCTGCGCTCATCGGGCGGCACGATCTGCCCATACTGCAACCAGGACGCTGCGACTGTGCCGGATCGAAACCAGGAGGCGGAACAGGCGGGACAGGCGGTGCCCTCAACTTCAACGGTGTGAACTTCGCAGTTCCTGGCCGGTATCGTGTCGACTCTTTACCTTGTAATACGCTGTCCTCAGTTGTAACCCTACATGCAGTGTTTAATCTTGAGCCAAGGTTGTTGTCCGCGGAGGGTGGGAAGGACATGCACGTTTCAGCATTCAGAGCAATGCGGGCCACTGCCGCTGTTCTCCGCTGCGCCGCGATGGTATGTTCTAGTATGCGGCCCAGGCAGCGCAGACCATTGAGCTGGGTGACTACAGTCTGCGGAACAGGGTACCCTGGGCCTCGTCCCACCGTCCTAGACGGCCTAGATCTCGTTCTCGGCACTAGCTCTTCATGGCGAGGAGTACTACTGACTGACGAATGAGCAATCACCTGATAACGCCCGAACATGCATATGTCAGTCGAGGTACAGCTCGTGACATGTCACGGTTTCAGCCCAGCCATGAATGGGGGGTCTCAGTAGAGCGCCAGCTGTGTCCTGGTCGGACACCCTACTGACGCTGTGCACGCCTCTGAGTTGTCTCACCAGCGGCGCCGACGCCGACCACTCATGCTCTCACAACTCTCAACTCACGCGCCTTCGAGCTGGCTTCCAAGCTGCTCCGATCGCCAATCGACCGCCAACTGCCTAATCAGATGGGGGGAAGACTATAGTGCATAGAACGTAACAAGACATTATACAACAGGTGCTGCCTCCGGGGCTGACAAGACGCTTCTAACTCCTCCCGTCCTTCTCCTTGGTCGTGGCTGATGGTTTATGTCCTGTATCGCACCACAGTCGAGCGGCCCTTCTTCACGAGCGGCCTCGGGTGGCCAATACTCCTCTTGCTCGTGCGTCGTTTCGGCTTGACGTAAACGACAGCCTTGGGGGTGTAGTAAACATTGGGGAACTTGGAGCGGTACAGCATCCTGAGTTTCCTTTTGGCGGAAGACGCGGCCGAGCGCGCCGAGGAACGAGACTTGCCACTACTGCTTGATCCGGTGGAGAGGGTCGAGTCGATGGAGGACAAGGTAGACTGACTGGCGTGGGACAGGCCTGAGGAGTGAGAGGCCATGGACGGCATGGAGGGCGATGGCGTCGAGAATGAGGAGGAGGAGGGACAGCTGGGACAGTTGCAGGTGTGTCCCGAAGACGAGGAGAAGGCAGAGTCGATGGAGGCGTTGGAGGGGGTGCGCGACAGGGGCCGGCGCAGGAGGCCGAGGACGTTGAGGGGCATGTTGTTGTTGTTCACAGTCGAGTCTTCAAAGCGAGCTAGCGATCGTGTCGTCAAGAAGTCGTAGGCTTGAATCAAGAGCCGCAGTAAGTTGTATCGTAACAGTCGTAGAGAGCGTAGCGAGCGATAGGGGTGGGACAATGGTGCGAGAGAGCATGTTTATATGTCGAACCCAGGACAAAGTCGCCCACAGAGTCAATTGAATCGGAAGGGAAGCGAAATGTGCAGGGGCCCTGCTCTGGGCCAACTTTTCCCGCCGCCCACTGGTGGAAAATCAGTCACGTCCCTCGTCCCCGCCTACGCCCACTACGCTACGCCCGCTTGCGCCCTGTCACGGCGGCGGGAGGGTCAGTGCAAAACGCCAAAATGACTCGCCATCAGTGACGCTTGTCCTGCAGCCGTAGCCTGGTCTCTGACTCGTGTTCCCAATGCACGCACGCGGCTGATATCGCTGACTTCATGGACGAGCCTTGGCCCCATTCCGCCGTATGGCTACGGCTACCTCGCCGCGAACTCCTTTTGACATACATGGAACAATGGTTCTACACACGGGACGCTTCCCGACCTCCCCACAGCCTAGCTCTTACACCCCCGGCGGGGGCTCAGCATTGTTGAGGATCTCCCGCATCAACCCCGTCGCCATCATCTTCAGCCCCGGCGCCGTATCGCGGAGAAAAGTGCATGCCTCCCACATCGCGTCCACCACTGCTTCACTGACTGGTGTGCTGATTACGTTCGCTCGTATCCCCTCGACGTCTAGGTCAGACAGGAACTGGCCAAAGTCGGGGTGGGCCGCGATCTGCGCGGGAATCTGGATCCCTTGCCCTTGCCCTGGCACTGGCGGTGGCGGCTGTTCGGGTCCCGGCTGATCCGACCTCAGATTTGAGACGGGAGGTTGACTCGACGGTACGAACGACACCCGGGCTGGTGATGGTGACACTGGACCGGGGGTGGTGATACGTTGATGCTTGTGAGATGGAGACGGAGCGGGGACGGACTGCGCCTTGCGGTTACGCAGCGGGTTGGGGCGCGGCGAGCGGCGGTCTGGTGTGGGCGGCGGGAGGGTTATGAATGTGATTTCGGTAGGAGAGCTGGGGGAGCTAGGCGGCGAGAGGGAGGACTCGGAGACGACGCTGAGCCGCCGTCTCCGGGCTGGTGTCGGTGTGAGCGCTGGGCGCGGTGTGCGAGGCCGACCCGGCGCACGCAACTTCGTTGTCTGCGTTGGGGGTGTTGGTGTCCGGGACATGGTGGTGGGTGGCAAAAACAAAACGAGCGTGTGCGTCATGCGGCGCATCACATCTGCTACGGCTAGCGCTAGTGAGCGGCCCGTGCGTACGACAACAACAACAATGACATTATCCTGCAACGCCTGCGCTGCGACGACTATACTCCTGCAGGCTGCTGGGCTAGTACCTCGCCAGCCGCTCCAGCTTCGCGACGAGTGCCCTTGTCCGCTTATCCCGCGAATGTGAGCCTGGAGGCGACTCTGGCCGCGCCCAGCGCATGTCCCCTTTCTCCCTCGTCCACCTCGCCTTCCAGCTCAACACCCGCTGACGGGTACTCGTGGGCGCTGAGGCGGCAGCAGACGCGGGAGGGTTGTGCTCGCAATCCCAGCTCGTGCACCTGTCCTCCGGAATGCTTCCCGGGGGAAAGCTGACTGCAATGGCCGGGGTCTCCCCCTCACGTGTAGACGCCCGTGTGGATGCGTGCTCGCGTTCCCCAGCAGCCCCCCGCAAAGAATCAAGCTGGCTCCTTGCAGTGGCCAGGTCGAGCTTCGTCCTCGCCAGCATCTGCGAGCGGATCGAGAGCTGATTCCGCCTCGAAGACGCGGATACAGGCGAGGGGGAACGGCTCTCGAACACTCGCACCGGGCCGCGGTTGTGGTGCGCGTTTAAGCGTGCCAGGAACTGCTCGGTTAAAGCGCGGCTGGACAGAGAGCGACTGGGCGGCTGCGCGATGAGAGAGCCAATGTTCGCGCTGCTCGTCGAGGACACTTTGGAGCGGTGTGACAGCTGCTGGAGCTGTGATCGGCGGGAGAGGCGCGAGTTGCACGAAAGGAGAGAACGCTGCGTGCCGAGGGAGAGGTGCGTGTCCGGCTCTTGGTTCCGCCGCCGGGGCCGCACCTTCATCACTTTGGACATGCCCGAGTCGCTGGAGGAGCGAGATCCGCCCCGCTTCGAGACGGAGGGGAAGCCGCGGCTGACCTGCCGTGGGAGGAGGACTGAGACTGGTCGCTCCTCAGTGTCGGAGGCGACGGGAGCGTCTGGAGTGCCGGGACCGGTAAGAGCATCGGGGGTGTCGGGGGCGTCGGGAGAGTGCTTCTCGTAGCTCGGCATCGTGTCTGCGGACTCGCGAGAGGTGTCTGGTGACTCGGAGGAGGGCTCGGGAGCCTGGTCGGGCGCCTGGGATGCTGGCGGCGTCATGGAGGGGATCAAGGGGATGGCGGCGATGTGCGCTAGACTATCGCTGAGGTCGTTCATGCGCTGCCTGAAGTCTTCCAGCTCGTCTACACGCTCGCGCAGGTCCTCAACCTCGCGCTCCAGCGTACTTATCCGCTCCATGTCCCAGCTATCTATTGACTCGCGCTCGCCGCCTGCGCCGTCCTTAGTTTCACTCTCCTTCTCAGCTTCGTCCTCCTCCTCCTGGGAGAGGAACGATGCGCCATCGCCGTCCTCCTCCTCATCCTCGCTGTCGCTCTCGCCAAAGATGGTTTCCATGTTGTTCAGCGCCTTGCGGAGGAAGATCATTGCCTGATCCCTTGCATCGATGCTAAAGCGCGGATCGTTCGAGACCTCATTCACGAGCGTGATTGCCGCCTCTGCCTCGTCACGGAGGAGGGGGAAGGGAAAGCCCTTCTCGGCGAACACGAACACTCCGGGATGGTATGCGTGCAGTTCGCTGAGGAGGCAGTCTGGAACTCGCAGTGTCGTTGTCGTCATGGTTGACTTTGGATGGTGAGCGCCCGCACGCCCGCATCATGTTCTAGTAGTCAGTCTTATACGCCCGCGACATCGAGGGCGCTGTACCGCCCAGCGCGGACAACGGTTGCTCGTCATTCATTATGGTCTGGTTGCGATTGTGAGGATGGTGAGTGAGGCGTGATGAGTGGTCAGCGATTGCGATGCGCGATCGAGAGGGTGCCGCATTGTGTAGCGCTGGATGATGCCCGGAAGAACAATGGTGGACTTGAACAATGTCGGGAAGAGAGCAATGGACGGAGTGATGGGGCGGAGTAAGCTAGGACCAGGGGCTCATTCAGGACGCGACACAGGACCAGTTCAGATGACAAGAAGGCGAGCTGAGGCGAGACGGAGGCGGTGAGTGTCGTTACAACCCAGGGTTGAGAGTAATTCCCGGTCCGGCTAAACAATTGAAGCGGGGATGTTCAGAACGACGACCAGCGTCGATGACCACGTGCGAGGCATTCACTACGCAGGTCGTTGGACGGAGACGGTAGATCACATGCCCCGGCGCGGGCGGCGTCTCCACTGCGTACTGCGCTGGCCAAGAAGTAGTGGGACATGGGATATGGGATATTGGGACGAGTGGAAATCCCACAACGTCATCCAGTGACCACGTCCGTCCCTGAAAACACCCAACAGCCGCTGTGTGCCCCACACCCTGCCGCAAGCTCCGTGGGAGGAGACACCCAGGACACCCCTGCCATTTCTGTTCCTCTGTCGTCAGTCACAACCGCTCTAGAGCAGGCAGGTTCTCAGAGCAGTCGCCAGACAAGAATCCAGACTCGCTCCGCCCAACACCACCGTTTGCCACATGCATCGTCCGTCCCCGCATTCACCAGCCCTTCTCACATAAACCTGTGGACGCCGGCAACCTCCTCCTCTCCACACACTTACTCCACAAACACCAAGCCACCATGGCCGCCACCGTCGAAGCCCCCACGGAGACGATTGCGATCCCCGAGAGCCTGCTCTCGCACGATTCCTTCCACAAGCACGACAAGGTCAAGCAGCTGCACCAGACGCACGGCGGCATCCCGCCCCACGATGAGCACATCCAGCATGCGCTCAACTTTGCCAACGAGGTCGCGAGCGCGACCGTCGAACCCGGGACCATGAAGCGCGTGGACCCCAGCCCGCGGCGCGACGCCCGCGTCTTCCGCGGCCAGCTGCTGGGGCACGTCGACGCCTCCCCCGAGCGGCCCCGCTACCGCTCCCGCACCCGCCAGCCGAGCTTCACCGGCTCCACCCGCCCGGACACAGTGAAGGAGGAACAGACCTCGGACGCCGGCTCGGCCTACGGCGACAACGCAATGCAGCCCACAAAGTACGCGGACCACCGCCCCGAGACGGGACCGGGGCAGCGTCCCCTCGGCCGCCGCGAGGAGCGCGACCAGCAGGAACAGGACCAGAAGTTCAACGCATTCTCCGAGCGCGTCCTGCACCGCATGGCGGGCGACCGCGCGCAGAGCCGCAGAGACCTCGAGGCGCTCGAGAGGCGCATCGAGGCCATCGAGGCGAGGTGAGTGCTCTCTTGGAAAGCATTCCGAGCTTTCGGGCTTGCATCGGGCTGGCATCGGGCTTGCCGAAAGCTTGGCGCAGCCACCCCCCGCTGATCTGACGATCTGCGGATCGCGGATCGCAAGGGATCACCACGAGATCGCCGCATGCTGACAACATTCAACAGGACTCAGAACAAGGTCAACGCGTACCTCAACCAACCCCTCGTCGCTGTGTCGAACGGCAAGTCGCCGATCCCCCGCGAGCTTCCGGTGAGTTGAGCCTGGTGTGCGACTGCGCCACTGTATCATTCACCCCCTGCCGAGGCTGTCACCCATCACATCTGCGTGCACCACATTGTGCCGTTCTTGGCGCTTGCCGCTTGCCTCGCTCCCAAGGCTGCACACGGAGCGTAGCTCGCCGCTCACAGCCCGCGAGCTCGCGAGATCGAGCTCCTCTGACGCATTGCTCTATGCCGGCCCCTGCTGCCAGCCCACGTCCGCTCGCAGACTTCTGACACCAGGCCCTGGACTCGCTCAAGTCGTTCGAGCACCTCAAGGCCGGCCAAGTCGTGTCCTGGATCGAGTACTACACCGGCACGCTCCCCAAGCTGCAGTGGTACGAGGATGAGAAGGGCCACCGCTCGCAGCACGTCGACGAGCAGACGCTGAACGCGCTGCGGGCGTGTGTCGGCGTCGACGAGATTGTCACTTAAAAGCCCGTCCCAAGTCCAGCCGCGAACGAGGGCGAGGGCGGGAACTGGGGTGAGCGCCGTGGCCACCTCGTCCGGCCTTGAGAAGCGGCCGCGCTCTGGCCACTGTCAAAGCGCGCGGACACTGTGTAACTGCGGGAGAGTAGAGGATAACAGACGGAGCAGCAATGTAGCGTAGTCTCGGATCGGAGAAGGGGATGTATGTACGAAACAGAGAAGGCACGGCCCGCATAGGAACGTTCCAATGACTGGTTGGAGTGGAAAGGAGTATGAGTACGCAGGGTACGCGGGGTACGCGGAGTACGAACACGGAGAAGCACGGTCTAGTCTGGAAGAAGTCAAAATGTCCTCGTAGTCAAGTGTTATGTTTATGATGCAGCAGTCACATGAACGCCCAACGCTCTCTTGATCGAAGGACATCTCCCCACCTCGATCACTTGCAAAAGGATGTATGGATGTATGGATACCCCCACCCCCGCAAGCTCACGAGGACATCCCCCGCGAAGCCACGGGGACAGCGGCCCCACCTTGCTGCTCACAAGAGTATGTCCCGGATGTCTCCACCTCCCCACTCCGACCTCCACACTCCGCAACAAAGGTCGAGAGGCGCCTACTCACCCGTCGGGGAACGTCGAGAAGGAACGATGTGGGCTAACGAGGTAGGTCAGGTGATCTACTTCGAGCTGTCAGCGGCAAATACCGGGCCTCGGAGATGTCGTTAGGAACAGAGAGGTACGCGGAGATTGCCCATGCGATAGCTTGGAGCGCTGTCTGGAACCGGAGCTTAATTGATGTCGACTGGGTCTGGAGCCGGGTCATCCCTGTGTCCAGATACCTGCCTCTGCGCCAAAATCGAGGAGGGCAGGAGGGGGAAACTGGACGGATAGGAACGGCCCAGTAGTGGCTCAAAGGACAGAGGGCAGGCCAGCGTTCGATCGAAAGCGTGAAAGCGGGGGAGCGAGGAACAGAAAACGGGGGAGAGTGGAGAAGGCTTGGCATCAGTCTCTATCTCACGCCCTATCTCCTCGTGCTGATTGCGAGATTAGGCGGAATTACACGAAGCCTGTGAGGGCTCAACCAAGAGGCTTGAGGCGCGAGGCGTGTCCGAGCGCCCCCGCTCGAATGGAGCGGGGGAGTGCGGGGTCGGGTGATCATGCAGCGAAGCGAAGCCAGGCGCTTGGATGTTCCGAGCCTCGCGAGTCCACATCTAAGCATGGTTCAGTTGAGCACGGGGTTGCCCTCGTCCCAAGCATGTGACGCATGCTATCCCTGACACCGATCGCTAATCAGCGGCTGAGCGGCTGGCAGTTCATAGCGATCGTCTACCAGGCGCGCCAGGCGCAGCTCGCGCCTCGCCTGTGTCATGTCCCGAACCTCCCTGCCATGTTCCGAGCACAGACTTTCCGATCCATCGATCCAGCAAGCCGCAACCTCGCGCGCAGCAAAGATACACCGGAACCGATACCGGTACATACGGCGCACACGGTACGGCGCAACGGGTGTCAGAGATCACGACGGTGAATCTTGCAAGCGAGGCAAAGCGAGGCAAGCGGCGGCGGCGGCAACCGCCAGATTTCGCTTCAAGACTGTCCGGATCGGCAAGCGGCAACCAACGCTTTGAGCGGTATCGCCTACCGCTTGTTGCGCGCTGGAATCGCGGGAACGCATGCCGCATGCCGCACACCGCACACTGGACACCGCAGATGCGCAGATGTGCGGACCGCAGCGACTGCCTACGACGTCCCGGGGCCGGTCAAGGGTACGACGGAGCCGTAGGATCGGGGCGATTGCCCGTGTAGCAGACACCGCTCCTTCGTCATTCCTCCAAAACCACCGTGAGCGTGTTCGTGAAAACGTGCATCCTGCTGTTCAAGAACCCCGTCTCACCCACTGACCCCATGCATAGGAATATGCATTGAGCAATGAGAGCCAGAATACGTTTCGGTCGCCGAGATGTCAAGGGGACAAGGGAGGAGATACGAGGACAGCCCAAAGAAATAAGCCGGCGCGTAAATTCGCCCGAAGGGTTCCCCCGCATACCCTAAGTAGCGCTGGATACCGAGAGGGAACGGAATATCACTCGTGGACTCGCTGGGGCCGATGTCACTGGCCGCGTCGGGCACGTTGGGTACGCTGGGCAACGTGCAAGCCTGGGCCCGTGGTGAAGATCGCTGCGGGTCCGGATGCGGGTGCGACGATGCGGCGACACGATGCGATGCGGCGAGTTGGGTGGCGCTTGCATCACTGTGATGGCACAAGCCGTAACCGGGACTCGGATCTGTGTGTCCGCTGATCATCCTGCAAATGTTGCTGTGTATGTCGGGCCCACTCGCCGCCACATCAGCGGAATCCAATGTCGCATGCATGGGAATGTCTGCATTGAGTAGGAGTAGAAAGGAACTGGGAGAACTCGCTTTTCCCGCGCCGACGCCATTTCCCGGTCTTCGTCGCAATCCGTGTACCTTATCCAACCTTCGCCTCGTCTCGTGCTCGTCCCGAACTCGCCGAGCTTAATTCGTCAAATACAAAGGAGCCCGCGGGTTTGTAATACTACGCGATGTCGGAAATTTCTGTAATTACTGCCATTTGTATTGACCACTGAGCGATGTTATGCAGACTGGGGTAAATCGAAAACTTTATTGAAGGTTGGTGAGCGGTGGGCGGCGGTGATCGCGCCATGCTTATGCACAATGCGCCAGGCTTACTCGCCGACGAGACTCCCGGTGCCGATTCCGATCCCCGTGCCCTCCGTTCCCTCCGACTAAACCCACGTATCGCACAAACGGCGGCATGGCCCCCACCATCTACCCCTTGGTGGTTGTGGTCCTCCCTGGCTCACGCTCGCCCACGCCGTCAACCCGTCCACGGCGTGCACGGTGATCGCACCAGCCTCACCGAGCACACCGGGCACACTGGGCACACCGGCCCTCACCGGCCCGTCCTCGCTTGCTCCATGCTCTACAGTCCGTCCTTGACTCTCCTAGAACCCCTGGCTCCACGACAAGTGACGCCCGACGCCCGTGACGAAACGCGACGGCCCTGTACGCCACCTCGCTCGTCAGTCTGGACCTCACCGGTGTCTTACACTGTGGAGGACGCTAGGGCCCGACGGTACTCCCTTCACCCAGTGTAATCGGCAGATTATGCAGATTAGTCCAAGCCACACTCTCATGCACGCCATGCAGATTTTGTAGCCATGATGCGCATCGCGGCCATGAATACCAATCTGCAATTCAGCCCACCTCCTTCATCACCTTCAGCCCCAGTGATGGACGACGTAGCGGCACGGCAATCGCCGGAACCCGTCGCAATCGCCATCCCCCATGCACACCTGCACTCTGCGATACCGTGAGGCTCCGCATGTTTCTCTGTTGCCAGACAAAGTGAGGCGAGAGCGCGTGCCTTCTGTGCCTCTGTGCCTCCTGCCTACAGTGCCTAGCCACGGTGCGGAACCACAGTCAACTCGAATCCAGCTCCATACCGTTCCGTGAGCGTACGTCGGTATCGGGAGATTTCTCGTGTCAGTATCGACGGTATCAACGGTATCGGCATTTTCGCAGTTCTGGCTGCTTATGCATCGATGCAGGCGACCGAGGTGGCCGGGGTGAGGACGCGAGCGATGCCGCCGGCGAGCCCGGCGCGCCCGGAGCCCGATCAGCGGCGACTGGAATTGTCGCCTGCGGTCATACGGTCATACGGTCATACGGTCATACGGTCATACGGTCATACGGTCATACGGTCATACAGCCTGCGGCCATGAGGCCAGCGGGGCCAGCGGAACCACGCGGACGTCACTACTGTCATAGTCAGTCATGGTCGGGCTGGTAATCAACAAGGATCTGTCAGGATCAATGCAGGATCTGGGAGGCCAGGAATTGACCCAGCCAACCAGAGGCGTCAACGGGCGGACAACTGCGCCTTCCCCCTCCTTCCCCCCCCCCCCCCCCCCCCGCCCGGTGTGCCCGGTAGAAGACGATTTCATCATCGGCGCGCCTGCATGCGCCTGTATTCGAGGCTGAGATGCTACTGGGCGAGTGATTCCCTATCATGTTGGACGTATGGCCGTCGCAGCCGAGCAGCCGTCGCAGCCGTCGCCCGTGGTACCGTTGCCCATGGGTCGCCCTATCGCTTGGCTGAGGCTGATGCCCTGTGACAGCTCGCGTAGGTGGGTGGGTGGGTGGGTGGATCGGGCTAAACGGACTGAACGGCCCAAAATTCAAAACTTAATTACGACACGATACTCACTTGAACTGGGCTCTGAGACTCGACGACTCGGCTCGCGCTTGGCACGCAGCTGCCCCTAGGCCGACTCCACCCGTGCACACTAACCCCCTGCCCCCCCTCCCCCGCTTTCGGTCCACCCCCCGATCCCACCCTGCATCCACACAGGTTTAATCTGCCGACACCGACCACTGCCTCGCTCCAACAATCCTATCCATCTTGCATCTCACTTTGCATACACTCATCAACAAACCACAACCTTCCTCGCTCGCATCTCATCTTTGCATTTGCATTTGCATCTCACCTGCCACCCCCCCCTCCCCCCTCCCCCTTCTTGTCTCGCCGACCACGACCTAGCGCATCGTCATCGCCATGCCGTTCTTCGCAGACTTCCCCATCCCGACAGAGCGATACTGGACCCCCTCCCGGATACTCGCCTGGTCCGCGTCCCTCCCCACCCCTCTCCCCGCCGACACCCCTCCCCCGCGCAAGCCCGATGTCGCGACCAACCTCTCCCTGCTGCTCAACCAGGTTGCGACGAATTCTGCCTCCCTCCCGCCCGAGGCAGTGCACGGTCTGCTGACGAGTGTGCTCCGCTCGCTCAGCCATGCGGCCGAGATGCGCAACCGCGAGCTCAACCTGCGTCTCCTCATGGTGCTGCTGACGAGCCTGAAGGGCCTTTGCGGGTGAGTACTACGATTGGGTGTTTGGTCAGCTGGAATAGTGCAGGTGGCCACGGAATGCGGAATGCGCGCGTGATGTCTCGCATTTCTTGCGCTCATGCAGGGGCTCAGGCTGGGTTCAGGCTTGGTTCCACCGAGCCACCATAGAGCCACCGAGCCACCGAGCCAACCAACCCTGCCACCTACCCACCGGATCTCGCACATGACCCGATACTGACGATGCAGGACCCGCCCACCAACGCCCGCGAACAGCGACGAGGCGCGCGACCCCGCTCAGGACGACAGCAACGGGACGGCCACGGCCGCCGCCGCCGCGATGGCCATGGCGGCGACGGCCGCGAAGGCGGCCCAGCTCCAGCATCTCCAGCAACAGCGCGCCAACGTTGCGTCGTATGCCCAAAAGTTTGGTCCGCAGGCTGCCGCCGCCGCCGCTGCCGCGGGCATGCCTGGCCTGGCTGGACTGCCCGGTTCGGCGTCGAGCACTCCGTCCAACGCCCCGCCCACGCCTGCCGCTAGCCCGAGACAGGGCATCGCGCAGCTTGACCAGGGATACGCGGGCCAGATCCCGGGTCTCAATGGCCCGGTCAGGAATCAGCGCCAGAACCGCCGCGTCGACCCCCTCGCGCGGCCGATGTGATGCTCCGGCGTGCTCGATCGAACCGATGGCGAGCAAAATTCTTTCCCCACCACGAGCCCACACGTCCCGCAAGCCACAATCGCACAGGGCGTGCAGGGCATAGCAGGGGTGTAGCAAGGGCTGCGCGGCCCCGACGGCCCCCACTATCGTACAGTGTTTGACGATATCGCTTGACACAGGCTTATCGAGCATATCGCTATCGGCCTTATCATCCAACCCATTAACTCAACCATGTCTTCTCTTTGTGTGTTTATCTCTTCCTCCCAATCCTCCAAACCTCCAACCATTTACACTTAGTGCATCGCCCTGATTTTGATGCCTCTGTTGATAGGGGCGACCCGAAAAATGTGTTTAGCTATCTCTTACCTATTGTCGCCATGTTGTATCCATTATTTCATCATCGAATGCATTGAACAATGAGAATGACGATGACCCCCACTAGGGGGTCTGCGGAGCATGCGGAGAGGTCTGCGGGGGCTGGTTGCGATTACTGATTACATTCACATACTGTGCAGCACTTGGGACAATACGAGTCTAGCTGTAATCGGGGTTGTGTGTGGAACCACGCGGTCCATCGTGATCATGTGGATGAATGTGTGGCATGGCCAGCAACGAGTAGGCTACGATCGCAACCTGTCTCCAACTAGGGCGTAAGCGACGCCAAGCCCCCCGTGACCCCCGTACCCCCGTCCTCTGCGCAGTCCATTCGCTAGGTGGTGCTCATCCCCGACTCAACCGGAGCGACTGCGCGACCGGCATCACCGGCCGGGCCGGGTTTTGCGGTGGTAATGCTCGATGAGAAAGGGAGGCCATTGATTCATCCGTGACCGCAGAGGTGCACTCCTCTAACATGTGCTGCTTCCGGGGGGCCGTGTGCAATCCATTCTTCTCCACTTTTGTTGACACGATCAGCCCACCCCCCATGCACATGCACGCACACCCACTCGCCCACTCTGGCTTGGGCGGAGCAACATCCGCCGCAAGCACGGTGCCGCATATCCGCACACAGAGTGCCCATTCCACGGTAAGTGTGGGACGGAATGACGGGCCGAAACACCCGCGACACGTGCACTTCCTCACGTGACTCTGAGACTCCAGTGCTGGGAGGCACGTGGTATATCCCGGTCGTCCAGACCCGGTGACCGGAGATCTGAGGGCAGTCCGTCGGCCGATGAGCCAAAAGTCGGGTCTTGGACAATGCATACGCGCCGAGCACTCGATCCCGGCGGCTACGAAAACAAAGTCGGACATTGGGATTGCTTCATCGCTTCGCTTCGCTCGACGACAAAGGACGACTTAGAGGAGGAAAGAGAATGAGCGACGTCTCGTTCCAGAGGGCTCTTGCTGTAAGTCTCGCGTCTTTACCCCACGACAGCAGGTCTAGCAACGGGAACAGCAACAGCGACCAAGCGTATGGGAGGAGCACTGCGCTGTCCGATTGTCAAGTTCGGCTCTTATCTTGACTAGTTGGGTAGAGGGAGGTGGTTATGCCTAAACTTGGTCTTGGCACGATCGACACTGGGATGACGAGCTGGTTCTCCTAAGAACGGAGCGGACGATTGCGACATGAAGCGCGATCTCTTGTCAACAGAAGCTGTTCTTCCGACCCATGACTGGCCTGCAGTCGCCCTTCCTCCTGTCTCACCCCTCGATAACCCCCACCCCCTATCTCCCCGCTATGATCTTCCGCTGACGCCCAGTCCGGCGCGGCCTCCGGCCTAGCCGTAGACCTCATGTTCTTCCCCCTCGACACGATCAAGACGCGGATCCAGTCCCCCGGCGGCTTCCTGGCCTCTGGCGGGTTCCGGGGCATCTACCGCGGTGTCGGCTCCGTTGGCGCTGGATCTGCGCCCGGCGCTGCCGCCTTCTTCGTCACGTATGAGGCGCTGAAGAAGCAGCTTGCCCCGCGGCTGGGGGACAGGAGGGGGCTGGTGCACATGCTGGCTGCTAGTGGGGGAGAATTCGTGAGTCCGCTTGCTGCCAACTCGCTGCTGGAAGTGGGAACTGCCAGCTAATGCCCAGGTGTCATGCCTGATCCGCGTCCCCACCGAAGTCGTGAAACAACGCACCCAGTCAGGCCTGTACGGCAAGTCGTCGTACGCGACGGCCCTGACGACCCTTCGCACAGAAGGCATCCGGGGCTTCTACCGCGGATTCGGCATCACGATTGCGCGCGAGATCCCCTTCTCCTGCATCCAGTTCCCGCTGTACGAGTGGCTCAAGGCCAACCTCTTCGGCGAACCAAACTCGATCCAGGCCGCGCTGTGCGGCGCGCTTGCGGGCGGAACGGCGGCGGCACTGACGACCCCGCTCGATGTCGTCAAGACGCGTGTCATGCTCGAGAACCAAGGGTCTGGGCGGAGCGCATCGGTGCTCTCCTTCCCGAGCCGACTGGTTTCTATTGCGAGGAACGAGGGTGTCGCGCGGTTGTTCTCTGGCTGGGTGCCGCGCACAGTCATGATTGGCGCTGGTGGCGCCGTGTTCCTGGGCATTTACGATTTCTGCATCCACCTAGGCGTGCCCGGCGCTCCTGGGGTGCCGAGACATAAGGACGAGGTGAAGTAGGGCGAGGTGGTATAGATTGGGATAGACATGGCATTTCTCTTGCATAGCTGGGGGGAAGGGGGAGGGGGGGACTGGTTGTACTCACAACTGACAAGCTGACTACTGCCTGGCCCAGTGACTGCTCACCCGGACGAACACCGTATTGACTGCAGGTAGTGACGTACGCCTGATGGAGGTGCGAAAGGGAGAAGCTGGGTGACGAACTATTCTTGAAGTATGGAACCATGATGCCCCCGTGCTTCGCGCAAGTGGCAGCTCGCACCCGCTGTCCATCAGTGACCTCCTCACAGTCCGGTCAACCCACACGGGCTGCCAGTGTCCGTCATGCCTGGCGCTAGCGCGAGGATACACATACTCGAAGCAATGGAGTAGAGAGCTACAACGACGTGGCCTTGTTTTCTCCATCCTGCTCTTCCTCATTTCCTTTCTCCTCATTATCACTGTTCTGACCCTTCTCATCGGCGCTCTGCTGTTCTCGACACAGCCCTTACTTCCGATCAGTCACACCACCGCCTCATCGGCCGCAGTGTCACGTTCATCAGATCTGCCCAGCATGGCGAAGTGGAGCGGGGAGGGCCAGCACAGCCAGAACGGCCTGCAGACGCAGCAAATCGAAACGCACGCCGTTCCAATGGCTCCCCCGTTCGGCATCTCGGCGGAGACCAACGCTGCATCTCCTCCCTCGGCACCGGCCAGTCCGCCCGCCAACATTCCCTCCGCCGAAGCCGCGCCCTTCAACGTGACCCTATCCGCCCCTTTGGGCTCAAAGTTCCTCTTGCCCGAGCACACCACGCTGCCCTTCCCACCGATGCGGATCTGCGCGTGCGCATCGTGCCAGACAAAGCCCTACCTCTTAAAGTGCCTGGACGAGGTACTCTGTCTCGGCGCAGCGGAGTAAAGGGCCGAGCTCGACCCCGAAGCCCCAACTGCACCCGTCTCGCCATCGGCTCCCCACTGGGACTCACCGACCATCCCTACCGGCGACCCTGCTGCCCCTACTACCGGGTCCGTCGAAGCCGATACAGAGCTAGCCGCGTACCTCGCTACCCTGTCGCTGGATGGGCAGGAGAAGTTTCTGGCCAAACGCGCGCGCCAAGAAGGCTTTTTGGCACAGCGACACAACGATCTGGCAGAGGAGATGGCCCCACACGACCCGCCAAAATGCGGAGATGGAGGAGGAAGAGAAGGCAAGGCTCGAGAAGGAGCAGGAAGAGCAGGCAGAGTTGGACGCGAAGGAGAGGGCCGGGCTGGAGGCGAAAGAGCGTGCTTTGTGCGAGGAGAAGGAGCGACTTGAGAAAAGAAGAGAAGATTACGCTCGAGCAGAAGGAGGAGGAGGTGGCCACTGAGCGCCAAATGCTGCAGGAGGAGGAACAGCTTCGGCGTCAGCGCCAAGTGGCCCGAGGTGGTGAACGACAGAAGGTTTTTCTCAAGCCGAAGAACAAGACGAAGCGTAGGAAGTAGCTCCTCAGCACCGCCCGCACCTCCGAGAGTCGCTTCTATTGTCCCAGCTCATCCAGTGTTTCATTGTTTCGCATTTCAGTGTTTTCCATAGTTCGTTCCGTTGCCACATGTACAAGGTATCTTTGCTCGACTGCCAACGCACTTCGGTCTGTTCTCCGAAGACTCTTCCAGCTGACACGTCGCCTGCCCCCTCGCAGTGGAGCACCGTTTCATCCCACGCGTCAAACATCACGACGCGCTCTGGCCGAACTCTATCGAAGCTCGACCCGCCACTTGGGTTCGCGACACGGCTAGCTGGTGGATCAGAGTCCAGGCTCACTCTCTCGCGTGCCTTCCCCTGCTGACCTTCATGCATCATGAAAGTCACGAGAAGCTCTCCAATACTGATTGTGGCATTATAACATCAAGTTCGTCTACTGAGTCCATCAGTTCCGTCCAGCAGCCCCTCACGGGTGCCACACCATCCTCCCCCCAGTCTTAACAGGCAACCCATACTCGGCCAGTTCACTCGCATCCGCCCTCGCGAGCCTCGTGACAAACTTCATCCGGAACGCCGGGTCCGATTTCACAGCCAGCGTGTCCCCATTGCCCATGCCCGACTCCTCGGCGTTGGCGGGCGAGACGCAGAACCCATAGTCGCGCCCGTTCTTCACGTAGAAGTCTACACCGTTGCCGAGGAAGGCGCACAGACTTGCGTCTTGCCATGTGAACCTTGCTGCGCTGTCGCAGGGCACGAGGGAGAGGGGGAGGTCGTACTCGCGTGAGATGTCGTAGTGGTCTCCGGAGCCTGGAGCGTTAGCGAGGCGTGCTGAGGTTGGACAAGAGAAGAGACGGGGAAGGAGGAGAAGGAGAGGCGCCAAGAAACAACTCACCAGGTGCCACGAAATGCAGACACATATCCGTATCCACCCTCCTGACTCTAAACCTCGGGATGCTTTTCGCCTTGAAGTTGTCAATGTCCAGGCGCACCTTCTCAAGCCGCCACTGCTGGTTCGTGCCGGCGTGGCATTCCCACATCTGCACCCTGCCGCTACCCTGGTCCTCGTCGAGGCAGAAGTTGGTCCCGAGCGGCAGTTCAGACTTCAAGGTCGTCACGCCCGTCATTGCGTCGCGGGGCTCGAGGGTGTGGTTCCGTTCTATGGCTAGGGGGAGTGGAGTGGCCGCTGCCATGGGAACGGCGAGGAGGGTCGAGAGCAAGGTGGATAACAACATGGTGGTGAGAGTTTGGGGCGAGGATGCGTTTCGAAATCCAGTCAATCAGGAGATACTTGATTGGAATGTTGTACGTCGGTAACCGGCTTATATACAACGACGGAGGAGCGGCTGCATTGTTGGTTGCATGCCGGCGGAGGTAGGAGAGCACAATGACAGCACGGGTCCGAGGTCAACGGAGCTCGGAATAGATTGTCGTGTCGCAAGAACACCCCACGTTCCTCGCTGCGTTCGCTGCGAATGAGCAGTGTGGCGAGCCGCACACTGCCGAGGCGAGCTCCTGTGAGTGCGTTGGCAATACGACTCCGAGCCGGTGGTCAACGAGGGTAGTGTCAGCAAAGTCCGATGTATCACGGTACGTCAGCTTGAAACACCATTGTCGGGCTTGGGTGAGCGTGTGTATTGTTCTGCTACCACCCAACACACAGTCGCAACTATAAGACTGCCCGCATGATCCCCTGTTGCACTCCCAAGTGCGAGCACAAGTCGCAGTCTGGTCGGATCAACATTTGGGTAGGGGCGCAGTATTACCCTCCGAGATAACTGCCTGATGGTCACCGAGTTCGGGATTCGTGGCCCTCCCCAGGGAGTCGGTCAGGCACGTCTAGTACCTTCGGCCCTTTGCCTCGGGCGACGCCTGCAGATCAGTCTCCACTTCACTGGTATGATCAAGCTATGCATTTTAGGTATGGTGGATTGCTTGCTCCCGGGAGCACTGTAGGGTAGAGTGTGAGAATTAGTAGACCTGTATCCGTCAGCTTTGGCAGGAGAGACTGTTAGCTCACCTTCTTCTTCTCGTCGACCGAGAAGCCTCCAGGGCCCATGTTGACGAGGAGGAGGAGACCGCCGACAATGGAGAGCGTCTGGAAGAAGTCGTACTTGAGGAAGTCGCGCTGGGGGTGGGCCGAGTGGACCTTCCACCACTT